>BSUD01000139.1:178128-222059 GCA_033239045.1 Fagopyrum esculentum
CCTTTTCCTCTTCTTCTTTCTCATACCGATCAGTAAAGCTATACAAAACATGCTAACAGATTTGGTAAAGACAAAAGTAAAGCAATTCTCAGAAAAACATGTCACTATATGATAGAAGGGAACACTTGGACTAGCTACCTAATATGACTAGATCCGGGAAATTCGGTTTTTGGGAAAGAACTCAAAGACCAACCCAACAAAACTAAAACACTATAATATAAGCTCCATTTGTTTTTAACTTAAAAAAAACGGAATGGAAATGTATCTAAGCCGGTATTTTGTTCATAAAATTTTTTAAAATTTTTTCTAAAATGTATTTGCTTCCCTATAGGTATCAAAACTAAACAATTTTACTTGCATTAAATTATAAGGAATGAAATCAAAAAATTTCCTGAACAACGCAATACATATGGGCTATATTTGTTTCTGTCAAAGTTCGATACAGACAGACCGGTAAAGCGGGGGTCGTGTGCATACGTGCGCACATGCGCATTAGCCAAACCCAACACATAAACCCGGTGAGGTTCTATCCTAAAACCAATTGGAAATAGGAAGAGGAGTCCACCGACCTTATATACTAGACTCGAAATGTCCCCATCTTTCGATGTGGGAACTTATTATCTCCAATAGTTTCCATTCCGTTTCCCTTTCGAAGTTAAAACTAAACGGACACTAAATGCAATAAACCTATAATCGAACAAGTTTTGGAATTAGGGTTTCATAATCTATTTTCCATAAGAGTACGGATACTGGATACTGAATCTGTGAAGTGTGACAAAGAAGTATTCTATGTTTGGATGCACCGGTTCGGGTACATTAGCTAATTTGATGGGAAAAGCTATATGCATGGGTATGCATGTAAGTTTGGCAATATTGAAAGGGTGGTTAACAAGTAGAGGATGATGAAGATGAGAGCCCACAAACAAGTGCATTGGAAATTGAGAGTTAAGTTATGTCTGAATCATTTGCTCCATTTTGGAAGACATGTGTCATTCGCAAGTTTCCTAAATCCATATCCAAAAGCAAATTGCTTTACATTTGATTCGTTTTTGCTTCAAGTGTTTCCACGACTAAGTAATGAGCAAGATCCTTGGCTTCTCCTTCAAGCTCTCTTTCCATCACACTTTCGGTTTCATCCCCTCTTGCTTTCACTCATTTCAGATAATCTTAAAATTACAATCTACCTTTCACTCATTCCACGATTAAGTAATCATGTGTTACGAGGTCCATGTAATGATGTTGAAGCATCAAACATGTCGACCACAATATTGCACTCGAAGAGAACACCTTTCAACTAGGCTACGTATAATCAATCATAATCAAATGAATATAGGTATAATATTTTGTGTGTTTAGATGAAATATTACCGAATTTATGTTTCGGGTTACATTGAATCTGATCCTAACACAGATATGAAGCGGTATACATATCTTCAACGAGGCAATCATGTGGTTCATTACCATAACTCATATATGTATTTGCTTGTTTTTCATTAGAAGTTGTGTTTGCTAAACCATTGAAATAAAATAGTGTTTTGTAGAGTGTTTGTGTTTTAAAAACACTAATTAATATTTATTTGACTTAAACATTTTCGAGTGTGTTCTGCTTTGGAATAAGGAAAAATTTTAATGGAAAATTTTGTCTTTTTGAACCCAAAACACTCATGAAACGAAAACATAACTATTCTTTTTAAAACACATCGTAAAACACTATACCCTAGTATTTTTTTACCATGCCAACATTGTCAAGCACTAATTAAATTCCCAAAATATTAGTGCTTGTGGCTTAGCAAACACAACCATAGTGTTTCAAAACTTATACTTACTGGAATACATATTTTTGGTCCATTTATAGCTTTTTTTAACAGTAGCTTAAATTTCGTATTTTTTATGGGTTGATCTAATATAAATAATTTATTAAATAGGTAAAAACTATAATAATATATTGAATAGGTAAAAAATATAATAATATATTTTTATCAAAAATACCTTTTGTTTAAATATAATCTATTGAATTCCCAAAATACTAACTTAATTTTTCGTATTTTTTTTATGTGTAATGTATTGAATATAATCTATTGAATAGGTAAAAAAATATAATAATATATTTTTATCGAAAAAATAATGAAAAATTATTATTATGTAACTCCTTTTGTTTAAAAACTTGGACGTGATGATAATAAATATTTTTTTTTGTTTATCGTATGATAAGTTCAATTAAATTATCAAAATAACTGTAATTGTAAGAATATTAAGCGTAATAAAATATATATTTGAGACCTCGACAAAATAACAATATTCAAAATATCGTTATATAAACATAACGTAGTAACAAAAATAATAATTCATATATAAAATTGATCAATATTCTAGTTTTATTGAATAGATCATGTTTATAGTCTATAATAACAATAAAATAAAATTCAAATTAAATTAATATTAGCTGATTTTAATTCTATAATATAAAAAAAATTATTATTATATATACAATACATCTCGAATTTAAATAATTATTGTTAAGTTATTAATTGATTAAATGCTAGTGTGATGTGATTAACGAATGAACGACACATACAAAACTAATAAGGTGGTCGCACCAAACTGCATCAACATCGATAGACTCTTTACTGTATATAAGATAAATAATGGATATGTGAGAGGCCTAAAAGTATATAAATTATTTTTTTTTGGATAAATTATATAAAATAAATTTTTGATAATTAATTTTTTATGCATGCAGTGCTAACTCTCTATGTTTACAGGATACAGTAAAAGTAGTATTTAAGTCTATTACTATTGGTTAGATCGTTTAAGTGAACAAAATAAGATATATTAATTATATTAAAAAATAGTGATAATCTATAATTGAAAAAATATGGTCTAATTAGCGTTGAAAAACTTGTGAAATAATATTTTGGTCGAAGATTTTATAAATTTTGTTAAAGATGAGTTTGTTATACGACCGAAATTTAAAAAAATCAGAATATTTTGGTCCAATAGTTAGAAGTGACCCAATATCTGCAACATAATAAATAATCAAATACCCGAACTGAAGGACAGGCCTGACCCATGAGTTGATCCGATTATTTAGGCCTAATAGATTTTACGTTATACGGCCCAATACGTTACCCGATATCTCAAACCTATCCAATTTAGGCCCAATTGATTTTATATTTAAGGAAGAATAATTAGGTACCTAATTAACAAAATTAATTATAATTAAATAGAGATAAATAAAACCATTATAATTAAGAGGAAATAAATTTTTTTTAATTACCCTAACAAAATTATTTATAATTAATAGGTGAGATAAATAAAGCATACCTTAATAGTTAAACTTTTTCTTTCGATATTAGTACAACAGAGACGGTGGTGAGTTGGTAATACACTTAAGGCTCGTTTGGTTCCAACCCCGAAAACGGAAACGGAATGGAAACGAATTAGTCCATATGTATATCCTTATTCATGAAATTATATGGAATCATTCGTTGTGTTTATATGCAAAATACACTGCCTTCTCATATTTTGTTACCCTATAGGGTATTAAAAGTAATCAAATTTAACTTCAATTACTTCAAATCACAAGGAAAGATTCCAAAAACTTTCATGAACAAGGGTATACATATGAACTAGATTCGTTTCCATTCCGTTTCCAATTTCGAAATTCAAACCAAACGGGCCCTTAATTTCAAATATTATCTATTTGTACATTATCTCACAAACAACCTAATTTATAATATGCACGACAATACATAAACGTTAAGAAGGGGTATCTGAACCGACCTGAATAATAGTATATACAATTCGATTATTTTATAAAATCTCGTATTATATGATTCAAAATTTATGTTTAACATGGATATATTCAAAATATTCAAATATGTAATTGCAAGATCTTACGTATTACTATTTAGTATAAGATAAAAAAAGGAGCAATTCAGGTTGCCTACCCACAGAGTCACAGACCCAATGAATAAGAGGGTAGCACGTGAGAATTTGGATATATATAACTGAGTTTGGAACTAGGCGCACATTTTGCCACGACATTATATAAGTGTTTGATTAAGGCCATATACAACTACTTACCAACTTTAATTAATCTTTCTACGATAGACATGAGTATGAGTCTTTTAAACTTTATTTAAACCGAAAATGAAAGAAGTTAATAAAAGAAAATTACTTCATTGTTTAAACTTCAAACCGAAATTTCTGTTTCTTTTGCCCCAAAAAAAACTTTAAACATTAAATTATGTTACTTCATTGTAGTTTTAATGTATTTATTTTAACTATATTCGATGGAGCCCAAAAAAAACAAGAATTCGAAAAAATTGGATGATAGATATTGGTGGATGAGATTGAGAACTAGACCTGTTCAAATCTGGACAGCCCACACGGAAAAGCGGGTGGGTAGGAACTTGAGAACAATTCTGTTTGGGCCAAAAAGCCCGTCCTGTCAGCCCGATAAAAAAATTATAGTATGATTATTATAAATATTAAAAATTTATATAAAATATCAGTATAATTATAATAAATTTAATATATTTTATATAAAATATCTTAAATATAATTTATTTAAAAAAAATCATATTAAAAACTTTTTTTTAATAATATTTTTGTAAAAAAAATTGAAAAATGCGAGACCGTCCGGCTGGATCGGGTACGGCCCCCATTCCAGGCTCGAATCCCGCTAAACGGGCTCAATTTTTATAAAGTTATTAAAAGGGAGAATTTGACATACTAGGTTTTTTTGAGTTTTTGTTTAAGAAAGTGTACCCCAAATTTTTTTACCACTTTCATTTAATAGTAGGTAAAAATTATTAACCCTTCTATTTAGAAAGAATAAATGATGTTTGTTATTTGTTATATAAGTATAAGTTTTAAATTTTAATTACTGAATTTGTTTTCTTTTATTTTTTTTTTGTCTTTTTTTAATTTATTTTTTATTTCTTTTTTATTTTCTGGACTGAATTTCTCATACCGGAATTTCTCATACCAGAATTTTCATACCAGAATTTTCATACCAGAATTTTCATACCAGAAATTTTCATACCAGAAATTTCATACCAGAATTTCTCATACCAGAAATTATTTTCATACCAGAATTTTGTCATACCAGAACTTCTCATACCAGAACTTGTCGTACCAGGAATTTTTTTTACCAGAAAACTCATAACAAAATTTTCTGGTAAAAATTTTACATACCAGAAAATTCTGGTATGAGTTTTCTGGTATGAATTTCATACCAGAAATCCATACTAGAAATTCTGGTATGAAATTTATAACTAAAAACTCGTACGAGAAAACCCATAACAGAATTTTCTGGTAAGAATTTTACATACCAGAAAATACCGGTATGAGTTTTCTGGTATGATTTTCACACCAGAAACAAGCAAATTAACATGAGAAAGTACAAGCAAATTCGAGTACCACAAATTTAGTTCCGTACAAGCTTTTAATGAATGACCAAAACAAGCAAACTATGTACAACTAGTGCACCTGGTAAGTCGCAACAGTACGCAGCACAAACACCCCCACCACAACACAAAAAAACAAAAACCAAAAAAACAAACCCCCACACAACACAAAAAAAACGAAAACCAGAGAAGCAAAACTAGGCAGCACAACCCCCACCCCACGATGACTACCTAGACAGATGACTCCATCAATCCATAAAACAAAACAAAAAACTATTTTAATTTAAGAGAGAGCTCCAATGGAGATTGGCCTCTGTGCATCAATCCATAAAACAAAACAAACAACTATTTTAATTTACGAGAGAGATCCAATGGAGATTGGCGGTGAAGTGGCCTGCAAGAGAGAAGGAGATGCAGATTGGGAGAGGGTAAGGGATGAGTAGATGAGAGATGGCATCAATAACTCCTTGAAGGAGATGCAGTCGGACAGACGAGGCGGCGGCCGGTACTCCAACGGGAAGAAAAGCAAAGCGACAAGAGGAGGAGAGAAGAGAGGGAAGGGTTGTGTATTAGGTTTGACAAGAGGAGGAGAGAAGAGAGGGAAGGGTTGTGTATTAGGTTTGTATGAGCGGTAAAAATATTAGTGGGGTACATTTACTAATTGGAAAACTGAAAAAAGCCTACTTAGTGTACAATTAAAAAAAACAGCCTAGTTACCTAATTAGCCCTTATTAAAATTATCATTATAATTATTATTATTAGGGAAATTCCGGATGGTACCCTCGTGGTTTGGGGTATTCCGGATTTTGCCCACCAGCTTTTTCAAGTTCGGATGGTACCCTCAAGTTTACGTTGTTTTCCGGATTTTGCCCAAATTCATTACACTTTTTTAAATTCTATTAAAAACATACAAAAGAAAATAAACTAAAATTAAAAAACAACTTAAAATAGAAAGAATAATTAATTTATTTTAAAAATAAAGTAAAATAATAACTTTTTTTAAAATATATATATATATATATATATATATATATTAATTTAAAAATAAATTCGTTAGATAATTTTTAAAAAATTTAAAAAAATCAGTGTTTTCTTTTATTTTAAAAATAAATAAATTGGGTAAGAATTTTTTTAACAAAATCTTAAAAAATAAGTTTTATACTTTATTTCAAAAATAAATAAAATAAGGATTTTTAAAAAAAATTTAAAAAAATCACTGTTTTAATTTATTATTAAATTGAATAAATCAGTTTTCTATTTTTTTTATTTTTTAATATTACTTTATTTTCTTTCTTTTAGTTTTTGGAAATAAATAAAATAAAAAAATTATTTATCTATATATACTACTAAAGCAGCACTCATTTTGTTCACGTGTCAACCTATAAGGTTGTCCACGTCAGCATTTTTTCAATTTATTTACAGATTTGCCACAATGTATTTACAGATTTGCCATTAATTATTTTATAAAAAAATTTTTATTAGAATTTGTAAACAGTCATCAATAGTCATCATGCCACGTCAATTTTAATAAAATAAATAATTAAGAAAAAATAAATCTACTATCTACCAATCAAAATTAACAAATTGATCTATTCAAACTCGATTTGTTGAGAAAATCTAACGCAAATCTTCTAACAAGATTTGACACATTTGTTAAATTTAAACTAAATCAAAATTTTCTCCTCTATCTAAATCTAAGTAAAAGTGATTATATATTAAGGTATAAATATAATACTCGAATAATAATCTTTTGTTGTAGAATTTTAATTATGTTCTTTATTATTTAAAAAAAATTAATCCTCATATGTCAGTCATATTAATTAATAAAAATAATTTTTACTATATATATGATGCATGAAAATGAAAATATAATATTTTTTATTTAGACAATCCCGCACAAGGTGCGGGCACTAAACTAGTTTATTTTAATAATAAATTAAAACAGTGCTTTTTTTATTATTTAAAAGAGTCCTTATTTTATTTATTTTTTATATAAAGTATAACACTTATATTTTTTAGATTGTAAAAAATATGCTAATTCAATTATTTATTTTTAAAATAAATAAAACACTGATTTTTGAATTTTTTAAAATTTATCTAATTTATTTATTTTTAAATTAATATAATATATATTTTTTTTATAAAAGTTACTGTTTTACTTTATTTTTAAATTAAATAAATTATTATTTCTATTTTAAGTTGTTTTTTAATTTTAGTTTATTTTCTTTTGTATGTTTTTAATGGAATTTAAAAAAGTGTAATGAATTTGGGCAAAATCCGGAAAACAACATAAACTCAAGGGTACCATCCGAACTTGAAAAAAC
Organism: Fagopyrum esculentum; assembly: GCA_033239045.1. Classification (NCBI taxonomy): domain Eukaryota; kingdom Viridiplantae; phylum Streptophyta; class Magnoliopsida; order Caryophyllales; family Polygonaceae; genus Fagopyrum; species Fagopyrum esculentum. The sequence continues at coordinate 185,866 of BSUD01000139.1, forward strand.
TGGTGGGTAAAATCCGGAATACTCCAAACCACGAGGGTACCATCCGGAATTTCCCTTATTATTATTTATGTTGTAAATTACTGTGCCGTGCTGGAAAGGAGTATACAAAAATATCGTAAAGAGCATAATAGATTGGTTACTTGATGGAGGGGAATCGGCCTAAATCAGGTAGCGGAGAGCACACGTTTTTGACCCAATTCCACCCTTGCCAGCCCACGGGGCTTACGTAACCACCGACCTAGCTCTGGTTTTCACGGGGGTATTATCGTCATTTTCACCGCCTCCCCTCTTCCAAACAAAATCAGACGGCCGCTCCACTAATACTCAGTTATTACCATAATTAGCATGCGTCCTCTTCTATCTTTCTCTCTCCTTCGCCCCCAAGTTTCTCTCTCCTTCGCCCCCAAGTTTCTGTTTCTCCATCCAACTATATATATATCCTCTCTCCTTCTCATGGTTTTCTACAACACCATTCAAACAAGCTTCTACAACCCTTTCTAAATTACTAACCTATATGATATTCTTCTTCTACCTTTGATTCAATTTGTTCATATTCTTTCCACTTCAGCTTTGTAATTTCTTCCAGTTTTTTTGTAAATTTTATTTCGAGAAGATGTGTCACACAATCGAAACCATACCTCCTCCGTTTCCTTCTCTAGGTTCAACCGGTGATGATAGGGTTGAGATAGAGTATCCCGATCAAGACTCGTATGTTTCTGATTCCGAGAGCTGCGTCAGCGGTCCTGCTACCGTCGGATTTAAACAGCCGGGTCTCTTCCATGACGGACTAGTTATGCTAGACGAGGATGATAGGTTTCACCGTGTTATCAAGCAGAGGTTTCTGTCTGGTTTGGCCAAGCAATTGCAATTGCAATTGCAATTGCCGCTCTATTCGACTACGGTTGTGAAAATTCATAAGAACAATTGGTCTGCTAGCTTCACAGGTCGAGGAAAGGTTCAGGCCTTTGAAATTCGTCGACAATTTATTGAAAGACAAGCTCAAGCTCCCGAGGATGTTAATTTGAAGTTCGCCTGGTTTGGTACTTCCAAAGCAGGGGTTGAGCGGATTATGTCTCACGGATTTGGCGTCTGCGAACTAGATCAGAACAATGGCTTGTACGGTCGTGGGGTTTATTTCTCTCCAGACTATTCTCCGTTGGAGAGGTAATTTGCGTTTTCATGTGCAGGAAAGGTGTTCGGTACAATATCCCTGAGAGAATCACTAATATATTTTTGTTTGGGTTTTGCAGTGTACAATCAGCTGATGTAGATGAAGACGGATTCAGACACGTGGTTCTGTGTAGGGTCCTGTTGGGGAAGATGGAGCTTGTTCATCCATCTTCAGATCAATCTCATCCAAGCTCCGAGGAGTTCCATTCCGGTGTTGATTGCCTTCAATCTCCCAAGAAATACATTGTTTGGAGCACCCACATGAACACCCACATATTGCCCGAGTATGTTGTAAGCTTCAGAGCCCCTCTGCAATTAAGCAATGGCCACAGGGACGTCAAGATACCGACTTCCCCATGGATGCCGTTTCCAGCTTTGATTCAGGAGCTTGCCAAGTTCTTGCCGACACCTTCCGTTGCCTTGATCTCCAAGCATCACAAAGATTACAAGGTACCTTTTGGAAGTCCTCTATATGAATAGGTTGGTTAGTTACCCTTTGAAGTGTCAATGTGCTTATTTTGTAAATGCTGTTTGATTCATATAGGAGAGGAAGATATCGCGAAGCCGGCTCATAAAACATATAAGACAACTTGCTGGTGATAAGCTTTTAACGGCACTCTTAAAATCACGGAAATCCAAGGTCAGCTAGCTTTCTCTATTGTTGAATACGTTGCCACGCTCACAAGATAAATTCGCGTTGCTGAAGACAAACTTTTCTTTGTATGCAGAATGCAAGAGGCAAGAACACCACTTAAGAAAGACGAAGGAAGACACCATAGCATCTGTTGCCATAGGTTTAGGAGACTGACAATTGTAATTTTAGGAATTATAATTTATGAGTTGCTTCTGTTTTTAGGTGTCTTTTGCTGTATTTTTTTTCTCCTTAAAGGGTTAGGTTAGATTCTTGGTTTCAGTTCTTTCTATACTTGTAATGGTGAATGCACATATGAGAAAAGGGAATACAATGCAAGTGATCCATGATTCAGTTATCTTCTCTGTTCTCATTACAAACTAGTAAATCAAACTTTCACAGCATTGGCAGCAAGAGACCATAGCATCTGGTTTATACAAACATAAAGCTATTGGTAATTTGGTAAAGGTACTTACAGTTACCGGTTACTTGGAATTTTGATGTCAAGCTCTGGACAATGAGATGCGTTTCCTGCTGAATGTATTATCATTCCCGTGCAAAGATCTCTTCCTAGCACCTTTGGGTGCAACAGAATCACCATTACCGTTAGTGTTACCACCATTTGAACTCTTGTATCTACTAGCAACCACCCTGCTACCACATCTCAAAGACTTGTTCTTAGCAGCCACGGATTTGTCACCATCTTTGAAAAGCTCCTTCGGTTGAATGGAGGGACTTAACTCATCTTCTTTCTCCACAGATGTGTTCTTGGAAGCCCTCGGCGTTATAACAGCCTGCTTGCAACTATCAGCCTGGAGATTTCTAACCGTCTTTTGTGATTTCAGACTCAAACTCACGCTCTTCCCCCGTTCATCAATCACTCCGAGTTCATCCACTTCCTGAAGCTTCCAGGAGCACGATTTCCTCCTGCTTTGAGATCTGTGTACCGGCGTGATTTCTTGCCGTTTCACGGATTTATTCGATTTTGTTGCCGAGTATATCTCGCCTGGGCCAAGACTGATCCCTTTACGCTTTAACGGTGTTTTCAACGATTCCTCAATCTGCCTAGGGTTTATCGGCGGAGGTAGAGGTGGATCCATGAATTTCGCCGGCACAAAACGGCCTCGTTTAAGTGCTGCCGCTGACTTGGCGGTGATTCGTTTCATCTTTTCAAGCCGGAGAAATTCAAGTCTTGTAGATAGTCGGCTGATCTCCTTCATGATTGATTCAATTTCAGAATCTATGTTTCCAAAAGCTGCAAAATCATCAAAACAAGGTTGTTGGCTGGCGAGGCTAGTAGCAGAGGACGAGCTTGTCGAGACCACTCCGAAGACAGGGAAATTATCGGTCCGGGACTCCGGCTGGTTTCCAGTGATGGAATTTGACTTGAGAGGAGGTCTGAGTTTGGAGGCTTTACGAGCGCCAGGGGAAGATCCAGCGATGCAAGGGCCGAGATTTTCCTTGGTGAGAGAATAGTCGACGGAGGAGAAGGGTTTAGATACGGGCTTGCTACAGAGGGTGGGATTATCGAAGGCTAATTTGTAATCGGGATCGAATTTCGATGAGGATTTCATGGCTGCTGCTTCTAAGCTTATAGAAGAAATTGCACACTCGGGGAAGAAGATAGAGAGGTTTGAGAATGTTGGAAGACGGAGGGAGGGGGAGAAAATAAAAGAAGACAAATAGTTTGAGATAATTCGACCGTTGAAAAGATAGCTCCCCGCCTGGCCGTCTTTGTAATTTGAACTTGGGGTGGCATTAATGCATTAGTATTAACCTATGACGCACGGACACTTCTACAAGGCGGCGTGTACCGTGTCCTGCCGTGTCGGAAACGGGATACAACCGGACACGGCTCCGACACGGTCAAATATGACCGGACATGGTCAAGACACGTTTTCAAGGTAGATCACGGTGAGGACGCGGATTGTGTCCGGTCAAGACACGATCAACGAAATAAAAACTTATATATTGTAATATTTTTTCTTCTTTCCCATTTTTTCCGACTAAACCTAGCTCCACATGACCACTGCGAGATTGTGGTTGTCGGAAGTAGGACACTGATCTTTTTCTCCGGCTCTAATGTTGAAATGTTGTTCCGCCGGCCGACTCTTCTCTCCATTTTTCTTATGATTTTATAAATTAATTTTCAATCTTTGATTATTAATTTATTTTGTAATTTTTATTTGTTGAATGTTGACTATGTTATTCTAATTCTTTCACTTTTTATAATTCATAAATATATATTATTATTTTCCTTTGTTGATCATGTTGTTCGGTTATTGTTGATTTGCAAATGAATGATTCATTCTTCAATTTTGATACTAAGTATGATTATTTTAGATTATAAAACTAAATACGTTTATTTTTATGTTTTGTAAGACTGCAAATGTTTGTTTCTAAGCTTTTATTTCGATTATTTTATCATCATGTTAATATATTATTATCAACTCATATATCATTGATTTTTTTTTCCATATATATGTATCTCATTATGATATAGTAATTCTATATTTCAATATCTTTAAAATAATATATTAATTATTTTACTCGCCGTGTCCCCGTTTCCTATACTTTTGAGGATTACCGCTTTCCCGTTTCCCGCCGTGTCCGTTTCCCGTATCCGTGCATCATAGGTATTAACTATGAAGTGTTTTCAATCTCGAAAGAGACAATTTGCTTGAATCACCGATCATGAAAATTCAAAAACCTAACCTGAGGATCAAAAATAAATTATTAAAAAAATCAGAAAACAAAACAACTTAAAATAATCAAGAATTAATGTAAACCAATTCCATCAACAAATTCCGGCAATGACACCAAGAACTTGATCGAGGAAATTTTACCGAAGTACAAATAGCCTCCCCGGAAGGATACGAGATCGGATGTCGTATAATCGGATATTGAATTCATAAAGATTGTATCTGATTTGGATGACAGTAATAATTAAGTATATTAAGTAGAAAACAAAAGAATAGTAAGAATTGAAAACAATTATGATTATGCACAACAATGGATGGAAATCGATATATGAAAACATGAATCCCCGTGAATTAAGATATATATATATATATATATATATATATATATATATATATATATATATATATATATATAACATTGATAAATTATTGTATGTTATCATCTAAAATAGTCTTGAACATATACAAACCAAGACTGTATTTTCCAACTCACGTAGCTCATAATTAATCCAACAACTCGGCGAGTATAGTAAAGCCCATGAAACATATAGAAATCCGGAAAAGACAAAAAAATCTTCGTTTGTGGCCCTTTAGTTTAATAAGGTACAAACACGGAACTTTCTAATATGATTAGAAATCACTGAAGCTTTGATAGACATGTATTCTCAAAACCAAGCTACTTCAACAAATCCAATAAAATAAACTTCGTTTTTTTACCCTTCACTTGTTTTATCTAAACCAATTAAAACAACACTTCTTTCGAAGGTAATAAAAATGTCGAAATATAACGCTTTAAAAAGAAGTAATATTAAAATCTCAATTCATAAATATATACGCAGACAATAAATTAAATCATTATGGGTTCATCTAATCCTTAGATCAGGAAATTTGGCCAAGCATGATAGAATAAAAAGCAGAACAATATATCAAATCAAGAAAGACAAAACTTACAAGGGTTTGGTTGCAACAGGACGAACCTTCTAGAATAAGAAAAAAGTAAAAGACTACTGATAAGAGGAATTAACGTATCTAACCCTAAGGTTGAGGTGCGCTTATATAGGGGAGAAGTTTAGGGTTTAACATAATACATGCTTTCCAAAGATAAAATTGGGATTTTGACAACTCCTCGTCGCGACAGCGAAACGACCAACCAAACGATGGTCATACGGCCACCCTACGTACGTTTGGTGGTCATATACCTACCGTTTCGGTAAATTGGCGTGTAAATCTTGGGTTGCGCCACAATTTAGGCTTCTGGTGCTGACGTTACGACGAAATGGCCACCCTATAGCCATCAAGCCGTACCATCTGGTCGTTTGGACCGTTCTAATGCTCTAACTCAATTCTTTAACTTCGAAGCTAATCTTGTGGACTTCGTGCTATAGTTACTCAGTCATATAAGGTATTCTCGTCAACTTTGACTTAATAAAGGATGCAATCTTGACACATTTGATGACTTAAATGCGTGAACCACATAAAAGCCAAATTAGATACCGAAATACAAAAAGTGGATATTCCGTATAAATATTCATATATGGGATGGAAAAGAGGATATAAAATGCATAAAAACAAGGCTATAAAAAAATGTAACATTTAACACTCATCAATAAGCTATATGATTATAAAATGCATGATTTTAACAATTAAAACGGAGAAAAAATGGATGATATCAAAATGCCTCACCCTTAAACTTTGTTCGTCTCGAAAAAATAATCCTTCTTAGAAGGAGGAGACTTGTATGAATGTTTAGCTTTCAACGCTAGTCCTACTCTTTACTAGTCAATAGAGAACCATAGATAAATTCCAACTCAAAAAATTAAATGCAGAATCAATAAAGTCTTAGGATGTAGTAATTTGTTTGAAAGAGGATGACATCTAGAATGTATTTCCCTGAAAATGGTTTACCAAGACTTTGTATGCCGATTCGTACCAACTTAGTCATGCTATATGTACCCCTACTACACCCACACAATGCGTAGGCGTATTAAATTTTTTTTTTTTAACCTTACTACGCCTACGCAATGCGTAGGTGTGATAAGTTTTCCTTAATTTTCGAATCGAATGTATGTTATGAACTACTACACATACACTCTACGACTACGTATGACGTATGCGTAGTATGGTTACGCATCCGCCAAGCATAGTCGTAGCCATTTTCCTTTATCTTGGAACGAAATGAGCTTGTTGCTACGGCTAAACATTGCGTACGCGTAGTCGGGGTATAAATAACATGTTTAAGTGGTACGAATAGCAATCTCGCATTAATATTTATATTGTATTTTTACAAAATATACATGATACATGCTCTAAATAATTTTTTGGGAGGTCTTTATTGAAGTTTTGGTAACATCTACCGGGATTAGGCTGTAAATTAAATGATTAGGTAGAAGAGTTTGTAAAAGCAAATACAGGTCCCCACCGGCAAACTTTAAAGCGCGTACTTTTCTTCTATAAATTATCTCTTCATCCCATTAATTTTCCATTTCTTCTTGTCAACCAACCAAACCACGCTCCTCTCTATATGAAAATGGGTTCGTGTCCGGGCCCGTCTCTGCCCCAATCGCCAAGCTTCAACGAGTTCTCCTCCGGAACCATGGCCGACACAGCAGCTAGAGTCGTCAGCGAATTCGTAGACGATGCCTACTACTACGGAGACATCAATTTCTACTCTTCCGCTTCAAACGATTTGTTTCCTGAGCTGGACAAACCTGATCATTTGGAGGAAGACGACGACGACGATTGCAGCTTCGAGTTCCCGATAACAGGCTTTTCTTCGGTGTCGGCTGACGAGATCAAGCCTCTGTTCCCGCTCTTCAACACCGATTTGGTCTTTTCGGACACCGATTGGCGCGACGGTTACGACTTCGATCATGAAAATCGCTCGGTGCTTCAATTTTCTGATTCGAAATCTCTGGAGCCGGATTCGGTCCGGTTGCCGCTTAAGAAACTGATGATCTCGGAGCGACAGACATCGATGACGGAATCGGCGTCCTGCTCGTCCTCTGAGGCCGACGATCTGGACGGTGTGGCTCCTGATACGTACTGCGTGTGGGATCCGGCCAAGGATAATATGAGGAAGAAGAGCAAGTCGACCGGATCTTCAAAGCGTTGGAAGATCCGAGATCTGCTTTACCGGAGCCACAGCGATGGCGCTGCCTCTTTCGTCGTTTTCGCTTCCAAACAACATGATCAGAAGAAAAAGGGTGAGATGAATAAGAAGACAACCAGAGAGGATGATCATAAGAGGTTGCAACTTCCGTACAAACAGGATCCTATGGGGTTCTTTTCCAGAATGAACGGACTAAGCAGAACAATTCAGCCCTTTTGAGTTCTGTGAAAGTTTCAACAATGGGGGAGACTCTATGGCTAATTATTTTTAGCTCAGGGGCTAGTTTTGTAAATACGAGAATATCTCTGTTCGTAACTGAAAAAATCCTGAGATTTGAGTGTCTTTTTTTCATTTTTTGTATCTTTTTGAGCTCGATAGTAAATTCGAATAAGTTAAATTAGGATGTGGTGGAGGATTAAAGAAGGTTAATTTAGATTAAATTTTAATAGATTAAGAGAAAGATTATAAAGAAGATTAGTTGAGATTAAAATTGATAAAAAAATAACTTCATATTATCAAGTGTAAATTTCATTCACGACCTATTTAGAATAAGTGTAAATTTATAAATTTGTGTTAGTTAAACTCATTAAAAAATCTTCAACCAAACACCCTAACGTAGATTATTGTATATCAAATAATTTATAATAAATCAAATATAAAATTTAACTCCTTTTAAAAGCTCAAAATGATACTTCAAGAAATTTATCCACACTCATGTGCATATTGCATTTTGATAAATTTAACATAGAAAAAAAGTAAAGTTACTTGGAGTGGGGACTTTAAGGTAAATTGGTAACTCAAATATTGAATTGTAATGCACTTAAAAGTAGAATTTTTCAAGTAAAATGAAATGAGGTGTTTTCATATAAATAAGAATAAGCAAAGCAGTCAAATCAAAGGCTTTATTGAGTGAGAACATCCCGGTTTGGTCCAGCGAGAGTAGCACTAAAGAATCCATATATTACTTTTATGAATATTCATATTCATACACTAATAAATAAGAAAGATAAGTTCTAGAATCCAATAATTTTCTTTGAGAAAAGGCTGTCAGCAAATGAAATGCCAATAATTTTCAAATCCATGTGTAAGAGTTTCAAAAACGCATGAAAATGATCGACACTTTGGGTTGGTCAAGCTTTCTATTATTATTTTATTTTTTTAAAAGGGTTTTGTGAGTCAATTATAATCCATCTAGAGAAAATGGTCTATCAATATGGACATGCCAACCTCTCCAACTGGTGGGGGCATCATTAGCGCTCACGCTCACACTAAATTTCAAAAATATGCGTAATTTTAATGGTACTAGTTTAGCGCCCGTGCCGTGCACGGGTATTTGAAAATATATCTCTTACAGTTTTTTTTTGTATGAGTAATTTTTTATAGATTTATTTTTATTATATTTTGTTGATTTGATTATGAATGTTTATGTTAAATAGTATACGCATATAAGAAAAATAATAACAACATAGTTGTTGACCCAGTTCGGGGCATACCAAGCCAGGAGTGTCCACTATCTCTGTATTATAAAAATCACAATATTAATAATGTCAAAAAACAGTTAAAATTGTGTACATTTAATATAATAGAAATCACGATGATAACCTTTGACGTGAAACCTCGAGCATATGCGCTACAGTCCGATCCTGAAAAAGAGAAGAAGATAAACTTTATATAAGTGTAAGCTCAAGGACGGGTTATGATCGCTTGATATTATTGATTGAAAACGAAATAAAATGAAGAAGAAATTCTAATGTACCTTAAATTATGTTGCGAAAAACTTCGTCGAATACAACATTAGTTGTAGTATCTTGAACCTTGCCCTTAGGGTCACATATCATAATCCTTAATTCATCCCTACTCGTCACTCTTGAGATAGCGACATATAATTGGCCGTGACTGAAGACCGGTCTAGGCAAATATATTCCAACCTGTGCAAGGGACTGACCTTGACTTTTATTTATAGTCATAGCAAAACATACCATAATTGGGAACTGTCTCCTTCGAAATTTTACAGGAATTTTCAAGTCTGTGGGTGTAAGAACTATTCGCGGAATGAAGACCTTATGACCTATATTGTTCCCAGATATTATTTCTGCCTCGATGATTTGTTTTCCAAGTCTCCTAACTATCAGTCTGGTTCCGTTACATGACCCTGCAAACTGATCAATGTTTCTCATCAACATAATTGGAATTCAAACTTTCAGTCTCAAGACATGGTTCGGAAACCCAAAACACTTGATGCAGTTCAAGAACTCGCTCGAGTAGAAACCATCATCAAGAGAACCTTCGATTGGACATATACTATCCGAACTCAAGTACTCTGTCACGTCTCCAGGTATCAGTGATAGAATATAGTCATTAACCTTCTCAACAATCTCATTGGTAGGGGCGAGAATAACTCTTTCTTGAAAGTAGGAGATCTTCGGGGATGGTAATCTGAGCTTCTCCATTAACACTTTCACCTTCCGTGCCATCTCCAAAGCCCAATATCCAATCTGAAAACTCTTTAACCTTTCGAGCTTCTAATTTAGTAACTCCACGTATAACCCTCATGTTTTGAGTTAATCTAAGCACCGTGCAATGATCCCACAAATATGACGCATTGATTGCAGCAAAGACAATATCATGTCTACTTCCATGACTTACAACAGACAATATTTGTCTAAAATCACCACAAAAAACGACAACCTTACCACCAAACGGGAGAAGTGAGCAGTCTGGATTATAAGATTGCATGACGTCCCTTAAACTTCTATCGAGCGCTTCAAAACAACATTTGTTAACCATGAGTGCTTCATCCCATATTATCAGCTTTGTCTTTGACACTAACTCAACCAGATCCGTACCTAAACATATAAGATTAAAACATTAATATATTGTTCAGTGTAATATGAACAATATATTAAAAAAGAAGTTTTAATAATTGAATAATAAGGTTTATACCTGCACGAATGTTGCATGTTGAACTTTCGTCAACGTTTATTGGGATGCCAAACCTCGAATGAGCGGTTCTACTGCCTGGAAGCAAGAGAGCTGCATTACCACTCGAAACAACTGTTAGAACGATCTCACCTTTACTCCTCAAACCAGCCGAAAGGGATCTCCATAGAAAAGTCTTTCCTGTTACACCGTATCCATAAAGAAAAAACACCCCCCCCTATCAGCGGACACATCACACATAATCTGATCATACACTCCCCTCTGCTCGTCGGTGAAACTGGAAACCAATCTGTCATGGTCCAAAGATAAATGAGATCAATCATAGTTTAGTTCATCTTGAATTAGTCTATTATGCTGCTCCATAATCAAGGCTTTGTCACGATAAGGCGTAGACTTATTCGTCTTCAAACTGCCGCCGTTCCTCTGTAAAAGTTTCTCTATCTCAACCAAGGCGTAATTTTGCAGCATGGCATCATCTAATTGCAAATCTACGTACAAATAAACCAAGTTAAACATGTTTACTTACCTAGTAAAAAATATACTAAACAAATTGAAAAAATAATGCAAAACTCGAATTAAATTCATATACATGAAAGAAAGCATACCATTATTACGCAACACCCTTCTCTGTCGTGCAAGAATATCATCAGATAAGTACTTCCATACTTTGACCCAAACTAGATGAGGCGATGTCATGCTACTTGAGAGATACAACATGACGAATAAATTCCGAAGATAACCAGCAGTTCCCCAAAAACTTGCTTCTTTTATACCGTCAATGTATTCCCGGTCGTCATCCAACAACCCCATAACATAACATGCTTCCCTAAATGTGGCATATAGTGTACCGTTGATTGTCCGAATTTCCTCGTAGTATGTAGGACCCTTAATATGATTCAGCAAAACCCTCAAGTAGTACCTCTCTCCAGACCCAGGTGCAACGTGGTATATCCTCCCTAGTGTATATCCCGCACCTTGTGCGGGTTTGTTAATAATAGCTTATCATATTACATTTTTTTACTATATTATATGTTGTTAACTTTATTAGTTATATGTTATGAGCTCGTATAAATAACGCGTCAAGTGTTACATAGCAAATGAGACCACGTAACCCATGTGTTGATCATTAATAAGTTTTATACTAATAAAAAAATTTTAAAATCTAATTTATTATTTAATAAATAATAATTTAAAGAAAAAGAATAATCATATAATTTAAAAATACCATAATCTTATACGAATTCAATTAGTAAAAAAAAGATTAATTGGCTTAATTTGTGATTTAGTAAAAAAATTTAATCCGAGAAAAAACATAGGAGTGCCACGTCAGCATTAGTTTCGTATGTTTTAGTAAAATATGCAGAATATAGATGTATATTTAGTATATTGATAAAATAAGAATTACGAATTTAATAGTTCAACGGTCCACGAATCAGTAGGTTAGAAGGACCCACAAATTAGTAGATCACAAGGACCCACAAGAGCACAACGACCCACAAATCATTAGGTCACAACGACCCAAAAATCATTAGGTCAAAACGACCAAAAAATTAGTAGGTCACAATAATTACATACAAATACTAATCCGATATGATTTATATTTGATTCTGACCAAAAGGTTCAGAAATGTATGAATTTTATAAGCCTCAAACACTCTACATCTATTTATACATGTTTTCGAAGTGTCATCCTTTCCTCATAATCGATGTGGAAGAACAAAAATCATATTTTACAAAATAACTATGGTTTAATTAAAAAAAGATTTATTAGCTTAATTCGTGATTTAGTAAAAAGTTTAATTCGAGAAAAAACGTGGGGGCACCACGTCAGAATTAATGTATAAATTATTAGGTCACAACGACCCACAAATCAGTAGGTTATAACGACCCATGAATCAGTAGGTCACAACAACCCATGAATCAATAGGTCACAATGACACACAAATCAGTGGGTCACAATGACCCACAAATTATTGGGTCACAACGACATTATTGGGTCACAACGACCCACAAATTATTGGGTCACAACGACCTACAAATCAGTGGGTCACAATGACCCAAAAACCTATAGGTCAAAACGATCCAAAAATCATTAGATCAAAACGACCCAAAAATCATTAGATCAAGGACCTACAAATTAGTAGGTCACAACAATCCACTCCACATACAAATGCTAATCCGGTATAATAAGTATTATACTTGATTCTGACCAAAAGGTCCGAAAATGTATGATTTGTATAATCTTCAAACATTTGAGGTCTATTTATACATGTTGTCAAAGTGTCATCCTTCTCTAATAACCGATGTGGGATAACAAAATTCATATTTTACAAAATAATTAAGGTTTAATAAAAAAAAGTTATTGGCTTAATTCGAGATTTAGTAAAAAAATTTAATCCGATAAAAATATGGAGTCTTAATTTTTATTTTACAAAATAATCAAAGATTCTAATTATGAATAGTAAAAAAAGGATTTATTATCTTAATTCGTGATTTAATAAAAATTTTAATTAGAGAAAAAATGTGGGGTGACACGTCAAGAATTATTGTTTTTTGTTTAGTAAAGTATATAGATGTATATTTATTATATTGATAAAATAAGAATTACGAATTTAATAGTTCAACGGTCCACAAATTAGTAGGTCACAAACAACTCACAAATCAGTAGATTTTAAGAACCCACAAATTAGTAGGTCACAAGGACCCATAAATTATTAGGTCACAACGACCCACGAATCACTAGGTTACAACGATCCATGAATCAGTAGGTCACAACAACCCACAAATTAGTAGGTCACAACGACCCACGAATCAATAGGTCACAATGACACACAAATCAATGAGTCACAACGGCACACAAATTAGTGGGTCACAACGACCCACAAATCAGTGGGTCACAACGACCCACAAATCAGTGGGTCACAACGACCCACAAATCAGTGGGTCACAACGACCCACAAATCAGTGGGTCACAACGACCCACAAATCAGTGGGTCACAACGACCCACAAATCAGTGGATCACAACGACCCACAAATCAGTGGGTCACAACGACCCAAAAATCAGTGGGTCACAACGATCCAAAAATCTGTAGGTCAAAACGATCCAAAAATCATTAGATCAAAACGACCCAAAAATCATTAGATCAAAAGGGCCTACGAATTAGTAGGTCACAACAATCCACTCCACATACAAATGCTAATCCGGTATAATAAGTTTTATACTTGATTCTGACCAAAAGGTCCGAAAATGTATGATTTGCATAATCTTCAAACATTTGAGGTCTATTTATACATGTTGTCAAAGTGTCATTCTTATCTGATAACCGATGTGGGATAACAAAATTCATATTTTAAAAAATAATTAAGGTTTAGTAAAAAAAAGTTATTGGCTTAATTCGAGATTTAGTAAAAAAATTTAATCCTATAAAAATATGGAGTCTTAATTTTTATTTTACAAAATAATCAAAGATTCTTATTATGATTTAGTAAAAAAGGATTTATTAGCTTAATTCGTGATTTACTAAAAAGTTTAATTAGAGAAAAAACGTGGGGTGGCACGTCAAGAATTACTGTTTTTGTTTTAGTAAAGTATATAGATGTATATTTATTATATTGATAAAATAAGAATTACGAATTTAATAGTTCAACGGTCCACAAATTAGTAGGTCACAAACAACCCACAAATTAGTAGGTCACAAGGACCCATAAATTATTAGGTCACAACGACCCACGAATCAGTAGGTTACAACGACCCATGAATCAGTGGGTCATAACGACCCACAACATATTGGGTCACAACGACCCACAAATTATTGAGTCACAACGACCCACAAATCAGTGAGTCACAACGACCCACAAATTATTAGGTCAAATCGACCCAAAAATCTATAGGTCAAAACGATCCAAAAATCTGTAGGTCAAAACGATCCAAAAATCATTAGATCAAAACGACCCAAAAATCATTAGATCAAAACGACCCAAAAATCATTAGATCAAAAGGACCTACGAATTAGTAGATCACAACAATCCACTCCACATACAAATGCTAATCCGGTATAATAAGTATTATACTTGATTCTGACCAAAAGGTCCGAAAATGTATGATTTGTATAATCTTCAAACATTTGAGGTCTATTTATACATGTTGTCAAAGTGTCATCCTTCTCTGATAACCGATGTGGGATAACAAAATTCATATTTTACAAAATAATTAAGGTTTAGTAAAAAAAAGTTATTGGCTTAATTCGAGATTTAGTAAAAAAATTTAATCCGATAAAAATATGGAGTCTTAATTTTTATTTTACAAAATAATCAAAGATTCTGAGTATGATTTAATAAAAAAAAAGATTTATTAGCTTAATTCGTGATTTAATAAGAATTATGAATTTAATAGTTCAACGGTCCACAGATTAGTAGGCCACAAATAACCCACAAATTAGTAGAATTTAAGAACCCACAAATTAGTAGGTCACTAGGACTTATAAATTATTAGGTCACAACGACCCACGAATCAGTAGGTTACAACGACCCATGAATTAGTAGGTCACAACAACCCACAAATTAGTAGCTCACAACGACCCATGAATCAATAGGTCACAATGACACACAAATAAGTGGGTCACAATGACACACAAATCAGTGGGTCATAACGACCCACAACATATTGGGTCACAACGACCCACAAATCAGTGTGTCACAACGATCCACAAATTATTAGGTCAAATCAACCCAAAAATCTATAGGTCAAAACGATCCAAAAATCTGTAGGTCAAAACAACCCAAAAATCATTAGATCAAAACGACCCAAAAATCATTAGATCAAAACGACCAAAAAATCATTAGATCAAAAGGATCTACGAATTAGTAGGTCACAACAATCCACTCCACATACAAATGCTAATCCGGTATAATAAGTATTATACTTGATTCTGACCAAAAGGTCCGAAATGTATGATTTGTATAATCTTCAAACATTTGAGGTTTATTTATACATGTTGTCAAAGTGTCATCCTTCTCTGATAATCGATGTAGGATAACAAAATTCATATTTAAGGTTTAGTAAAAAAAAAGTTATTGGCTTATAAATAATAAAAATAAAAAGGAGATTTGACTATAACCTATAAAATCTTGAAAAATCTCAAAAAAAAAAAAAAATGTTACGTACAATTTTGAATAGAAGTTTGTTAGGTTAGTAAAAAAAGCTTTCCTCCCACAAAAAATAAAGATTTATTTGCCTATAAAATCTTGGAGAATCTCAAACAAAAAAAAGTTACGTATAATTTTGAATAGCAGTGTGTTAGTTTAGGAAAAAAAGATTTTATGGCTTAAAAAATAAAGATTTATTGGCCAAAAAATTGTGAGAGCTCCATTTGATTGCTACTTCCACAGCGCGCCACGTCATCAAATCATGTACTCTGTTTTAGTATGTATAATAGATTAGGTTTAGGAAGACAAAATTTTTTTTCCCCTCGTGTATATATATATATAGGGAACCTGGAGGGGCCGTGCGGCTGCTTGTGCAGCTGACATGTGTCTATTTTTTTTTTTTCCAGAAATGAATGAAAATGATAGTTCAAAAGTTATTAAGGGATAGTAACTTATAAAAGGATAGTTTATAAATTATAATAGAATAGTTCATAATGCAAAACTTATAAAGGATCGGTGTATAACTTATAAAATGATAGTTCATGAATTATAATCGAATAGTTCATAACATATAAACGATTAATTTATAAATAATTTGATATAATATATTAAAAAGTAATAGTTCATGAATTATATGAGAATAGTTCAAAGTTTATAAGAGAATAGTTCAAAATTTATAACATGGTAGTTCAAAAAAATTTTCATTCGTTTTTGAAAAAAAAAATTCAATCGTTTCTGAAAAAAGTAAATTTGGACACGTGTTAGCTCCACGTGCAGCTGAAGGGTCCTACCCGAAAATCTCAACCACACCTGAACAACCATATATATATATATATATATATATATATATATATATATATATATATATATATATATATATATATATATATATATATATATATATGTTTAAAATTTTTGTAAATTTGTAATTAAAAAATATGTGAGGGGTGTGATTATATTTATAAAAATAATCAACTTAACATCAATTAAATTATTTAAAAAAAATAAATTAAATTAATGTTGTTACAAAAATAAACAAAGTTATTTTTTTTGAAAAAAATTGAAGTGATATACAAAAAAAAAAAAAACAAATAGCTAGAAAAAACTGGTAATTACTTTTCCTTTTTTATTTAAAAATTTTCCACAATTTCCCCCAGAGAATCATAAAAATATGTGTAGGGTCTTTGACTAGTTTTGTATTTGAGGTATGGAGCCTTTTGGGAAATTTTTGCAATTCTTAGGAAAGTTAGGGTGTATATGTAATTACCTTAAATTTTGGGTTAGTCTTGGAAATAAATTCCGCCTAGTCCCTTATAATCCTAGACGCCTTATTAGGGTTTTCCGGAAGATGTAAACGTGATAACGAGATGTGTTTTTGATTTGACCAAGCACTTGAAGTTGCACACATGTGAGGCCTGATGATCGAGTTTTGGACGATCCAGGTAAGTCTTATGGACTTAGTTAACATTCCAAGAACTAGTCTAAGTGATATGATAATGGTGTATGTTCTTGATTAATAACAAACTTAAATAGGATGACATTACGTTTCTTTAAGACCCGAGTGTATGTTTATATGGGTTTTGACACCTGAACCATTCCGCTGATAATATACGGGGAGGGTCTTTGAAACCATATTGTTGTAGGTACACGGAAAATGCACTGAAACCACCCATGCACGTGTATACGGGAGCAATCGGTGGACCTTCTGTGCCATAACATAAGTTGAACTTAGAGTGAATCACCTAAACAAAGATAATAAATGAATTTTGTGAAAGCATGTTTATGTGTTTACTTACCACTAATGATGTGTGTATGTGCTACTGTTAGTACTTAGCAATGAGACTTAGGTTGTTAGCTAACGATTTTTGTCACCATGGTTGATATAATTTGTACAGGATGAGATTTTATGGAGTATTCAAGAGAGGTTGGTCATCCAGGTCCGCGTACTTGCTAGAATTGGGTTTCCTCAGGTCTTTGCATTCATGTAGTGAGAGTAACATTAGAATAATATGTCAGTCAATAAACTTATGTTAAAGGTTGTTTCATATTATGCATTATCATGAATTTACTGTTCCGGTATGTTCTAAGTTATCATTTTGTTTTCCTTTTACATTTGTGTCCTGTTGAAAGATATGGTGAGACCGTGAAATTGTTGTCAAACCTAGGGTCATGATTCATTGTGAGGTCTTAGTCCGTAACATCTCGAGTTTATAAATCCGGGCGTTAATTATTTTTGTTAAATACATTAATAGTTTGTAACGTTGCAAGTAACTTTCAATGATGATATTATTTTGAGTTCAGTTTTTATAGTTGTACTTTTTTAGATAACTTTGGATTATATTATAGATATTATACATTAAAATGAAAATATTACACGACATTATATGTACAAATTAAGATATAACAAGACATTGAAGACACTACTAATTAAACATATAAACTGATATATAACAAGACAATATTTGGTATGCATGTAGGAATCGGGTTGGAATTAGAATAAAATGAAATTACCTAACTCGATTCTTAAATCATAGTATATGGTTAAAGTTACAAATTAAAATGTTTTGTTGAAAATACATTGATTTTATGAAATGATTGTTGATATTTTAATTTGTCCATAATCAACCAATGACCTAAAACACCATCTTTATAGAAAACGAATTGGAATGGTCAAAATCCATAAGAGGTTTTTTTTTAAGGAATGAAGGCATGAAATATATTGGAATCATTCATTTTCCGAAATGACTCGTTCGGATACTTTTTTGCTAACAAACACGAAAATTAATTTGAGCGTATCCCAAACCAATTCCTTGCTCCATGGAAATTGTACCGACCAAACGAGTCCTTACAACTTATAGAGTAATAAGAACAAAAAAAGTTAAAAATTTTAGATAACCATGTTGTAATCACCAAAATTAATATTGTTCTATGAGAAATTTGCCACCAACACATAGACATCATGGAAGAGAAAATGGGAAGTGAATTTATAAAAGGGATTGGCATTTCAATTATTAACTAACAGCTCTTGGCTTCAATTAGCCAAAGCAGCAGTAACAAGTGCTCAGTCACTGCAATGATTCTACAAAATGTATCTCCTTCTACAACCACACTTGCAACACCATCCTCTCAAGAAACCCTACAGGCATGAAGAACCCAAACCACTACAACCTGCAACAAGTAACACTCTTACTTGAACCAATGATGATAATTTACTACCATGTCAGTGAGGCAATGCTAAGCAGGGATGGCGCTTAACCCTGTTGAAAGCCGCAAACCAGCAGCATAGTCGCGAGCCCAAAGATCATAATGCACAATTTCATCAAGGGAAGGTGATGTCACCAACTCGTTTTGGTGCTTGTCACAAGTTAGCTCCACAACCTTGAATATGTCCAGGTAGCCAATCCTGATTCACACAATTTGTTTAATAATTACCAATAAAGCCCAATAATCAGTGGCAATCCAAGTAACATAGACAAATGTACATACTTTTCGTCGATGAACATCTCAACTGCTTTCTCATTAGCAGCGCTAAGGACTCCGGTCATTGTTCCCCCAGAACGCCCTGCAGCATAAGCTAGATCCATGGACGGGTACTTCACGTTGTCTGGGGCTCTAAATGTCAATGAGCCGAGCCTATACCATATACATTCACACATAATATTATGAAAAAAAGCTGTGTGGAATTTGACATCTTCACAAGCTGCTCAAAATGTGGTAAAGATTAGGAATTGACAAATACCCACTTGCAAAGATCAAGACGCGGCCAAGTTATCTCAGAACAAGATACTCGATCAGGCCATGACATTGTGTAGAGAATAGGCAGGCGCATGTCGGGCCAACCCAATTGTGCAAGAACAGACGAATCCTGCAAATTATGTTCAATCGAAAAGGCTATACTGTGAGAGATTAATAATAGTACCATCCAAGATCTTAGGATTTGTAAAATATAGCTTATGTTGCTAAGATGAAATCAACCTGGGTTTCAATCATTGAATGGATAATTGATTGGGGATGAATTACAATCTCAATATTATCATACTCAGCCCCAAACAGGTAATGGGCTTCAATGACCTCTAATCCCTGTCAGAAAGTGTGTATTAGTTTTCAAGATTGCGTAAAGTAATAAGAAAAAAAAATGTAAATCTTCAAATTAAACTAGAGCTAACCTTATTGAACAACGTAGCTGAGTCTACTGTGATCTTTTTCCCCATGTTCCAATTGGGATGCTTCAAGGCATCGGAAACTTTAGCTTCTTTTAATTTCTCAACAGGCCAATCCCTATGAATGTGTTAAAAAGCACAGTCATATCATGATAGTGTTACAAGATGAACAGATAGTCAGATACATGACATATCCTAGTACTGGTGAAAAACACAGATCATTACAACATTTCACATTTGATAGTGAAATGGAATTTTACCAAGAAAAGTATATTACCTGAAAGCTCCACCAGATGCAGTCAGAATGATACGGCGCAATGCACCCTCCGGCAACCCCTGAATACACTGGAGAATGGAGAAAAAAGGGAAAAGCAGATTACAAACTGAACATCAAAAATCGAAAATAGAAGTCCAAGCATGGACAGACTAATTTTTATCTTGCCTGAAATATGGCAGAATGTTCAGAATCAGCAGGAAGAATTTTGACATTGTGCTTGTGGGCTAATGGAAGAACAAAAGGACCGCCAGCAATTAGGGTCTCCTTGTTGGCCAATGCTATGTCGATTCCTGCTTCAATCGCAGCGACTGTGGGCTAATGAGAATCGAGAACATAGTAAAATGTCAAAGATTTTAATTCATGTAGGGAGGTAAGTGTGCTTGAGAAAAAGCAATAGCTTATAGAACATACCTTTAGCCCAGCACAACCAACTATCCCTGTGACAACAGTAACAGCATCCGGGTGGCGAGCAACCTATATAATAAAATAGGAGAATTCTAATTCCATATTAGCAATCAACTAAGTAAAAAAATAGAGATGCATAAAGGGGCAAGTTACCTCAACAACACCCTCCTCTCCAGGAATGATTTCAGGCTTGTAGTCACAATCAGAAAGAGCTTCCTTGAGTTCTGAGATCAATGATTCATTTCTAACAGCGACTAGCTGCGGTCTGAATGTTTTCACCTGAGAATCAATAGCTGTGCTTTGTAAGTATATATTTCACTGAGACCACAAGTCACTAATATGCCATATTACACGAGCCTAGGGGAGAGAGAAATAACTATCATATTGCATACTGTGTAAGAAACACAGCTACAAGAATGCAACATCAGAATTCAGATTTAATACCCAGATATAGAATCCTAGTACACCCACTCAATAAGCCTGAATCTCTCACTCTTTCTTGATCTCACACTACAAAGATACATACACAAAATTACCCAAATGTTTCCTGAGCAGTATATTACCACGGTGTTGGTAATATACTACTCGGAAAATACAGATACATAAGCTATTGACCTCAATAGTATCTTAATTATGTATTGTATTGGTCAAGAAACTAAAGACTTGGCTTGATGCTTAGGAAATGAATTTAGGATGTAGAATAATGTTCATAAAGTGAAACATAGCCTTGTTTTAATCCATTTTTACCTGTTCGGCAAGAAGAGCAACATTTGAACCGGCAGCGAGTGCTACAACTCTAAATTTATCTGGATTCTCTGCAACAATGTCTAGAGTCTGGAAACATCAACACATTGATCAGAAGCATTCACACACAGAAAGCAACTCAAATGTCATAAACCTTTGTATTTTTCTTAGTCAACGAGAGAAGAATAAATTATTACTGGACCTAAAAGTATAATGCACTTGCACAGATCAATGTCGTCGGATATGTAACATTTCTTACGGAAAGCTTTACATGAAATAATCAAGTACAGATTCATTGGCATCAAATAAAGAGTATAATTCGGCTTCGACATTAGAGATCACTTACCTGAGTTCCAATAGAGCCGGTTGATCCAACAATAGATATAGGTTTAGGACCATCCCATGTCTTACGCCCTGGCTCTGCAACGGCCCTTCCTGGCCACGCTGGTGGTGGCTGCTGCTGAACCGAGCATCGAATACCTTTAACAGATCTCTGAACATAATCTTTGCTTCTAGATGAAAATCCACCTTCAAGAAACAGATATTAGACAGATTTTTCATATGTAGGAGAATCAGTTATCAGCAGTAGGAAATAATGAAATATGAATGTTTAGCAGAACAGAAAGTTCATTGAGAAAAAAGGGGTTCTTCTACACATGCGCATAGGAGTCAGGCAAATTACAGACAATTGATCAAGATTAATCACATAACTGTCAAACAGCAAAATAAACTTGTCATAATTGAAAACCCAGTATCCATATTTATGATACACTGAAATAGTGTTAATTGAAACTCTGCACAAGCCAATTAGTGTCGTAAGTGACACTCAATCAGTCCAACTTGCACAGTCAAACCCACCCATCGAGATGATAGCTGTTTAAAAGTATTAATGCTAAACCCACAAATTTTGCAATTCCAAGATTAAGAAAATCAAAATAAAGAAATCAGTAAGCAATCTCAACATATCAAGACCATTTTCAAGCGTCAAATCAGCACAATAGAACCAGAGCCCAGAACTGAAAATCACCCAAGCATTACAACAAAAGGTTCACAAACGCAAAATCAAGGAAGTACCTTTGAGTTTGGGACGGAGAGAAAACTTAGAAGAATCGAATGACGAGATGGATTTGAGTTCAGCTGGAGAGAGATATGTCAGAGCCATTGAACCTGTATGGTGTCTGATACCCAAAATTGACAAGAAATAAGGCAGGAAGAAAGTGTTTAGCCCACAAAAAAATCCAGTTAAACGTAATCTTAGATGTGAATTAGAAATGGGATGATTCGATTCTGTACCGAATTGAAGGGTGGGGGATTGCCTCTCCCTCCACTCACAGGAAAGAGATAGAGAAGGAGAGAAAAAGACACGGAGGATAAGTTATGTTAATATGGCATCATTTCATTATTTAAAGGAATTTCTCCAATTCATACTTTTAATTAAAAATACTTTACAAGTTATGATCTTGTCATCTTGTGGAGAAAAAGGAAATGAAAAAACCAAACAAGGAAACAAATAATAATTTTGGGATTGTATCGTGATTATATATTATGGAGATAAAATAAAGATTATAGGATTATAGCATAGAATGCATCATAATATGAAATCCAAATACATTGTAAATACTCCCACATAAGAAAATACATTGTAAATTCATGTACTTTGTCCATAAAATTCTCCCTTTGGAAAATGTCAAATGGGGTATGGAATTATTTGGGAAACAAAGGGAGGGAATTGATAGTCGTGCACTGAATCCAAATCAGATACAGGGTTATTCCATGGTCATTCATCTATGTAGTATAATTCGATTATCAGAATGATGCAAATCGGATGAATCTTAAAAAATAGATCTATATTTAAATATTTACGTGTGGCGTTTACGCTCGTTTTGCTTACGTGTTGCGTTGAGATTAAAGTCACCGATTTTTTTTTATTAAATAGAAAATTCTATATATATATATATATATATATATTATATTTTACTTCCATTGCTATTAAAATAAGTTCTATTTGAATTAGATGCAACTTTTATATAGATTATATTTTGGCTGAATTGACGTTTAGGGTCTTTTACACTATAGAGTTAAATTTTAGGGTCCTAACAATTACAAATTGAGAAATAGGGCTCCTACTTTACTAGACTAATTCATAAATAGGACAAAAAGTTGACAAAAGTGATACTAATGAGTGATGGTTGATGTGAGTGCTGACTGTGACACTTTTGATTGACATTTGGAGGTAATTTGGGGCCAAAAAAACGCAGCCATTTGCCCAGAAAAAATCCGCTTACCCAAAAATATGCTTACCCAACTAATGTCACAATCATACCCAAAAATAAATTTGTCAAAGTACATAAACATACTCGAAAACAACATACCCAATAAATCAAATATCAATATAAAACAATATCCATAAATTGGATAATATTTTATATTTATACCCAATTTAAACATCACTTAATACAAAATCCATACCCAAAATTTTCAAAACTCGAAATTGTACACAAACGTCAATATCAAATGACATTTGGTCATTACCCAAAAATTCGCTTGACATTTGATCATTATAACACATTTTGGGTAACCATAAAACATATCCACGATATCACTTTAAATATAACACATTTTGGGTAACTATAAAACATATCCAACATTATAACACATTTTGGGTAAGTGTTTTGTAAGATATTGATATATTTGGGTAAGTGGTTTGTTCGTATGGTTGTCAATGTAGTAGATCGAACATGGTAAGTGCATATCCTAATTTTGAGATCGGAATTTTGGGTAATCAAACATAAATCGTCATACAACATAAAAAAAATAAAGGGAGAATTTGACATACTAGGCCTTTTTGAGAATATGATTTAGTAAATGTACCCCAAATTTTTTTACCACTTTCATTTAATGGTAGGTAAAATTAATTAACCCCTCCATTTATAAAAAATTGTTTGTTATTTGTTATTTAAGTGTAAGTTTTAATTTTTAATTACTGAATTTGTTTTTTATTTAATTTATTTTATTGTCTTTTTATTTTCTTTATTATTTTTTTTCTGGAATAAATTTATCATACCAGAAATTTCTCATACCAGAAATTTTATCATACCAAAATTTTATCATACCAGAAATTTATCATACCATAATTTTATCATACCAGAATTACAAACCAGAATTTTACATACCAGAATTTTACATACAGAATATACATACCAGAATTTACATACCATAAATACTTACCAAATTTTTTTTTGTATCCTTATTTATTTTTTATAATTTTCTGGTATGTACCCCAAATTTTAAAAAATGAGAAATTTACATACCATAAATACATACCAAATTTTTCATACTAGAAGTTTTTTCATACCAGAAGTTTTCTCATACCAGAAAAAAATTTCTACAAAAAAAGTTCATACCAGAATTTTTTTTTATCCTTTTTTATTTTTTATAATTTTCTGGTATGAGTTTATGGTATGAACTACATACCAGAAACACATACCATAATGTTTTTTTTTGTCCTTTTTTATTTTTTATAATTATATACCGGAAATTACATACCAGAAATTACATACCAGAAACTACATACCGGAAATTACATGAATGAATCATAAAACCTAAACCCCACATCAATGTAAGTCAGTCGTGCCAACAAAGAAGCATGACAGCACATGCGAATTATGTATGATGTATAGCCTTGCCCTTTGTTCCTTGAGCATCAAGCAGCACACCGGCGTTCACTTTAACAATCCGAACCCGAGCGCACAGCCCACCTCATACCACACCAAGACTATCGACGTAGAGACCCCATACCACATTCTCCTATGATTGACTCGAACACACCGAACTGAAGCCTTGTAGCCAACCCTTTCCGACGAATGGACAAGCCAAATCCAACCTGTATGCCCAGCCTGTGTACCGTCCACAACAAGACCCAGCCCGCTGCACAAACAAACAACAACAACACAAGCAACCACAAAGTTATACAGAAAACTGAATTTAAATCATGAGAATTTATTCACTGTATCAGGATGATGACAATATGATAACAGATTACAAAAATCACATTATAGATTTATAGGGGTTGCCTTTGCTACCAAGCTGAAGAGCCTTGCCAACATCGTTAATAATCGTTATCATACTACAAATCAAGAAGCATTTGAATCAATTATACAACAAGCCTTACGTTACCACAGGATTGACAAAACAAAGCAGTCCAGTGAAGTGCTGAGCCATATTTCTTGCAGCAAGAAGTATGCTATGAAAGTATGAACTTCACTGCCACATTATCGGAATTTGGATTGGTGGAGAGCTTTTGTCGATAGCTAATGCAGACCGCTTAAAAGTGTAAGCCAATCGCGTAAAGCTCGAGTACTTGTGCTTGTTTGCTGTGTGACGAGAATGATCATCTAGGTTCAGTTGTACATTGAGCCAAACTACTTTTAAAAGAAGACAAAAAGTCTTCAAATATTATGTGGAAATGAAAGAAAATACATTCACATTGCAAACTGACAAGATTAAAATCAACCTAGTGAATAAAAGAAAAAAAAGTACTTGTTAAATTCATAGAAGCACGTAGGAAGCAGAAAACCAATAATTGAGGAAAGTTAAATTTACAAGGACTTTGGCATCTATCTATGCTGTGTTCTACCATTGTTTTAGCTCTCTGGTCCGGAGAATTGTAGAAGAAAAGATAAGTACTTGAGTTACAATTAAAACAAACATGAGTTGAAAAGTTTGGATCTTAATAAGAGATTGATTTCATGACAAGAAACTAGCATAGTAATCAACACAGTGCCAACGCAATATTTAAATTGAAAGAAACATCACAAACAAGAGCAGATCTATACCTCGTAGAAAGGAGGATGAGTAGGCTTGCGAGCAGCAGATGTCTTCTTAGTCGCCTTTTCCTTCTTCGATTTGGCATCGGCGGCAGCAACTTCCTCCAGCTTGTCCTCCGTCACTGGTACATCGACGGCGGGGACATCGATTGCAACCTCAACTTCAGCGTTTGGTCTGCAAGATGAGACTGTGTAGGCGGAGTTTATATATTGCAAGAGCAACAAGGAGACGATGAAACACGAGTTAGATCTAGATCTAAGTAACAAAGAGTAGCCTTCTTCGTCCTCTGCAACAACGCCGTCGAGCCTCCCCAACCTCTGCAACAACCGTAAGCATCAGTTGAGGGAGAGAAGGATCTCCGGCGAGAGAAGTCAGAGAACAAGCGAGGGAGAGAAACGGCGGAGAAAGAGAGGGTTGTGTAAAAGATGGGGATTTGATGGTAGAAAACTCTTACCAGAGAGGGGGTGAGGGAAGAGAGTAAAGGAGATTGTGAGAAAGACGGACGGTAGAGGGATGAGGTAATTAGGGTTTCACGGTAACAAAATTTTGGGTACAATTACTTAATTAAAAAACAAAAAAGCCTAGTTACTATAACCATTTCTCAAAAAAGCCTAGTTTCCAAATTAGCCCAAAAATAAATAACACACCTAACATACCCAAAAAATAACAACCCAGTTTCGTCATACAATACCAAAAAATAAATAACACACCTAACTTATGAACGATTAAGTGGGAGTCTCCCTCACTTTCTTTAAAAAACCAAAAAATATGAATAGTACACATCCCATCAATATTTAAATGTTATGCAGTACCATCATTTCAATTATGTCCTATTTCTCTAGGTGTAGGCCCAATTTTTATTAGTTTCTCTAGAGGCCCATTTTACAAAAGCAATATATAAAGACCCCATTTCCCTAATTTATTCTTATATTTTCCTTTTAATAGAGATCTCATTCCTTTTTTTAGTTTCACTAGCTTGCAAGGTCAGTCAATTCAACACTATACTAATGTAGATGTAATGAAGTTTATATGTCACGTCCACGATCGTTTCACCTATGTGTCGCGCTGAGAATTAAAGTCGTCAAATTATTTTACAAAAAATTGCTAAATTATCTCATTTGGATTTGTGTTAGGAACGCTCACTAAATCATCTATAATATTATTATTATTATTTTTTTTCTCTTATATTTTGGATTTGTGTTAGGTACGAACCCAATGTGAACTGATATGAAATTGGTTATGATTATACATATAGACCTAACTTGTAAGAGTTTCTATGCCTAACTAACAATAAATTGCTAAATTCTCTTATTTGGGCACTTGATGCTACTATGCAAGAATCAGACACATGACCTAAATATGAAGCTATCATATAATCCGTATTAACTACTACAGAGATCTCCATTAATGGCACTCGAAGAAGGTACTAGAAATTATGTCAACACCATACCACATCTTAAACAAGTACTAGGTACTTCTTAAGTTCTTTTATTGCAAGATTTGTGTGTACTGATAATGTTTGTACCATTACTATGAAACAAATTGAATCCAACCCAGATCACCTAATTAACCACTTGCTCCTCTTGTATCTCACTTGAAGAAGCAATCTCCGGTCGTCCATCGTTCTGCTCTGTTTCTCCTCCCAACTCAGATACCCTGGTGATCTTCTGCAGCTCATCCACCTCGCTACCATTTGAACTTGTCGAATCAAGTGGTTTTTCTATCGGTGCTTTCGATTTTGGTTGTCGAATGGCTATGGCTGCTTCTGGCATTGCAACAGGTGGGGGCATTGGTGGGACCCATTTGCGCTGAGGTGGTTGGTTGTCTTGGATCTCACCATTGGATCTGCTTTCTTGATTATTATCTTCATTCTCAATCTCTGTGATTCTCAGATTCTTTTGCTGCTGCTGCCACCAGGGAGTCGAAGACCCATTGTTGAACGGATAGTTAGTGCCGTTATCTTGCACCACAGAGCTCGAGACTTCACCCGTGTATGGAGATTGAGAAACAAAGCTGTTGGTCCTTGCAGGTTCAACAGTCTCCCAAGGCTGTCCAGAGAAGCAAATTCATAAGGAAACAAAGGGAAATTTGCTTGTTCTTTCTTTAGTGTACACAAACCTTATTTCTTGGAGTCAAACTTGAATTTGAGATTGGCTGATTAGGATTTGGAGGGGCATCATTTATGTCCTGTAAACACGAACCAGCCAGGGATCCAAGGTTTAAATCATTAACTACACCAAGAAAAATTGTGATATCAGTAAGCTGTTTCAGAAAGCAAGCTTACTCTGACATTAGGCGGTCGCTCCCCTCTCTGAACCATGCCCATAATCTGCATAGAAATTCAAAAGTATACGAATTTTAAGTTGAATGCAGAGAAAAGAATTTCACATTAGTCTTCGAGGGAGGGAGATGATGCATAAACATTGCTTTGAACAAGACCAAGGAGAAGATAGAGCACCCACATCCATGTAAGACTTTGGATGACGAGGTTCTGAAGCGACGGGGTGAGATGAAGACCTTGCTGCACCAGAAAGTTTCAGACATGTGATTTGTGAGTGAATGGATACAAAAAGACAAAGCAAGCATATAAGAACGAGAGGGGATAAGATTTCGACAGCTTTAATGCAACCTGATCGTGAGTCGTTATCAGCGCTTCCATTAGCTAACGGTTTCTGGAAACAAGATACCAAAGTGAATAGAGCTGATAAGAAGGTAAGTAAAAAAAACCTTGTAATTGAAAATGGTAGCATCTTTTCAGATGATTATAAGACTATTAATTTATGACAACTCACCCACAAAGGAGCTGTTGGACCACTTAGATACTCTTCAACTGGATTAGCTTTTCCTGAGTCGTAATTTTGCCCTGGCATTAATAGAAAAGAATGAAAAAAAAAAAAACTTTTGGTCAGCCAGGCTTGTTACAGTCACCAGCGTATATAGAACAATAACGGTTCATAATTTCACATGGAAGTGAATCCAAATGATATAAGAATAAAAACATTCACAGAAGACTCACAAACTAACAATGCAAGAAACGTAGATAAATAGATCAATTTAGGGGTTCGGGTACTCAATGGTGGTGAAAATAACCCCGCTTTCTTCTGAAGAATCTTAAACAAGATTTCATCCTCATGGAAAGAGATCAAATCAGAAAGAATGTTACTCCGTATTAAGTAACAATCAGAGAATATGATGGACATACCTTCTAACTTCCACATAGCAGTTTTCATCGACTTGATCTCCTGAAGTTGGTCACCCAGCAGACTCATGACTTGCTCAAACCGTTTATTCTCTGGAATATCAGAGGGCACATCATCAGTGACTTAAATTACCATTGGATCTAAAATAGCATAACGGAAATGAAAACTAGAAAGAATGATATTCACCTTCACTTTTCATTATCGCCATCTCCTGACTTGCCTTTGCTGCATCAGAAGCTGCAACAGCAGCAGCTTTTGCAGCTGCCGCAGCTTCTTCATACAAGCTTGGTTTTAAGTCATTATTCTTAAGATCGTCATTATCATCATTAGACACGACCTTACGGATCCAAGATTTCAGCTTAGGGACAAGAATGTTCTGTAGATGACACATCTCAAGGAATTAGTAAAGTTTAACAGTCACAAAACGGAACAACGAGCTTAAAATCTATTATAAAAATGTATGACTCGTACAGTGTCTCATGGTTTGTTTTCAAAATACAATAATTTACCTTGCAGACAATTAAAGTTCCAGCACCAGAAGCTGCAAGAAACCCTGCTCCAAGAACTGCATGGTACCAATGAAACTGCCTATGGAAGGTAGACACGGCCCCTGATGGAACACCACCTGCAGGCTGTATTGTTTGTGGAAAGCCCTGCTGTTGAATGTTTGAGGAAGTCTTTACCTGCCCATCAACTACCAACGAGAGAGCACCACACAAGGATCAGAAAAAGAGCTAGCATGAGAAATTTGAAGAAAACATAGTTCGCATTTCAGAGTTCCACCCCAAAAGAGGACCCAAATATAGTTCACATGGATTAAGAGTTACCTTGGCTTGTGGTTGCCTGTGCACCGGTAGTGGTAACACCAGGAGACGGGTCCTGTGATTCATTTAAATGTTGTGTGTAATTATCAGGCAAGATAGTAAAGATATGCTCTAAACTTGGTTCTCTCATTGTCTTGGGTAGTTCATTGATTTAAATGTAGTAGTTGCTTACAGGGACACGACGAAAGGCTTCATCTATCTCCTCTTTGGTAAGGCCCTTCCTCTCGAGAAAATTCCTTCTGTGTATGATAGGAGATCCCTGAACTCTAGGATGGGAGAGAAACTTGATAGCATTCTGCACTTGATCCTCTCGGATGGGTTCGGAATTCACAAACACAGATTTGGGATCAGCTGATACTTGCCCTTCAGTTGTAGTAGCTTGGGGGAGCTCTGTAGCTGCAACGAAACACATTGCTCACTAAAGCAAGATCATTATGTTTAACATCACTTTCCTCTAAAAGCAAGATCATTTTATATAAGTTAAACTACACCTCGTCATAAAACCTACATCAGCCTTTACATTAGCTAAGTATTCTAAAATCAATGTCTCCCATTGATGAACCGGAAAAGTCTCTTTAACTCTTACATACTCTCACTTGCAGAAACTCCGACTTGAAGATTTCAATACTCACAATCTCAAGTCACAGCATGCATCAGCAGTATTCGGTATTCTAAGTAATCACAATGCACAACTGGCTTCTTTAGCTGCTGAAGAGAATCTAAATTGATCTAAAACAATCCAAAAGTAGTAGAAAGTGTTCCTAGCATAGAGCCATAAAGGCAAGATCTTATACTGGCCACAAACAAAATCACACTACAACAGCCGTTCACACATCAATCTAATATGAAAAAGTCTAGAACCAATCTTGATCTAGAAGATAAAGGATGATTGCAAGTCCAGAAGAAAAAAACACAGATCAAGATAAGCAGTTAATACTACACCAAGTAAAACCATTAGAGGATAAGAACGATAAACGGTGTTCAGATAGAACTGGTTCTGCAAAAAAAAAACATCAGTAAAACACTAAAACCTACACAGCCTCGAATCAGCGTTAACAATAATGATTATACGCTGAAACTGAAGGGCAAGCTACAGGAAACCCTAATCATGAATCGAAGAGATCTTGTATCAGCAATAAGCTTTTCCATCAACAAAGCAAGCAAAGCAAATCGAAATTAGAAACATGAAACTTATAGAAGGGTCGAGAGATGGAAGAGCACCTTGTGTTGCTGGCTTTACATCGGCGGAACCAGGAGGGAGCGATTCAGACGCCATTAATCACCTAACAAACCGAGCCTCTGGGTTGGAATCAAGATAACATATAAACGAAATCCCTAATATATATATTTTTAAATAGTTATAAAACATATAAATAAATTATTAAAAAAATACCCGGAAGGCTCCAAACTACTTATGGACATAATTTGACGAGGACGCGCAGTAAGAACCAGGAAAGACGCCGAAAACAAACAGTTGATACTATGATTTGATCTGAAGAGATGATATTATTATATGATTTTTTACGGATCTTAAATCTCTGATCGATGGGTGCTTTTAACAAATAAGAAAAATAAATTATATTTGTATGCCGTCAGTCGTCACCCGGAAATCATCTCATTATTCGGATTTTACAATTTTGATTTTATTTTTATAAAAAAGTTTTTGGGTAAAGCGATCCAACCCCAAGCATCTTTGAGATGAGAATTTGAGATAATCAAAATTATTATGATAAGTGGAAGAGTCTCACATTAGTCACATCTTTATATACTAACTAGTTTAGTGCCCGCACCTTGTGCGGGATTGTCTAAATAAATATTATATTTTCACTTTCATGCATCATATATTTGATATTAATTTATAGTAAATATTATTTTTATTAATTAATATGACTAACATATGAGGATTAATTTTTTTTAAATAAATAAAAGAACATAATTAAAATTCTATTACAAAGATTATTATTCGAGTATTATATTTATACCTTAATATATTATCACTTTTACTTAGATTTAGATATAGGAGCAAAATTTGATTTATTTTTAAATCAAACAAATGTGTCAAATCTTGTTAGAAGATTTGCGTTAGATTTTCTCAACAAATCGAGTTACAATAGATTAGTAGATAGGTAAATTTATTTTTTTATAATTATTTATTTTAATAAAATTGACGTGGCATGATGACTGTTTACAAATTCTAATAAAATTTTTTTTTATAAAATAATTAATGGCAAATCTGTAAATACGTTGTGGCAAATCTGTAAATAAATTGGAAAAAAGCTGACGTGGACGGCCTTAGAGATTGACACGTGGACAAAATGGGTGCTGCTTTAGTAGTATATATAGATATAGTACACTACACTAATAATGAAGTGAGTCATAATTTTTTTCGAATTAAATTTTTTATTAAATCAAAAATTAAGTCAATAAATTTTTTTTACTAAATAAAATCTAAAATAAATATTTTTTTAACTAATTTTTAAAAAATTAATCTAAAAAGTTAAGTACATCACCTTTGAGACTTCTCCGATACGTTTTATCAAATTAAAAAAAATATCAAAATCTACTAATTTCACAAATTTACATTGGTTGATCATAACACCTAAACTTCTCTCTTACGTTTTAACTCTCCTCCACAATTTATCTATATATATATAGGGTGGTTCCCATAAGAACACCCCTAACGTGTATACATGAGAACAATCGTATACCGTTAGATGGTGAGTATTAAGAGTTGAGATTTAGAGTAAATATCATAACTAATAATAACTACGAATAATAATAATTAGGAATCCAACAATAACTACGAATAATTTACTCAACCAACAATAACTACGAATAATACATTAAACGATATGTCACCTTCATAACAAAACTAATAATATTTACGAATATGTTCTCATGATTACACGATGATTACACGATAAGTCTGTTCTCATAGGATCTACTCTCTCTCTCTCTCTCTCTATATATATATATATATATATATATAATACCTCATCCTTTTTGTGACAACTTTTGTGTTCCAATATTGATCTTTTTTTCCATCTTTTTTAGGGGTGTGATAATTTGAAGATCGGATTTTTTAAAGCTGATTCGTCTAAATATTCAAGTTATCCTCTACGTTAACAATCATCACATTCATTCTGCTATTGTTTATTCATTCCTTAATTTGTTTTCAATAATTGTTATTTCAACAACTTTGATTTAACTGTTCCTTGTTTATGAAAGTCTCTCCCCTTCCGCCTTTCTTCTCACTTTCCTATTTGCAGGCAGATTTTTTGAGATCCGTATGTGAAGATCCATCAATATTTAAATGGACCCGCACAAGGTGCGGGATATGAACTAGTTGATCAAATAGTCAAATACACGGTAATTTTTCATATATAGATTTGCTTAGTTTAAACATTGTAAAAAGATCGAAAGTTTAACGTAAGGTAGAGTATAATGATTCTGATCTAATAAGGATAGTTCCAAACATTTTAGGAAATTCCAATAACACATAAGTTGTTCCACTCCGATATCGAGCTTTTTAGTTTGAAGGGTTTTTTTTGGCTTTTGTAGGCCAATTTTTAGTGTGAACGTTGTAACACCTTTAGGTCTGCTACAAAGTCAACATTTTCTTTATTATTATTGGAATTCGCCTCAGACTAATTAACAAGATTTCAACGAGTTATATAACAAATTTTATTATACATCAACTTAAACTCACGTATGTACTTACATATATTAAAACATAGATTTAAGTTTAGTTACATACAAACTTCCAAGGGAAGGTGAAAAGTGATCAAGTGTAATCTCGGTGTGTTTTCAATACGTCATCTCCTACTCACCTTAACCTACCAATAGGTTGATAAACAACAAGATCAAAGCACAAAAGAGAAAAAAAAATAAAATGGGTTAGTCTATCTGATAAACTAACAAACTAAATAAACTTAATTTTTTAGAATAATTTAAAAACATATAATAAATACTATTCATAGTGTCAACCTTACTAGACATTCACCCCTTAACCGATTTAAAAGAAAAACAATTACTTGCGTTAGCGTTACACTGGCAATTTCATCGTGGATATCATGTTTGATTTTAGCCGTTAATCAACCGAAAGGCAAGTCCTGGAGAACCTCTTGGTAAATGCATGACTCCTAAATTTGCCTACCGGTAGCGAGATCGGTATTAGACAACCTAATTTTCGGGGACCACTAATCCCCAACAGACACTTCTAATAATGTTCTCAAGCGGCCATTATCATCTACCCATAATGTCCGTACACTTCAATTTCAATAACATACGTTTCACATTTTCATTGGTTCGTACACTGTCACTTTATCGATCAAGTAACCGCTGAATCGATAAAATATACGTTAGTCTAGTATATAATTATATATATATATATGTATTTAATTATACATATCTCGATTTATATACCTACAGTTATTACTTCTATAATATATAGATACGATAGTTTTTAAAATAAGTAGAATTAATTAGGGAAATAGGACCCCCTTGATTTTTTTTTTTGCAAACTAGACCTTATACAAAAAGAAGAAAAAGTAGGCATGAAAACTAGAAAATAGGAGCAATAATTTCTCTAATGAAATGATGGTGATTACATGTTTACTTTTGGTTTAAGTATTTTTTTTTTACATGTTTACTTTTCATTTTTGGTTAATGTAGTTAGTTTGATGAAATTTTCAATTTCATGAATTTTTAATTTTTTTTTTAGTGACATTGTTTTTGTTACCCAAATATGAATTGTAGTATTAGTCTAATTATTGGGTATATGTTTATTGTTTTTGTGTTATGTTTCTTATTGTTGAGTATGCTTAAAATGATATTTTTGGGTATGTTTTATGGTTACCCAAACTGTGTTACAATGACCAAATGTCATTTGGTATTGATGTTTGTGTACAATATCGATTTGTGTAGAATTTGGTTATGACAAATTCAAATTGGGTATGCTTTTATACGTGTATTGACTTTGTAGTATATTTCTTATTATTAAGTATATTTAAAGTGATATCGTGAGTACGTTTTATGGTTATCCAAACTGTGTTATAATGATCAAATGTCAAGCGGATTTTTGGATAATGACCAAATGTCATTTGATATAGATGTTTGTGTACATTATCGGGTTTTGAAAATTTTGGGTATGACAAATTTAAATTGGGTATGATTTTTGCATTAAGTCGTGTTTAAATTGGATATAAATATAAAATATTATCCAATTTATGGATATGGTTTTATTTTGATATTTGATTTTTTGGGTATGTTGTTTTCGAGTATGTTTATATACTTTGACAAATTTGTTTTTGGGTATTATTGTGACATTATTTGTGTAAGCGGATTTTTGGGTAATAGGTGAAAAAGTAAGGATGTTGAAATTTTTTTTTTTTTTCTGATTGATGTGACATGTGAGATAGTACAACATGTCACATCCAATGGTTTGTCAAACTTTGCTTTGTTTTTGTAATATATTTTCCCTAGAGGTTAAAATACTAATCCCAAATACTAGAAGTCTTATTTTTCAATTGATTTGTTTAAAATGGCTAGTTTGCCAATTTTGCGTATAACCCACTTGCCTTATCAAAAAGGAGATTCTTGCTAGCCCAGGACCTAACTCGTAAATTTGCTTTAATCGAGTGGATGTTGCTCCGCTTATATTTCAACTTATCACTTCTTCGTATGTGCATATTTTATTTCATGCTTCTCTCCTTATATAGTGTCCATCATCTTACCCATTAAGACACTTATTTTACCATTTTCTTTAAAACCATTTTTCTACCATTGCATAGGTGGCTTTCCACCTTCTTGCAAATCATAACAATCTTCACACGGATGCATGCATGAATATACAACAAACAAACCTACCTAGCCATCAATTTCCATTAATTATATTATAGGTCCTTTTCATTTAGCGGATTAGAATAAATTCCGATAATATACATATTTACACAGGATTTCCCCGTTATTTACTACTTGTATAAATAATGTAAAATAACTAATATATACACGGTATAAGTCTATATAATTTAGGCTCATAACGAAACTTATAAAAAAAAA
>BSUD01000139.1:222069-251508 GCA_033239045.1 Fagopyrum esculentum
TTTTGATTTTATAGGTTGACAATTATCTTCTTGGATTTTTGCATTCATCAATTAGATAATTGATTTTTAATGTAAGTAAAAATATCAATAATCATGCATTGGTAATAAAAGTTACCAATTATTTCTTTAGTTAATGACAATCAAATTGTAAATGGTAGGGGTCGTCGAGACTATGGTTACACATCTTGTCGTGTATGATCTATTTTTTTTAGTTGCTCATGTGTAAAAGTTTTGTTATGAATTTTTTTATCTTTTGTTGTGTATTCATATCCTATATCCATTCACATTGGAGATTGAAGATATCATGTATATTTCTTTAATAATCAGATTCATGGTATGAAATGCGGTTATTGCTATTCATACCAACGAAGTGTGCTATTCATACCCCTAGTCATTTTCCCTTAGTTTTTCGAATGAAATGCTTGATATGGAAGACTACACATCCGGTATGTGTAGTCGTAGTCATATTAAGCATACGCCGCGTAGTCGTAGTCATTTATTTTTCAAACGACATGAGCTTGTTGTTACGGCTCCGCAGTGCGTAGTCGAACAAAGGGTATGATTATCACGTTTTATGTGGTACGAATAACAATCTCGATTAAACCCACAGTTCACCTTTTGCGCCTAACCTATATGAAACTTGTATTTGGTTTCTATTGTCTGATTTTGAAAATGATTTTATCAATATTCTCTTTCTATGTGAACTATGGTTATTGATTTTAAATTGGAATTTCTTAAATGAACAAGGTCTTGCAAATTGGTCTTAAATTTATTGTCCAAAGCTAGAGTGATATAATCATTTGCTGTCATATGGACTCTTCGGTTGTGGTCTTTGACATTTGGCTAAATATTAAAAAATGACGGCTGTGGGATTTGAACCCACGCCCTTTCGGACCAGAGCCTAAATCTGGCGCCTTAGACCACTCGGCCAAACCGTCTTGATGTTAACTATTGACATTATCAACATTATAACAACAAAACAACAGTTTATACTAGGATATTTCATGTTAAGGGTGATCTCACATCCTTGATTCCATCAGGTTAGTATTCTAGTTAAATCGCCAAGCAGCAGGGAGGAAGGACGGAGAAACATATATGAAACCGTAAATGAAGTGCAACAATACGTCCAACAAGAAAATCCAACACTGCTAGTTAATCATACACTTTCCCCTCTCAAAAGGAGAATAAGAATATATATATAGCTAAATCTCATCTAGCTGCATGTACAGAATCTGCAACCTGGTTGCAGTTACACTAAATCTTTCTCATGTTGAATCAAGTGAAGTCGCCGTTGCAGAGATTGTGACCGGAAACGATAGAGCTGAGAGCGAAACCAATGAAGGCTAAGAAGGACATACTAGCCGATATACCAGCCTTCTCGGTGAACTCATCTTTCCCCCAATTGGTCTGCCAATTGTCCACTCTTGTGGCCGCTGACGATGACGCTGATATCAGAAGATATGCCAGTATCTGCAAAATGTATAACATGTGTCCTCAATACAAGAAAGGCTAGCGCCATCACGGCATTGAATTTTGGATGTGTATCATGAGGCACAGATGAAAATTGCCTGATCAACGAGGAAAGCAAAGTGATGGTAGAGGTGGTGCTTGATGAATTGCTTCCCAGAGACCAGATTGTAGGTGAGGTTAAATGCTTGAAATGCTGCATATGCAAATGCTATCACGTTTATTGACAAACAGTACCTGCAACGATGCAAATAGATGTATGTTCCATTAAAAACAACTTCAAGTATATGCTCAGTAAGGACACAGTCGAGTTGCACAAGTAAATCAATAATCTTATCAGCTGCTCCCCTTCAGCATGGAAATTAACTACAAATTTCTCAGCAGTGTCACTGTCCAAGCACAGAATTTCTTCTAGAAACAAATTGCATTTGATAATAATATCACACATTTTCCAGAATTTCCCCATTCTGAACTTTCAATTTCTTTGCATAAATCCTTGTGGCAACAAACTGTACTTTTCAAATTCAAATCTATAACCAATTTGCAAGATGGTTTATCCAATTCCGATCTAGAAGCAGAACTGCAATTTATAATCTGAAGGAACTAGTAAAATGATACAAATCCAAACGAGTGAATCACCTGTACTCTTTGTATCGGTAGAAGGAATCGCCACTCCATCCCTGAGTACTATCAGCAGCCATAATCGCAAAGGAGACCAGGGAAAACACAAATTCGTAAACCCTAAGCACTAACGCCGCTCTCAACAGCATCACCTTTTTCCTCGACCTGCTCACGATTTCCTCCACTACTCCTTCCTCCTTCTTATTTGTCCACTTCCGGAATCCAAACACTCCCCCAGTCTCTCCTCCTCCGCCGGCGGAGCCAACCACCAGCGCAGAAGACGTCGTTTTGGCGTTCACTATGCGACCAAGACTCACCACGAGTGAGGAGCTCGTCGTCGTTCCACCGGGGACGTTTTCTGGCGTGTTCGAATCCGTCGGAGGAGTTACCGGGAGCGGAGACTGCAGAGGTGAGTAGTACGTCTCGACGGATACGAGTGCGTTGCAAGCGTCGCCTTCGACACATCTGGAGGAAGGCGAGGTCGGCTTCTCTGGGACTTGCGACCGGAGGGAAGATCCAGGTGATTCCCTCATCGGATTTCGATTATCCGGGCGAAGTAGCTCCTTGAGATGCGCCGGAGCAGTGGATTGTTGCGGTTGCCTTGGTGGCTGTGGCATCGTGGTGGTGGGTTCCTTTTCCTTTGCTCGGCGCTTTTGTGGTTGCATTGCACCTGGGGGAGTGAGAGTGTGAGACATCGAAGCTTAGGGGGCCCGCGGGAGAAGTGGGAAGCTCTTTTGAAGGGTCAATCATGGCGGTCCGGTGGCCCCTGATTTGGTTCTACTTTCCACGCGGCAAATATTCTGTGAGCACCGAGCAGTCATCACTATGCAGCTAAATTACTTTCTTTATTTATAGAGTAAATAAAATTACTAAAACCACCCTTATATCCACTATTTTTCAATAAACCACCTCTTATAAAAAAAAGTTTCCAAATAACCACCTACATGTATACGTCAAACTATGAAGCTTTCAGCTGACGTAAAAAGTAGGTTTATTTTGTCCCAGCATTTGATAGAGGATAACAAAAATCATTAAATCACGTATAAATGCTCCTTTTTAGTGTACCGACCAAAGAGTTGAAATTCAAATTTTACTTTATAAAAGAGAACCAGTCAATACAACAATTTTAATTTTACAAAATACACTATTGGCTAACTTTTGGATAAATGAATCCACTATCGCAAAAAGATTAGCGAGTGATACACTAAAAAGCCATGATTCATGATTGCCTTAATCTTTCCAAGTACCCCATAACTGCATCTACTACAGAATCGAATGATAATTTTAATTTGGTTTCTCTAAATTATGGTAACAGAGTATTTTCCATGCATATGAGTAATGATTCATATACCATGACATTACATCTGACAAGAACAAAGTTTGTAACATACATTAAGGCCAGAAGTAAGACCCCAAAGTGCCGAATCTCCTTGCATTCTCTAAGTATATCTATACATATACATACTTGTTGCAGTTGCACTGTATCTTCTTCATTGTATCGCTTGCTCTTTCAGTTGTTCCTGCACACTCAGGTTCGCAAAATAACATCAGGTACTGGTCTATTGGGTTATATTGGGTTATAGAGAAGAGAGAAAATTTTGCACAGATGTGTGAGTGTGTGTGTGAGAGTTCCACTTGACCCAGATTTGGATTAGTAAGGTATCAAGACCAAAAAGATGCTTCAGAAGCCTAAAGCTGATAACAGGAGATTGGATTCATAGCTTAACGCTCACATCAATGCGAATATGAAAAGAATGGAACTGACCTCCGTGACAAAGAATGCATGGAAGCCATAAGGAACCCTGTGTGGTAACTCAACAACTGCAACCGGATCAGCTGACATAGTTTTTGCATCGATCACATTTACAAATGATTTTCTGCACATAGAGATCAGAACTTAGCCATGCTCTGTAGGTACCAGTCACATGACACCGGAGCATGTAAATAAAGGACAATGCATGTGCATCTGAATCAGACATATATCCATATGACTTTGCTGTTTGGAAAGTTTGGTGTATTTTCTCTCTACTTGAATGCATATTTCCACAATCATGTCTAAGACTCCAAGTAACCTAAGTGTGCATAGATGCTTAGGATGATAAGTAAATCGCAGCAAGCATGCAGTGTACTTGGAAGATACGTGGTACTTCAATAGGATTAGTTGGGATGGAGAACAGATCAAGGAAACAGCAAGACAACTTAAGAAGAGAAATAGTACCCAATATTTTCATCGTGTGAAAAGAAGATCAGATATCCATCATCTTCTTCAGAAGTCGTACCTGGTTCACGAGGAATAAAAACAGCCTCGGAACCAAATTTACCAGGACCTAGGTTGAAAATTCCTTCAACATTGCCTCCAACTTCAAGCTTTGTTTTGCTAGGATCAGGCTCAGCATGCAGGTCAAACTTTACAATTGCGATAATCTTTGCAATGTTGTCCAGTACAGTTCCATACACATAACGCTGCTTCCTGTAAATTGGAAATTTGAATCTTAACATCAATTGAAGTGGAACAGGGGATTGAGCAAAAGGAAGGAGAATGCACACAAAATTTCTTATATTTCAGACTGGAGAGGGATATTAAGCCAAGGATGAGCAGGGAAAACTTCAAGCAAGCAGATAGAAGTTGTGTCCAGAAGCATACCTGCCAGTATAGTTCTCGTTGATTCTCGGAAAATCAACAGCAGGTGCTGAAAGCTTTCTTTGAGAAGCAAGACCAGTTTTCATGTTAAATCTCATCTCATACCTAATCAATCAAGTGACAGGCAATTATGATGGAAAAAACCTGGAAAGACACAATTAATATTTCCATTTTGCTAAGACATGAATATCCTACAGCTCATTTGAAAAGCTCTCGAGCTCTCCCTCAACAGATCTACTGTCCATATCCAGATCTGGTTTCTCGATGCGGCACGTAATTAACACGACTTCATCTTCTTCTTCCCACGCATTGGCTATAAAAAATAAATAAAGTCACAAGGGAAAAGCAAAAACAAGAAATTGCTATCTTTTACAAGATACATAGTGCAGTTAGCAAAAGGTTAATGTTTTTGATGTCATCAAGCCTCCTAAAACCTGAATAGCACAGTGTAATGGCATTGGTATCACATTATCATATGGGTACCCTGTTATAGATTATAAAGGAACATGGACGTACCATTGTGGAATATAAAACAATTTGGAAGCTCGAACCATTTCATTAAGAGCTCATTCTCTGCGTAGCGTGGAAGGATTCCAAAGCGAGCTTTCTTTGTCTCATCATATATGTATGCCAGTTTCTTTTGTGTAACCATTTCCTGCATCCAAAAAGAATCCACACTACACTTTCAGTATCGATGGTCAAGATATGAGATACATCATGTGCATTATCAATTATAAAATAAACCACTCCAGCAATGTTTTCCATATTGAAATGAATTAGCATGAGATATGAAGAGCTGAGATACCTTTGGTTTGAAGTACAGAGGTAGGTCCATAAAAATTGCATAATTCTCAGTTATGGCGAAGTCATGCATCATGATAGATGCAGGAATATTGATTGGCACTGGATCATGCATCACACCATCCTTTGAAATGACTCGGTATGTGCAATATGGTGGAGTTTGAGAATACCCAAAAGCAAACATCTCGCCTGCATTGCCAATTTCGTTAGCAAGAAAGAAATTATCCACTAAAGCATTGGTAGTTTCTAAGACCTTTACCTGTGAGTGGGTCTACTTTTGGATGAGCTGTGAAGGAATGTGATAATCTCTTATCATAGTCCAAGAGGCCAAGAGTCTGCAAGTCTCCATCTTCTAGTACTCTAATTGCATCT
This sequence comes from Fagopyrum esculentum, assembly GCA_033239045.1. Taxonomy (NCBI): domain Eukaryota; kingdom Viridiplantae; phylum Streptophyta; class Magnoliopsida; order Caryophyllales; family Polygonaceae; genus Fagopyrum; species Fagopyrum esculentum. The sequence continues at coordinate 227,972 of BSUD01000139.1, forward strand.
GGATTGTACAAAAACAAGACTAGAATGATAACAAGCCGTTGAACAGAAGTAAAAACTACGAAACACAACCACCCCTAAAAAAAAATCCAATCTGTAAGAAACAAAAAGATACATCTTCAAAGAACTTTGAGATTAAAAAAGACAAGCATATCTGCACTTCAAAATTGATAAGAACAAGATCAAACATTTTAAATCATGATCAAACACTCAAAATATGATCAACGGTCTTGAGTAGTTCGAAAACAAGCATATCTGCACTTCCAAATTAAAACAGGGAATTATACTTACAAGGTTTGTCTCCCTCGTGAAGTGCCAATAGTTTCCCATGGTGGTATACAAGAGCTGTATTAGCTGGAGATAAATGAAAAACATTAAGCCTGTCATTTTTCTACAGTTTGATACTCAAAAAATAAGCCAATAACCCATCATGAAAATGAAAATGTTAATCTTTTTTCTCTGTCACGGCTGTCATAAAACTAATCGCCGCAAAGGTGAAACTTCAACTCTCCAAATATTACTGCCATATATAGTGAAAGTGAGAGCTCACAACCAAAAAATGATTCAATAACTTCAAAGTTGAGAAAAACTAACAATAGAAAGAAGCTTTTTTTTTTGGTCGAAAGAGGTCTGGTACCCTCCGCGCATCTAGTCGCTTATTACTAATTAAAAGAAAATGAGTTGCCTTTTATTGGTGACTTCCGCATTAATCACATATCAAAGTTGATTATGAAAGATGAATAAACATTCTGGAAAATGAAGTCCATCAACAACCTGTCCCAGTTCCATAAGACATGTCCAGCACTTTCAGTTTTTGTCTCAGCATTTGCATGTACACCGAGAATAAACCAAAAAACCCTTTGAGATCCCCAATCTGCAAAAGTCATGGAAGAAGATACTTCAATTGTAGCCCTTTTAATGCCTCTATAGCGTTTGTTCTGAAAATAACTCCAATCATGAGTATAAAAATGTCAATTATACCCATTGAAAAAAATTGTTGTAAAATTTTAAAAATGTCTAGTTCACTTTTAGTAAAAAAATATTGGTCAAATTAGCTAAGTAAGCCTTTTTGAGATTTCTCTCTAGTAACTACTAACTAGGCCCATGGTAAAAATATGTTTAGTAAATGTATCCCTAATCAAACCCCAGGGGTACACAAACCTAATGACAATAGAAAAGGCATATGGCCAAATTCTTTCAAAAATATTGTGCATTTTTAAATAACTATGTGCACTTTAAGGAATTTTTTTTCCATTTCTATAAATTAGCTATCAGTATACATTCAATGAGCTTATGGATAAATGAGGGTAAATTGGTGAATGATGAAGATTGCACCGATAAGCTTTATTTTTAGCACACAATTTTTTTGGTAGGGGGCTTAACCTTTTTCCATGTGTATAATATTATATCTTAGCACATGGACTCGTTCTCACAACTAAATTGAATATATAAGAAAGAAAAAGGAACTTAGATATATTTTTTTTCCTGATCATTTTCTAATGCACTAACATGATACAATGTAGTAAGTAGTTTGATAAATGATAACACAAAATAACAAACATGCTTGTAATCATAATGGGAGACATATGTTGCTTTTCCGTCTTTAATGCGCATACCTTCATAAATTTGGATGCTCCAAAGAACTCCTCTTGTTTTAACTTAGATGTCCTTACATAATGGGAGACATATGTTGCTTTCCCGTCTTTAATGCGCATTCCATGAATCATGCTGAATGCGAAACCATATAGGTAAGCTTAGATATGCTGGAACAACTGCAATCTACTAAGATGTTATCAAGAAGCGCACAGATTAATCAAGGAAAAGCTGCAAGTTTTGTATGCTCAAATGCCATATTACTTCAAAGGTAGCGAGAATATTTATGTTCTTAAATTAATTTCCTTTTCGAGCAAAATATCATTGTATAGCTGCTGAAAATTTTAATCCGACCACTAAAGCAAAGCACATGAATTTCTAGATCAGTTCAGATACTTTAGTCAAACTAAACGCCTAATTTTTGAATGATGGAGACACGTTTCACTTTTCTTGCTCGACTGCTACAAAAAAAAAAAGAAGACATTTGTCCGGCTGATAGCAATGATGGTCCTCAAAAGCACATGCTTTAATCCTTTTTAGTCCTAAAGAGAAATGAAACAATTTAATTCGATGTAAAGGGAATAGGCTATCATGTTGAGAAACATGGACAAAGTTAAGCCGAAAACCCGCGTGAGCTATGAATTCTGATATTAAGTGCATAGTTGCATAAGGTTATAACCTAGGACCCTTCAATGCTTAAGTAAAACCTATTGCTTACATTTATCATGTTAAAATCTCCTAGGTTAGCAATTCTGAATAAGGATATGCACAATCGTCTAGGGCTATGAAGGACTTAACATTCTGTGACATTGAATAAGAATGGGATAAAAGCATTAATAAGTTAAAAAGGTGTAAGCCACATTGCCATGCCAGAAATGTTAAGGGTAGAGAGTAGTGCAGTGAAGATAATAAAAGTACAAATTACAACTTAAGCTAAGTATTTGCAACAACGGATGCAGTGGCTTAACGGCAGAAAGTTTTCTACAGGTGGTGGTGTTCAAAACAAAAAACCACCGCCATAATCTTTCATAAGAGACATCCACTATTTTTTACCATTAGATTGAGCTGGTAAGATATAGGTTCCAATTTGTACTGTTTTTTTTTTTGCTCATTGGAATAAATTCCACATCCTGCCGAAAAACTGATTGACCATGATTGATGAATACATGAATTAAATACCTAGGAAGGGCACATAATAGTTAAGCTTATACAGACTTAGAGAAGTTGTAACCCAAGATACAGTTATGACTTTGACATATTGCTATTTTGGCCAATATGTGCATCCAACAAAAGCACTCTCAACTAAGCTATGGCATCCATTTGGCTCATTGGCTGTGGACAAATTAGTATCCAAAGAACACATCCTTAGATAGATTGATATTTTAAAAAAAGCCGATGAAGTTAAGATAGTCAAAATAACCCCATTTTCTCACCTGAGATTGGGATCATGCAGATGTATTGTTCACAATCTAGTATAACCTGATTTTGTTCTACATTTATGGACCATTTGTTTGTAATCACGAAAACAGAAAGGAAACAAATATTGTCTACTCCCATGCCATTATTCATTTATAAAATGATCACTGGGGTGGAGTGACCGGAGTCTTCCCATTCTAAGTATAACATTAATTTGTTTCCTTTCTCCCATTTTGAATCCCTAAGGTTTTCACATGTAGCAACCGCTTCCCCATTCACTTAAAACGGCACAAAATTTTGGAATTGTTTCCAGAACATCACATATCGGACCAATGAATAAGGATATAACATATATATACTTCATTTTTATTGATCATGGAATGTACAACGTTTGAAACCAACAATAACTACGAATAATAATAATTAGGAATCCAACAATAACTACGAATAATAATAATTAGGAATCCAACAATAACTACGAATAATCCACTCAACCAACAATAACTACGAATAATATACTTCATTTTTATTGATCATGGAATGTACAACGTTTGAAACCAACACAAATGAGATAGATGGTATCAAAAGCATGCATAAACTGCAACTCCAGCAAGAAAACAAGGCATTGACCAAAATTAATTATTCACCTAAATGGACGGAAAATTTTCAAAAAGTAATATAATACCATTATATAGAATGTCTTATAAAGCCTTTATTAAAATACCAATTTATAATTTCAGCCAAATTCTGTCAACACAATCAAAATACTAAGGTTGGTAATTATGCATATGGTGACTGACATTTAAATAAAGCCTAAAGCAAATATTTTACTTCCCTAGATGTTGCCTCCATAAAAGTTGCAAGACAGAAGTGGTAAACAAAAACAACGTACCCATCTCCATCGAACCTGCAGTAACAACAATAGTAGATTTCACAGTCACACCACAAGTGTGTAAGAGCCAGGAAAAGGAAGACACAAAGCTATATAGAAGCAATTAAGTTCTGAGCACAAAGAGTTTGAATAGAAACGCATACCAATGGTATCCAGCCACAGGAGGAAGTTTTGGATTGGGACCTACTCTGACAAACTCCCCATTCAAGCATTCCTGCAACATGAAGTATTTGAGCTTACTCCCACTGAAATAGTTACATGTATGCATCGAATACATTCTCTTCTTTGTAACCAGATAGAATATTTTTTGAACCTCGGAGATAGATAGCTAATTATTTTATCATGAAAATACAGATTCAACTCCAAATAGAAAGAGTTGCATACGAGTCCTGTACTGACAAGGCTCATTCTTGACCCAAAACACTATAGAAAAATAATAGGCCAAGGAAATATTCATTAAATAATTTAAATAGTTTCTCTAGCCATACATGTCATGTTGTAACTTGGAATTGTGATGAATCTACATTCCTATTCCACCTCAGTGGCACCATTTCACATTTTCCATAAAATTGTGCCTGACAATCAGCATACAGAAACTAAAAATCGGCATACAATCGGGATAATCTTCGAATTATTCAACTAGTTTCTCTAGCCATACATGTCATGTTGGTAACTTTGTCTATAGGCCACTGATGTGGAGCAGCAAAATTGTAAATGCTTGTTGACATAGCTGCAATCAAAGCCACGAGCATTAAGTCTGGCCCACTATGGAGACACGAGCAAGCTTAATTTCATTGCTTCCTTTCATGTCCCTTCTTCCTGTCGCAGACAATTGCTCGACTGAAAGTTGACTTCTAACTCCATAATTCAAGCATACTAATCCCTTTCTTCGATATCAATATCATTACACCCTGAGCCACAAGCTCCATCATACTCTGGAACACCCTCATAAAACTAGAAGAGTAGTTTATCCAAAATGTATCCAGCACCCTTATCGTTAACCCTCCCAATTTGGTAAAATCTCCTCCATGAGAGATTACCTTTGAAATCAACCGATTATCCTCGAAGCAGTATAAGTGATTCACTCGCAATTATTTTGACTCGCATAGCATAAAATATTGGTACTGTAGTACTATGGAACTTATAGTTTAAAATAAAGACACGATCGTCTTCTAGAAGCTTATCATTATTATACTGCATAAATCATAATCCCCTTTCTTGGTTGTTCCGTATATTATAGAAAATTACGGTTAATCGGAGTTGATAAAAAGGGTTTCCAATTCCATGCAGTACGAAGTAAGAACAACGAAACCTGAATCAGGCTCCATTGGCTTCTATAGTATCTGATATCCCCGAAACCAGGGTGAGACAACAATCAGTCAGGAAACTAGTTGAATAATTCGAAGATCATCCCTCTAAGAATGAAACAAGAAGCCCTAACAATCGGCATAGAGAAACTACAAGTGGATTGTGATAGATGGCGAAATAGAGCAAGAGAAACTCACCGGGAGGTGACCTTTGACAGGGAGGTCCTTGAAAGGAGAAGTCTCCTGGGGAATGGGAGCGAAATTTCCTGCGAGAAAGTGCTGCGGGGCAGACCTATCGTACATCAACTTGACGATCAACTTCTCAAGCAAATCGATGGCCTTGGAGGTGAGGCCTTTTCGGGGCTTAGGTTTGACGTACACCAACCCAGAAGCTTCTTTGAACTCCGTGTCATCCCTCTGCTTCTTCTCCCCTTCAATGTTCACCATTGTCTCTCTCTGAGATTGTGGATGAACTATTGAAGCAATAAATAGAGAGGTGGATGATGTATGGTGGAGTGTGAAACTGTAGAAGATAGATGTGGTGAAGAGAGGAGATGGGAGTAGTCAGTAGTGTGTGTTGTCAATGAGAAACGTGGTTTGGTATCTGTACTGCCACGTTCCCCTTTGGCTTCTCCACCACCCACTACAAGTGTAGAGGGTAAAAGTCTGGTTATCCTCTGTAGCCCACTCGTCTCTCCATCCAACCTCCACCACAAATCATCTCTTCTCTCCCGCTGTTGCCGTAAGAAAATGTTGCAGATACTCGAACGTAGTAGAGCCCCAAAGGTGCATTTAGCCTGTTAGCCAATAACTAATAGTATTAGTAATGGTAGATTTTTGGATGAAATAGATAAAAGGAACCCATCTTATGAAAAGAACAAGTATATGGGTACAATTGTTCAAATTTATAGAAGGTTGAAGAAAAAGTTAGGGATTAAAAGCTTTCTAAAAAACTCTAAAAAAAAATATCATCAACCGAAAAAACTAAAACTGATGAAAGTTACATAGTTTTTTTAAACGCAAAGTTTCGTATAAAGTTATCCAAAAAGCTATGCAGAACATCCCTAAGAAACCTTTGAGTTGTTTTAAAGAAGTGGTCAATATCGTGGGGTTTCTTTTGTTGCAAAGTACATGTAGGTTTGAGAATAATTGTCCACAAGGTTATATGGGCTTGTTCATCGCTCTAAATCTAGACGAAACCGGTTTGGATCAGACCTAAATCCGAATCTTCAAATCTATTGGATCGAAAATTGACCTTAATGTTTAGAGTTAGGATCGCTCTAGCTGGGATCAGGTCCTCTCCTGTCCACAACCTATTGAATCAATTTCATCTTATATGTAACATTTGATAGGACTCCAAATAACATCTTTTTACTATAATCATTTTATTTCAGTCTCTATCATTTTGAGCGTAATTAACATATCATTTTGGTTTGTTTCTCTTGTATTGTTATTTAGGAGATCTACTAGTTGGTATATGTAATTGCAGACATTCTAGGCATTTGTAGAACATAAATGATACATCTGCCGCTTAATGTCCAGATACATATTAAAGGCTTCTTTGTGGGCATTGAAGTCAAAGACCATTGGCGGAAATGACTGAAGCCCGGAAGTGAAGAGGAGAAATCAGGCGAAGATCCAAGAGTTTTGGACCACCTTCAAGCTGCACGACATCTTGCCCCTTCTCTTGCATTCGACCCCGAAATGCTCAACCGTTGTTGTTGAGATGATCTTGAATCATTTTTGGACGAGACCCGCACCTCTGGCCCAAGAGATTGCATGACGGCCCATGTGTTCGATCAGTCCGCTTTAACGTTTATCTTTATTGTTTTGTTTCTATCTTATACTTAGTCTGATCTTATCTAACTAAAATATATGATTGAGTAGACTTGATTCTATCTTAATAAAAAATAGAAACTAAGGAAATCTAGGGTTTATGAGCCTTTTCCGAACCCTATAAATAAGTCTCTTCATCTATTAGGTTAGACATCTCATTTCCAACATTATACGAAGCTTCCGGCGAGACTTTATACAATAGGTCGTGCAACCTTTGTACCCATCGGGCGACGACCCCCTTTGTCGGTCAATAAATTACATTCCCTACTTGTTCTAAGGCATTGTGAGTAATCCTCTTTGTTCTAGAGTCCGGTGAGCCCGACGTGTATGATCTATGATATTGGATTGATTCTATATATTTACGTGTTGCTTGTATGTCTATGAGTTATGGTAGTATTGTATATACTATGTGTTCTATAAATGATGGTCTTAACTCGAAGTGACAATGGAGTTCTCACACCTCAATGTCTCGTTTGATGTGATGTATTGGCAACCGTCTTGGGTACAAGTAAAAATCATGGTGACAACATCGATGTAGTACAAGCAACAATCTAACCACGAAGTAACATTCAACGAAGATGTCTTTACATAACTCTAACATACTTGTGATATTGTGGATTTGCCTTTTGAGATCTATTATATTTCATGTTGTGGTGACCCGATTTATGAAATGTTTTACCTATATTGCTATCTATTGTTTGACTTTCATGAAAATCAGGATTGGCTACAACGGGTGGACATATTTGCGACAAGAGTGGGGAATGGCTAATTGTATTCACTACTACTTTGGGATGTACTACTGCTCCAGTAGTGGAGTTATGGGGTTAATCCACGGTCATGGCATGGTGTGGTTGCACGGATACATACATGTTAAGGTGGATATGGACTCTAAACTAGTTATCAACCTTGTAGAGAATATGAGAAGGGAGCTCTATTTATCTCGATACTTTGTTGCCAATGCTTTTTTACACGAGACTGAATCATTCGCTTCATTTTTATTTATAAGTGAACCAATAACATAGTGTAAAATAGAGGATCCAAACTCATAAAATTGAACCAAAAAATTAGTCACGTGATTTACTCATGTGACAAGTATGTATCTCTCATTTGAGTTTTGACCCTGGTTTGTGGAGAAATTTATAGTGGTCATTTCTTAACGGTGATTTTGATTCATCTGTAGTGGGTACACAAGCTCGAAGATGTCGTCAGTATTTACAAATGAAAGAGCCAACGAAGAAAACAAATGAAGACGGATCGGATCACCTACAGCTAGGTGGGTTCAAGCACTTGTAAACAGCGGAAGCCGGTTGCTTAAACTTGGGTATGCTACTTGGATCCACAAATCGAACCTCTCCAGGGCCAAAAGAAAGATCCATATGCCTGTCAACAATTTCTCATCATCAAACATGCTAACTGGATCTAAGTAACCAAGAAATTCATCTCGAGTCTTTACCTTCGAAGATCAAGTCCGACCAATCCCGCTTGTAGAATCGACAAGTTGTCAGAGTCGGGAGACACGATGATGACCGTGTCACCCGAGTACTGGGTTTCGAGGATCGACATGAGCTGCGTCACACGGACGAAGACGTCGGAGACGCTCTCGTTTGGGGTCCCGTCGTTGATGGGTGGGGGCTTCGTGTTTGGGGAGAGACCATCCGATGCATACACCTGCATGGGATAATTTGAGAGATGGATTCAAGTATTCAATTGTGTATTATCGTCAATGCAAATTGTCAAGTCTTACTTCAGAGATGGATTCAAGTGTCCTGCCTTCATAAGCCCCAAGACCTCGAGCGTCAAGAAAGCTGTACTCTGGGACAATGTGACTGCACCAAAATCAATCAACTTAAATGATTTCCATCAATTGAAAATTCAACGGTATTGAAGAGCTTAAAATAACCTCCGATCCATTTTGTTGATGGAAGCAATGATCTCGGCAGCCTGGTAAGCCCGCTGGGTAATAGAAGGCCAAATCCAACAACTGCTTTGACAGGCTTCCATCTCCTTCAAAGCGAACGCTGCCCTAACCGTCTGGAGCTTTCCGGTCTCCGACAGCCCATTGTCCACTGACGTCTTCGCCACGGGATTCGTGTTTATCAGTCCGGCGGTCTCGTACTCCGATTCTCCTGCTCTCACCAAAAAGTACCTGCAAAACCGTAATTAAACACAAAACTGAGATGAACAATCCTGTAATTGAAAGAGGGAGTGAACCTGTTGACGAGCCTAAGAGGGGGCATTTGGAAGAGGCCCCGAGCATCGGCGGAGATTGGGGAGAGAAATGCGGAGGAAGATACGGAGAATGCGAGTGAGCTGAGAAGAAGACGGCGGTGGATGGGTGGTGGAGGCGGATGAGCGGTGGGTTGCGGTGGCTGAGGAAGGGGTGGTGTTGTGGGATTGAGTTTTGTTGGCGAGAACATGTTTTCAGTGTTTCCCGGGCAACAGTTATTCTGGATTAGGGTGGTAGGATATTTTTGTAAGATGAGCGGCCTCCATTGCAAAGTCTCAGCTTATTGGTATTTTCATATACAAATTTAATTTCCAAAAACTTAGATATTTTCTGGTGATAGCAACTTTCAGCGTTTGTAGCATGTTCACATCGGGGAAAAAAACTAATGCGCCAATCTATTGGGTGCAAGCGTCTCATGAGGCGCATGTATCTGGACACATGCGAACTGTGCATGTATACCAAGACGTCATATTGGGACACCGTGCCGCACGACGCCCTTTCTTCAAAAAAACCCGAATAAAACACAAAACCGATTTGATCTGTTGAGGCACCAGTTGATGGTTACATTGAGTCACATGAAATAAAACAAACTTTCAGCCTCATTACTCAAAAGCATCTCATATTATCGTGCTATAAGTATACTTTACACTAATACCGCAGGTAACCGATTTGATCTGTTCCTCTAAAATGCAAAAACGTGGATTATTTTAGTCTTCTAGTAATCCTTTTCAGATTTAAAGCAGGCTAATTAGAGGATACAGAAATCAATGCTAAATTAATGGAGTTTGCATTAAAAAAGGATTTGCATCCGTTTAGAGACAAACAAAAAGGTTCTGGAATTTGAATATGCTCAATTACTTGCTAATACACTTAAAATATTTGTATCTTTTGGAATCTGCTCCAGTGCGCCTCTCCTTTTTCTTGGTTACTGGACAACACTCTGAACATGGTAGTATGGCTACTAGGAGCTGCCCATAACTTAATGCTCTTGGTTACCTCAACCATTAAAGCCCACTTATTTCTGGACTATTAAGCTCTTAAGTCAAACAGTTTGAGATGCTTTTCTTACCAATTCTATCGACTTCTTTGTTTCAGCATCTAATTATTCCTTCTTTTGAAAACAATGCTTCTATCAGAAGCATGCAAACAATGCCATCATTCTATGTGCCTAACGGCTTGATACCATTCATATATATATAATTGTCTCTTCAATGCTCCAAACCACCAAACTCCAAAATCCTCATTCTTCCTGGATCACAAGAATGTCCAGACACTTCATCATTTACTTCCTTCTGCTCTTATCCGCTTCATCACTGCTGGTTAGTAATCTCTTGTTGTTTTACTCGCTGTTGCTTTCGTTGTTATTAACATTGTCTTGTTGCTGTCCTACTGTTGAATGCTTGCAGCTATCTGTTGATGGTGAGAAGGTAAACCCTTTCACCGTCAAGGCAGCTCTGATTCGATATTGGAACAACCAAATATCCAACAACCTTCCCAAACCAGCTTTCTTACTCTCAAAGGCCTCGCCGCTTACTGCTGTCGATTCTGCATTGCTTTCCAAACTCGCCTCTCAGAATGCCCTCTCAAATCATCTTCTTACCTTTTGCTCTTTGGCAAACCTCTTCTGCCAATTTGATTCTCAACAACAGCAACAACAACAACAAAAGCCGCGCAAGAACGCCGACTTTTCATCATACACCAGTAAACCTTTCACAAACTATGGCTCCTCGAGTGTAAGAGGAACTGATTCATTCAAGAATTACTCTGTAGGGATCAACATGCCAACCAATTCGTTTACTCGTTACAGCTCTAGTTCGAGTGGACACAATGAGATGTTCACTAACTATGCCGAAAATGCCAATGTCGGCGATGACGGATTCACCGGCTATGCTGTTGGCTCCGTTGGTGGCTCTGGTCAGTTCAGTAGGTACGAATCTGATGTGAATGTGCCAAATCTCAGGTTCACAAGTTATGATTCAAACAGCCATGGACATAGGCTGTCATTTGCTAATTACACAGAGGATTCAAACTCAGGCCGTGAAGTATTCACAAGCTATGGTAAGGCTGGGAATGGAGTTCCTATGGAGTTCAACAACTACGGGAAAACGTCAAACATCCTGGGATCTACATTCACTGGATATAGTGAAAAGGCAAATTCAGCAAACGAGACATTCAAGGGATACTCCTCCGATGGAAACAATCCGTTCACCAATTTCAAGAGCTACAGTGCCGGAGTGAACTCAGGGGTTGATAGCTTTGTTAATTACAGAGATGGAGCCAATGTAGGGCATGACGAGTTCCAGTCGTACGGAAAGAATGCGAAATCAACCAAGGCGAGTTTCCTTAACTACGGAAAGTCCTTCAATGAAGGTACTGATAAATTCAATGAGTACGGAAAGGGATCAACCAGCCGTGCCATTGAATTCAAATCCTACGGCGTCAACAACACATTCAAAGGCTACGGTGATAACAAAGGCATCTCGTTTGCCAGGTACACAAACAAAACCTCGACAAAGGATGGAAAATCTCGAAGCAGGTGGGTAGAAGAAGGGAAGTTTTTCAGGGAATCAATGTTGAAACCAGGAAGTGTAATGAGAATGCCGGATATCAAAGACAAAATGCCTAAAAGGTCATTCTTGCCGAGATCGATTCTGAACAAACTACCATTCTCGACATCGAAGATCAACGAGATCTTCAATGGAAGACCGAACTCGAACACAGAGCGTGTAATCAAGAACACAATGGAAGAATGCAAGCGGGCCCCAAGCAAAGGCGAGACGAAGAAGTGCGTTGGATCAGTGGAAGACATGATCGACTTTGCTGTGTCAATTCTAGGGCACAATGTGAATGTCAGGAGTACTGAGAATGTGAAAGGGTCTGGCGAAAAGGTAATAATTGGAGAAGTAAGAGGAATCAATGGCGGTAGGGTAACGCAATCAGTATCATGCCATCAGAGCATGTTCCCTTACCTGCTGTATTACTGTCACTCTGTCCCAAAGGTGAGAGTCTATGAAGCTGATATACTAAGCTTGGATGAAAAAGTGAAGATGAACCATGGTGTGGCTGTTTGTCACCTTGATACTTCATCATGGAGTGCTGGACATGGAGCTTTTATGGCTTTAGGGTTTGGACCAGGGCTTATTGAGGTCTGCCATTGGATCTTTGAAAATGATATGACCTGGAATGTTGCTGATTAGAAGAGTTTTTCATGGAGACACAATCCCTAGCTTCTTCCCTAACATTCAACTTGTATTTTTCTATGATTCTTCTTTTCTGTGACTGTATTAGGTGTGCTTGATATGTTTAAATAGCTCTAGAGGCTTTATTGTTTTTTGTCCATTTCTTAATTTACTATACACATTCAGAACATTGTTTTGGTCGACAGCCAAAAGTGAATCCATAAAGGTAAAGGAGCAAGGCACGAGCATCTGCCAATATACATACAAACAATAGCAATGGAGCCTTTGAGGGCTACTGCATTTTAGTAAAAACAATATTAAACAAACTTCGATAATTCGGGCTCGTTTGGTATGATTTTCAGAGCATTCACTCAAATCGATTCTTGTGTTTGGTAAAAAAAAAAGCACCAGAATGAGCATTCTTATGATTCCAAGATTTTTATTTGCTATATTTTTTCATGTGTTTTTCACTTGAGATCACTTAGAACACAAGCTAATTAGTTTCATGATGAAAAGACAACTTTTTAATTTCGTATACTAGCTTCATGTTTGTATGTCTAGACATGTATGTATCAAATATCGATTACAAATAATGACATAACATAAAATATAAGGTTCACAAAATCCTCATATTACTATGATTTGGTTTTATATGAGGTGAAATTTCGTTATAAATTTGTGTTGGACTGGAGTCGGTTACTTTCACTTTACGACACTATCTGTATGTTTGATATTCATATCTAGATATCAAATATGAGTATCGACATAAAAAAAAATCATACCTATGTTTAGAATACAAGTATATGAATATCTTGATCCACTCTTAATACACATTTTCTTCTATTTTGATATACTTAAAAAGCTAGCGGTATCAAATATCTTATACTACTCGTCCCTCTTCTATTCTTTTTCTACAAAATAATAATATCAGATATCAGTCTTATATCTATATTTTGATATCTAAATATGGATCCTAAACCAGGTTTGATAATGAGAAAGAATATTATTGGGTTGCATTACAAATGTTAGATGAATAGAGTAAATGTGTGTGTACCATTGGTTCCAATGGTTATGATAGCTTACAAGTTAGAAAAGTTGCATGCTTAAACTTGTCGTTTGTGTGAAGCATGAGTGAGAGTTGGAAGCTTTAATTTGTAGCAGCTTTGGTTTGAGTGGAGTGACACTACAGGAATCTCCAGAGAATACAGTATGATTCTTCTGTTGTTGTCTTTTACCATTCAAAGTCGAGATGGAATGAAATGGAGTGGCCTTCAAGGGTTGTCTAATACAAGACTTTCTTGAGATTTGAACGCAAACTAGTTGTATACTTTCAAATCTCTACAGATTTTGTTAGAGAAGGAAGTATGAGTTCATTTCAACTTCAACGTTACAGTAGTTAAAATCCCATAACATATGAAAAACCTTCCCAGAAACCTCGTGACTCGGACGTGAGAATGAACCAAATAACAATGTTATACAATCGTCCTCTTCGTCACAGCCACAACTTCATGCGTGAGATTAAATTTACTCCGAGTTGTTTAAAAACAAATATATATATTTAGGTTGATTGACTACCCATTCTATTATTTATTGATTTTAAGAAAGAATATCTAAGGTTGTCCAATCGAACTGTAACCCGAACTGGAACCCGAACTGGATGTTCCGGGTATGGTATGTTAACCATAATATTCTTACCTATCTATTTAGAAAGATATTATGGTTAGTTATTATAGATACTAGGGTTAGATAAGATTTATACGATCGTAGTGATATCATTAGATTTATACGTTGAACTAGGTGTAGACCAAACTATTAAAAACCGGATTAGTCGAGTTCATAAGTACACGATCGTAGTGATATCATTAGATTTATACGTTGAACTAGACCCGTAAGTCCATTAGATACTTCCATTCCATTTGTTGGTACATAATCCCAAAAATATATAGACTTCAATATATTTTACAATCTTGTATTATATTATTTTTTATTCAAATATCCAAATGGTAAGCTTCCTCACTTTTAGGTTATTAGAGCACTCGGAAGTGTAAGTTCGAATCTCCTAACACCACTTTTTGGATTTTCATCTAATTTCAGGCCTCAATTTTATTTTTTTTAATTTTTTTTTTTACCGTTTTTACAAAATTCAATCATTTTATGCTTAATTTTTATAATTATTTCAATATATATTGAAATTCTATATATTGAGTTCTGCTTTTAAAAAAAATCCTAATTAGGTTTAATTTTATAATCAAATTTTTTCCACTTGTTAATGTAATTTTTTAACTTGAAAGTTTTAAATCTTATCTTATTATATGCTTATATTAACTATTTTTGTAAAACATATTTTATTGAATGGATTGTGTGTATCAAACTTATTAGAAAACCTATGCATGAAACAATTACCGGGATTAATATATTGTATTAAAGTTTAATAGCCTCTTTGGTTTCTATTTCCCGATATCAGATATGGTTATGTATATCATGTATATATTACCCGTGTTTAATAATTGGGTATATGGGTATCAAAGTGATATACATGTACCCAGGTACCAATACTATTTTTATGCTTTTAAGATTATTTTTTCTTTTAAATTGACGGATATCACGTTTCTTCTTCCCACACGTCTCCCTTTTAAGATCACCTTAACCACTTTTTTTCCAATCTTGTACAACCGATACTAGCAGCATCATGTTTTTATATACAAGTCCCTTCATTCTCTTCTGAATATTATACCAGTCTCCCTCCAATTTCAATAACGCCCTCAGTCCATTATCATTCCAAGACATTATCTTCACAGCTTTGTCATTGCAGCCAAGAGAAGAGAAGGCGGACTCATGGTTCTTGCCAATAACGCCCTCGTTAGTTTTAGGAATCAAATTTGAGTTTCAGATATCTCTCACTACCACAACAACCCATTCAAGCTCTCTCCTTCATTCCTGTACCATCTGTTTTTTTATCCATTAGCAAAATCTAGGAGAAGCAGCAATAGAAGCGCTCACAAACATCAGTCTATAGGCAAAAGTCGGAAGAAGCCGATCATAAAAGAGATTGATGGATTCTGAATCAGACGCAGCAACATTTCGTTTTTAAGGAGATTTTTTTCCCTCCTTCCCAAGGCAAAACAACGTCACAAGTCAGGACACCATACTCCTAAATCTGCCATTGTTCATGCATTTAGGAATAGGTAGGAAATGGGAGTCTTGTAAGCAAATATAGTCCGGGGTTCATTTGTAATTGCGAATTTTTCAACTCATACAAAAGCAATATCAATTTTAATATCTTATATATCTCATCATTTTGCCAAACACATGAATAAGATATGAACATTATACTCACCGATATAAATAAAATATGGGTACCAAACAAGTACTAATACTTCGAGATCTAATATTGAAAATATAATGTCCCACACATTATAATAACTTTTCAAAAACACTATACCCGAAACAATATGTAAAAATTAATATATCGTTTGAAAGTCTAATAAAATTCTAATGTCAAACATCTACTATATTTGAATATGAATATACACACGATAAAAGTTTTGCATTTGCGATCATAAAAGTGAGGTTTGACAAATGAGGAATCCATCGGGAAAAGAGAAGGTGGGGTTTTCTTTTCCATTTTTCAAATTTTGTGTTTGAATGGATTTAATAGAAATTTTTTTTTTAAATGGAGGTAAGTAATCTCCGTGTATGTAAGAGGGTCAATCAATATACTTAAGCCAAAAGTAAAGCTATAAGAAATATTGGCTAAATAATCTGCACATCTGTTCGTCTCACAGTAAACATGTAAGAATTGGATAAATCAGTCCATTTTCAAAAAGTCTTGACATTTAAACACAAGACTAGAGAGGGTGGTGTTTGGGAAGAGAGAGGCTAAGAAGACTAGTGACCAATTGAGAATCCGTTTTCAAAATCACACATCAAATTCCACTCTCCCAACGTAATTTTAGTGCATGTAACACACCCCATAATTTTGCCATTGAGATACTACATAGACCAAGGTTAACTCCAAACCCCATAAGCACCCCACCCCCTCCCTCATGAGAGCAATTAAAACCCGCAACATTACCATGACCATCACAACACCTCGAATTGAACCATCAATGCTAATCTTCACAAATCCAACTTGAGATGGCTCCCATGCAATTTCCATAACCGAGCTCGACACCTATCATATATGACCTCTATCTTTACTCTACGGAGTCCACGCATGTAGATGCTCCCCGACCCTATCCCGAACTAGCTTGGCCCGATCGCCCTCCTCCAAAACTTCTTCGAATATTTTTGCATTCCGCCACTTTCAGGTCCACCACATTCCTACTACAAAAACCTCATATATTCCACTAGAAATTAGAGATAATATAATGAGATGAAAGAAGATTACTTCTTTAAGTCATAACCATGCCACAAATGGAAGCTCGTGAAACTTATCCAAAAAGACCTTCATATGAAAGTTATGATAGAGACATCATGCCACTCGGCAATCCCGAAATTTACAACAACCTCACCCGCAAGAATAACGAGATAAGATGTAGTATATTCGGCTATTGAATTCACAAGGACCACATCTGGTTGGATATAATTGGTAGAAATTACGCTAAGTACATAAATGGAGAAGAGAGAAAGAAAAGGGAAGAGGAAGTTTTGTCTTTGAAAGGTATGAGAAAATAAGAAAGAAAAAATTGTTGGTAACAAGAGTAAGGAGGAAAGGTGATCTAAGGAAACAAAAATCCCTATTATAATGAATTAAAGTAACATTGCATATAAGAAACTCATGAACATTGATATATGGACATTGCAGGTAACCCTCTAAAATAGCTTTTGACATATACAAACAAAAAGCGTGCTTTTCAACTCGAGTAACTCTCAATCCAACGGTTTGTCAAGTATAGAAAAATCCATTAAGAACTTAAAAATTCGGAAAATACCAAGAGAAACATTCGCTTGTAACCCTTCAATTTAAAAAGGTAAAATGACCGGAATTTTCTACAATAGTTAGAAATCATCGAAGCTTTAATAAAACGGTACTCTCATAACCAATTTCTTTTCAACAAATTCAATAAAATAAAGTTCGCATTTGGCCCTTTCACTTGTTTTATCTAAACTAATTATAAACACCGCTTCTTTCGAAGGTATATAAGATATAAGAATGAATCACTTTGAAAAGAAGCAATATCGCAATCTCAATTCACACACATATATACAATAATAAATTAAACCACTATAAGAATCATTTAATCTTTAGATTAAGAAGAATCATGTAGACATGATAAAAGAAGACAAGTTTTTCATAAATATGAAAGTTGAAAATTATAAGGGAAAGGGAAATCAAACTCTACGGTGCAACGGGCTTTGAATTCTGGAAACCCTGAAAACTCGTTCACCCTCAGGTGGGATCCATATCGCCTCTAATCTGACCTGAACGGTTTATTTATAATGTTTGGATCAAACCCTATGACGGACCTAAGAAGCTTAACCCATACACATAAGATACAATGGGATAAAATATAATTTTAGCGTCTCAGCAGTTGCGAAACGAAAAAGATTCCTCATCCGCAAGTATAGTTTAGGGGTCTTTGGATAGGAATGATTCGAGTCAACGGTTTCTTAGATAATCAATCCACCCATTTTCTATTCTAAGACGCCCATACGGCCATACGTACATAGTAGTGCTCTAATGGATCGTTTAAATATTAAATTTGGAATTTCTCTAAGGACATGAACGTACGTAACTACGTACTCATAATCTTTCTTGTAAGTAATTATCTAACTAGACAAAAATGCATCATTCTAGAACATGTATAGTAACTGCATTAGTATTACAACCATAATCCATGGGATCATACATAACAGGAGTTACTGCAGACATCAGTTCGTGTAATCTTCCTCCTATCCTCGATGTTTCCATACCAACTCTTGGAGTCTTCACCTGCATCAGTTTAATTTCATTCCATACACAAGTTACACGTACAATAATATTATGATGATTATACAGTAATTATAATTATACCTTAGCGTGAAGGGTATGGTAAATCTTGTTACCAATGGTAGCAACGTTAACTCCAACAACCTCAACTCCTTCATCTTCAAGAACAGTAAGAACTTGGAATAACTTGAAGCTCTTACGGAGTCTACTGATGATGATCACTTCCAAGCAGGAACCTAAATCTCTTACCTCCGTGATTGGATATCTTGAATCAGCCACAGGAGATGGACGTTCAGTGTTTTCTGTTCTAATGAGACGTCCAAACATCGAAGATAACTCCGCCTTCTTCTCTTTCAAATGGTGTACCCGATCTCTCAACTGCACAATGTAGTTGGTGGCTTGCTGCAGTTGATCCAGTTGTGACAGCATCTCCTAATTACAATTGAAATGAGTCAAATGCCCAAATTGTAAATTGAGATAATGATGATGATAAGTGTGTACCTTGGAAGAATTAGGATGGAAGTGATGAGAAGGGAGGAGAGAAACGAGGTTGAAGCAAAGCTTTTTCATGAGAATTCTTCTGTTCTTCTCCACAGTCTTCCTCTCAATCTTCTTCTTCTCCATTACACCTGCAATATGTTCAGAAGCCTTTTCTGATCTTCGTTTCATTTTCACTTCAGTTTTTTTAATTCTTTCGTAATGGATCTTCAAATATATATATATGGGCAACGACACAAGTGAACACAATCCATAGGGTTTCAATTGTTTGTACGCCACGTGGCAGTCAACCTAAACTTGGAATCGGAATACAATACTTATAGGGGTACTTTCGTCATTTTTCACGTTGTCTCTTTGAATGATATGGATGCATGCCTTACTGGACTTTGGGAGGTTGAGGCGGGTCCCGATGATGGCTGCTCAGGGCTATCACCGTCCATTCTCTGGAGGAAGCCAAATATTTCTTTACTTTCTTAATTTGCCTCATTTTTATTCATGCAAACATGCTTATCTTTTTAAGAAATGAGTCAATGTTAAAATAGATTGTTGAATTGCTGGTTTATGGTATCATGTTTGTAACTCTTTTCGTGTTAATGTGGATTGTTGTTCGTAACTCTTTTACGGTATCGTCTTGCTATGTCTTGTCGATTTTTTTTTGTTATTTTAGGGTTTAGAGAGTCTATCTTACATTGATGAATTGATGCCTTTATTATGTTTATAATTGTCAATATTATTTGATTATATATCTTAAATTAAATTATATGTTATGATTGTTGTGATCATACATGTTTTGGAATACATTTACTATCCATCTAAATTAATGGAATTAATTAGGAAATAAGACCCCTTAAAATTATCTTTTGTAAACTAGGCTTCCATATAAAAGAAATAAAAAGTAGGTATGAAAACTAGAATATAGGGATAATAATTTCTTTAATTGAAATGATGGTGATTAGATGTTTACTTTTAGTTTAAATATTTTTTTTACATGTTTACCTTTTATTTTTTTGTTAATGTAGCTAGTTTAATGAAATTTTCAAGTCCATGAATGTTAAATTTTTTTGGGTGACATTGTTTTCGTTACCCAAATATGAATTGTAGTATTTTTCTCATTATTGGGTATATGTTTAATGTTTTTGTGGTATGTTTCTTATTGTTGAGTATGCTTAAAGTTATATTTTTGGGTATGTTTTTATGGTTATCCAAACTGTATTACATGGACCAAATGTCATTTGGTATTGATATTTGGGTACAATATCGATTTGTGTAAATTTTGGTTATGACAAAATCAAATTGGGTATGCTTTTATACGTGTATTGGCATTGTAGTATATTTCTTATTATTAAGTATATTTAAAGTTATATCGTGGGTATGTTTTATGGTTACCCAAAGTGTGTTATAATGATCAAATGTCAAGCGAATTTTTGGGTAATGACCAAATGTCATTTGATATTGATGTTTGTAGACAATATCGAGTTTTGAAAATTTTGGGTATGACAAATTTAAATTGGGTATGGATTTTGTATTAAGTGATGTTTAAATTGGGTATAAATATAAAATATTATCCAATTTATGGATATTGTTTTATTTTGATATTGATTTGTTGGGCATGTTGTTTTCGAGTATGTTTATGTACTTTGACAAATTTATTTTTGGGTATGATAGTGACATTATTTGGGTAAGCGAATTTTTGGGTAAACAAATTTTTTCTGGGTAGAGGGCTGCGTTTTTTTTGCCTCAAATTCCCTCCAAATGTCAATAAAAAATGTCACAATCAGCACTCACATCAGTCATCACTCATTAGTCATCACTTTTGTCAACTTTTTGTCCTATTTATGAATTAGTCTAGTAAAGTAGGAGCTCTATTTCTCAATTTTCAATTGGTAGGCCCTAAATTTCAATTCTATAGTGTAAAAGGCCCTAAATGCATTCAGCCAAATTAATGTTTCGTACTGAGAATGTTCCTGAATAGTCAACCATCAAATATATATGTTCTTCTCTCTTAACTCTCGTAGATTTTTTCCTTGTAGATCAGCCGATTAGAGCACTAAGATCAGCTAATTTTGGTTGGTATGTCGATTAATATGGCTTTCTCTCCGACTTCTCATGATCTTACACTTGAGCTCAGTCGGTTGCTACAGTACCCACGACCAAAAAAATTAGCAAGACATGTTTATGAAACCCTCTTCTTTATTAATCGATGAAAAACTAGACCGGACCATTCACATTACTATACTTGTCGACTAGCACCCATATCTTTAAATAAATAAAAGATACAAACGTTCAATTGGACGAACTTAAAGATATAAAAAAAGGGATATGGTTAATAAAAAGATAAAAACGGATTTGTTGGTGAAGATATGATATCGATCGGCCGGACGAGCAAAATATCAATGTATGGATAAGTCTATCATAACAGGAGCAAGGTCGGACCGGCGGGTGAGTTGATTGGGCAAACGGGTACACAAGTCGGGCCGGTCGACAACTTTTTCCTACTTTTTCGACACTCTGGTAAAACAGATCGACATTTCCGTTGATGTGGTTGGAACCAAAAAACCACAAGTACTTTTTGTAAAGTTAATATGAAGCTCTACAACTTTGAAGTGCATATGAATGTACAAAACTGAAGGGAAAATTGTCAAAGACTGAGATTTCTATAATCTTGATGAGATTCTTGACTTGGTTTCCTTAGTTATTGTTTCTTAATCAATCTGGTTTCTATGGAAAGCTCCTCAATCACTCGATGTAAGGATTCCTACATACTATCTCCAAAAGGTGTTATATATGGCCTTGAATGTCTACAATTAATTGAAGCACAAATAGACAACAAAAAACCCAACGAATTCAACCCTAATATCATACAAATCTAAACTATATGCAAATTACACGAATAAGAACGAGGGTGGATACAAACGTTAAAATAGATATTATCAATTGTCACATTCATCGCACATCTATTGTCCATATCAACAATGTCAGCGCTACTTTGCACATAACCCGGTTCATGATCAACATACGAACCATGTAGAGGTTGACATTCATTTGTTCGTTGATGGTCACCATGTGTTCTCCATGTTCCACCTCCTTTCAGTATGCCGGTTATATTATAAAAGGATATGCCTTGAGGCCTGATCTTTATTTATAACTAATTTAATATATGCGCAATATGTAGAATGTTTTTCAAATTTATCAATAAAATATTTTATATTTAATAAATAATAAAATAAAATAGAATTACTTATTCACTAATAACTTTATTAATCCCGTAAAAATCATTGGTTAAGTTAATATATTTTTTTTATAAAGATTTTGTGTAGGATAAATTTTTATTTTTTAAAGTAGATTTTATATTTATAAATTAATACTTATTGCCACATAAGTGTTAAGTTACTCCCGAGTCCCGATAAACGCAACGTGAATTGTAACAAATATTACGATTTCTATAACGATATATATTTGCTAAAAAAAGAAAAGAAATAGTGACGTCACATACAAGGGAGTATTTACGTCATGTATACATAGATATTATATTATCCCGTGGGCTGTGGCAGTGTGTGAGTAGTTGACTACTAGAGGCAAGGAAAGGACTCCGACGTTCACACTAGAGCCAGGCAGCCAGCTCTACTCTAACCGTAACACAACATATAATTTGTCTCCTCCTCGGTCATGTGTGTACACGTAGGAATTCCTTTGGGCAAGTTCACATAAGATTAGGTCATATCTCTTTGATTTTTTTTCTATATAATTAGTTTGGTCAAGGTAGTTCAATCTAAAACATTCATACGAATGAGAATACGAAGTTTCGGATCATCAAAAAATTGCTACTGAGGATCGAGATTTTCAAATGAGTCAATCTAGTATGGAGTCGGATAAATCTTGACCTCACACGGACAACTTCACAAACCTTAGAGTGTCATGATAACACACAAATTATCACCCTCAATTTTGATCTTTTTTTTTTATCTTTAATCTGATAACCTCTTGTAAACCAAATTTAAGAGTAAAAACTTCATCTTTTATTACCGAGTTGAATTTATTGTTTTTAGCATCGAAGCTAATAACCTCTCCATTGTGATTCTGAATCACATAATCAATGAATGTTACTCCCGAATCGAGTTTTGATCCATCAAAGTTAAGTTTAAGGAAACTAGTTTTGATTCATCCCACTTGATGTTGTGTTTTCTGCTTTTGGAAGAGTAACGTTCTTTTGTTGCTTTATTATAGCATAATCATCCTCGTCAATGATATTAGTTTTTCACTTATGAATTTGGTTTTTATTGAATTTCATTAGCTTATTACTAAGACCAATATGCCCATTATTAAAATTATTTTATTCTTGAAGAACCAATTGCTCCACCAAACAATTGCAAGAGTTGCGAACTTGTTAAGTCCAATTTTGTTTTTATTTCCTGTAGGAGGCCACGCGGTTTTTATGTTCAAGGCTAATGTTGTTAATTTCGTTTAAGATTGATCTTTCGATTTTGGCAATGATTTGTTTGCTAACGGGATATTCAATGAGTAAGTGGATCAAGTCCTCAAGTTGGTAATTGCATATTTTACTTTGCCTTGTTACGACAGTTCTTCTTTCGTCAAACTTTGTTTTTATTGGAATTCCGTTTTTTTTAAAAAAAAAAAATCAATTTTTAGGATGGGTATCTAG
>BSUD01000139.1:251823-292162 GCA_033239045.1 Fagopyrum esculentum
GATTTTGAAATGAACCAACCATTTTTACTACATCTCCAACATTGTCTGTCATGGATATCATTTTTTTTGGTTGGTTGATGATTGCTTGTAGCTCATTATCAATTTTAGTGACATCCCAATCTTTCGAGTCGTTTATAAAGTGACTAACTTTGATATTTATGTCAATTTGATTGGTATTCGTAACCATTTTAATAAGTTGTGCCGTAGTGACTCAATTATCATACTAGAAGTTGATGATTTATTTTCCAACCTGCCAAATAATACCATCTTTGAATTCAGATATGAGTTTCGTAAGGTTGTTTCATTGCTAAGACGTTGGTCTTTTGTTTTGGTAATGGAGAATCTAATGGTTTTTCATGTATTCTTCATTAACATATATTGTTTGGTTCTACTAGATTTTTCCACAAGAGTTTCTTTTGCAAGGCTTTTTTCATGATAAAAGATTAATTTCCTTAGTCTGAGGCCGCCATTCTTTTTTGACTGATAGATTACGTCCCATCCAATAATAGGTTTGCGTTGGTCCCCTTTGTTTCATAATTTTTTTTATATGTTTGATCTAACTCCTCCCAGTTATGGATCAAGAACATGAAGCTTTGCATAGCAAAAGTTAGTTTAGCCACTATATTATGTTTTATGAGGGTATTTATGCCTTCTTGCGATAATGAGTTAGCTTTCCATTTCAGAAGTTGTTTTATTTTAAGGTTAATATCATCAAAGGTCTCTTTTATCACTCTTGCGGACGTCATACTAACACTCATGAAGGATGAACACTAAAACTTGAACCTTTAATGAGAGATTTTGGTGCATAATGTCTTATAGCTTGGAGGTGGTTCAACATTACGTGTTCTCATTTTACAAATCCAATAAGCAAATTAGATGTAAAAGTGCCAACGGACGTGACATACCAGATAAGTTTATCATTGGATGCTGGAAAGCGAGTAATGAGGGGTATTTGCTAATTGCACATAATCAACCGTGAATAGAGAAAATAAAGCGAGATGATCCCGCTTAGTAGTAGATATCTCAACAAGTTGATCAACCATTATGCCCGGGTTGGCTCCAAGAAGTAGCGTTGGTGAACAATACTCATGGGTTGATTGCGGAACCCACTTGTTAGCGTTGTGGCTTGAATGTCCTGAACCAACTCGCTAACAAAGATCATCTAGTATTAAAGACTTCGCAACCCACAAGCTACTCCAAGAGTAAGTTGGACGATTGCCCAGTCGTGCATTTAGTAAGTTTGTGTGCTGGAAATAACGTCTTTTGATGAATGCATATAGATTGGTGGTAGAGTTCGTATGCGGAAGCCAACATCGCTTGACAAAAAGTACTTGGTTGAATATACCAATACCCCTAAAGCCCAATCCACAATGGCTTTTTGGCAAACACGGATCACTCCATTGTCGCCAATAAATTTTCTATGGGTTTCCGGCAAACCCCACCAAAATTTAGCAAGGAGTGAGTGTATATTGTCAATGAGACCATCGGGCAAACGATACGTAGTCAAAACATATGTAGGTATGCTCTGATGAACTGCTTTATTCATTACTTCTTTCCTCATCCGCAACTGGAGCTTTTCTTTCCAGCCTTGGACCTTTTTCCAAATCATTTCTTTAATGAATGCGAAAATAGACTTTTTGGATCTGGAAACTAAAAGAAGACCAAGATACTTAATATGTCGGGGAAGCAGTGTCACCATACTAACATTAAGCCGCACAAATAACTCTTTCTTCTGCATGTTAATTTGTTGGTTCGATACTCTTTCATACTGACTGAGTCACTGAGTATGTCAGTTAATTATTGTAGAACATTCACGTGAAATTGCTCTTGCAAATGTCAGGTTGTCATTTGCAAAGAAAAATGGCTAATAGCAGGAGAAGTACGAGAAATAGAGATAACGTGAAGGAAATGCATGTATATTGCTCGAGTAATGAGAGAAGATAGTCCACCCGCGTCCAAAATGAACAATAACGGTGATAGAAGATTCCCTTAACACATGCCACGGTTGGTAAAATATTTCCTTCAATTTAGTCATCGATCTTGAAAGAGTAAGATGCTCCATGAACACAACTCATCATAGTCATTGCTCATATCAAGCTCCAAAGTTAGAAGGATAAATTTATAAAGTAAATATCAAAATAGCTAAATCCTTAATATTTATTAACAAAAGTATAAAATTAAAACGTAATTATTTATAAAAGAAAATGTAGCAGTTGGTGGACAAGGTGTCGAGCATCGTTGGGACAAATGACGTAATTTGGTTTCATATTGGTCGCTAAGATTCTTCATACAACGTTATTTCAAAAGCGAGTTGCCGTATGGGAGTTCTTGTAGAGTGATTAGTGTTGTAAATTAGTTGTCATGTATTTACTACAAAGACCCTACTCTTGTATTTGTGAATATACGTTTATGTCATTTCACTAACACTTTGACAACTACCTCTACATCAACCCTTAATTTTAAATAGTTTTTGTATATTATGAAAATTTAAAGAAAATTTAATAATAGTTTAATACGATATATTTGTGTATAAATTTTTATGGAGAATTTTTTTTTTTTAAATATTTGTTTTTACTTATTCTCTATCTAAAACGGACTTCAAACAACTACCAACAACTACCGACTATTTTATGGAGTACAAATACAAATTTTATTTTATACAAATATCATTGATATTTTTATTGTTGACATTTTTATTGAAATAGAATATAGAAATGTTCAAAATATTTCATTTTTAAGGTGATTTAATTTTCAGTGAAAATATCATAACATAATTTGAGTATCATTTTCATGTTTTGTAAATTATATTTTTTTTAAAAAAATTTAAATAATATTAACTATTAACATTAAACTCAACGTAATAACAACTTTAAAAATTAAAAACGATACAAACGTTTTACAAAAAATAACACTTTTTTTTTGGCAAAGTTCTAGGTCAGCGATAATATGACAATCAGAATCTTACATGTTATAAAAAATTATAGATTTGAAAAAAATATTTCATATGCCGAAAACTCAAAGTTAAGTAAAATATTTTTGGCAAAAACTCTAGCTCAGCGATTGATGTAGATTTGTTTTTTAACAAATTTTGTTTCTAATTTAGTTCCTAATTAAAATAAATAAATTTATTTAAAAATATGTGATTAAAAAAATCCAAAAATAGTTAAAAACTTTTGAACTTAATTTGGGTTTTAACATATTAAAATGATTTTAACTTTTAAGTAAAGTCCACACCACACACTTAATCCTATTTGTTGATAACATGGAAGAAATCCGTTGACACGTCATCGTCGGAGCCAGGTTCTTTTGTAGAAAACAAGTCGTACTATCTTTTATAGATACATTCGCTTTCATTGATTTTCAAAGTTAGTATTAATTTGAGTTCAATGTTAGTTGATATTATTTTGGGTTATTTTTTCTTATTAATAAAATAATTTAATATTTAAATGAAATACGCATATTAATGAGAGTATATTTAAAATAATTAAATTTATGTTGTAATGATTAAATTTATGTTTTTATTATTATGCCTTAATAACATTCTTTTTATTACGTCGTTATCATTAAATTTTAGTTTTTCTTATTATGTCATTATCATTAAATTTTTATTTAATTTTTTTAACAGTTTTTTTTCGCTCTATTGAAGTTGGGTAAGCCGGGATGGGGCGCGCTGAACACAAAATGTAGAAACCGAAACTCGAAAACCCAAAACATTAACCAAAACTCGTAAACCAAATATATAAATTAGTGTAGAAACTCATAAACAAAACCAAAATCAATAATAATCCAAAAAAACTTTATAAAAAATAAAGGGCCTTAGAAACAGCCCTAATGGTTTTTATAAAAAAAAATCAAGTAAAATAAAAATAAAAGAGATATCATTAGTTTCTTACTAAAAAATAAAAATAAATTATTAAAGTCAGAATATGACAAGTAAAATTATCATATTTTTCAAGGTTTTATTCCTAACAAGATTCATATTCACATTAAGAGTTATCTTTTGAAATATCATAGGGATGGACCGGAGTAACCTTTGAAAAAATATTGACGCGATTTGTAAAATTCACAAGAACCCAGTATTCGCTCAAGTGGAAACAAAAAATGGAAAACTACCGGATGATCGAATATGGAAGTCTGATGGCTTTGACAACATGGTTTATTATCCTGCTAGTTGTAGCTTTGGAGGTTTATGTCTCCTATGAAAATCATACCAACTAAGAAATCAAACGATAAAAATCAAACACAAAATTGACATATTCATTTGTATCGAATTTGTTTGCAACAACTCAAACAATAAAATGAATATAATATTTGCATATGCACCTCCCCGAGAAATGGATAAAAATAGATTAAGAAAATTTATCTAGTAAGACACTTTTTGTTTGTTGAATACTAACTAGTTCTAATTAAGAATAAAGAAAAAATAATTAAAATAGGCTAAAATTTAGGAAAGAAGTTAAGGTAATTAGGTAATTGTGTTTATTAAAAAATGTCAAATATTTCAGCACCGTTTACCAAAAAAAAAAGGAAAAGATTCTACAAATCCTTTAGACTTTATATCAACCGTAAAAGTGAATCCTCGAATCTCAGAAATCGTTCTCTCTCTTCCTCTCATATACTCCATTGAAACTCGTCAATCTATCTTCAACATTCGTCGTCATCTTCAACATGTCTTCAATAATCGCCGTCTTCATCCTCTATATCTACATACATTACAATATGTACATAAACGTTTACATATGTATTAATAACCAACACGTAAAATGTATACAAAAAACAAAGTATCATGTACAACAAATATTATTGAGTAGATACATATCTACATAAAATACAGTATGTACATAAACAGAATATCAAATACAAGAAATACTATATTATGTACATAATATATTTAAGTATCCCATCAACCTCTTGCATCTTGCTTAGAGTTCTGAATGAATTACAACAATCCTCTGGAAAACTAGGAGGGGCACAATAAACACCAATAGATTAACCAATTAATAAACTATAAAAATTCTTGTAATCTCTTGGATTTACAAACCTCCGGTAATGAATTTACCTGAAGGAAAAAAAACGTGATGAACTTGATAATATTTTAGAGAAACTAGACCGTGTGATGGTCCAAGACCAAATTATACAATGACACCTAAACTTAAAAAACAAAAAACACACTTTCTCTTTATCGGACCACTGCCAAAATTCTCTTGAGATTTCGGCTAATGATGATTACACATCATAACCTTTTAAATTAGAAATGACGTTGACTACAAGAAAATCATTTGAGAACATTAATGTTAAAGAAACTTGACACTCTAACTTTGCAGGTTCCAAGATGTACAACCTTATCAAAGAAACTAAATTGTTAAAAACAAATGAAAAAGAGCGGAGCAAAAAATTCTTGAAAATTTCTTCAAACAGATCAAGGAGGTAGAATTACAACTCCAAGAATTTCAAACATCATGAACCAAAGAGATGTGACCATCCAAAGGACCATTTTAACCAAATAAAACCGGATTTCCACGGGAAGAAGGAATAAAAAATATCTAAAGGAACTTACAACAAACGAAGGAACCATTTTTTACAAATGAATGTGATATTCATTCGGAAATCAAAATCAAAATTTCTAGAAAGTTCTCTAGATATCCGTTGGACTTGTCTCTCTGAAAAGACAAACTTCATCTGATCAAGAAAAATTTTTGCGATGAAGACAATATGAAATTAACAAAACCGCCAATAAATAAAGAAATTAAAAGTGTCATTTTTGATATTGTTTGCTATAAATCATCAGGTGTTGATGGGATGTTTGCTGGCTTTTATAAAAAGTATTGGCATATTGTGGGAATTGATGTGACTAAAGTAGTCAAAAAGTTCTTTAGAAGTAGAAAAATACTTAAACAAATAAATCGTACTTTCATAACCTTAATCCCGAAAATTAAAAACCCTATAACAATTAACCACTTTAGACCTATAAGTCTATACTCTACTATTTACAAAATAATTGCAAAAATAATAACTAATAGGATGGAAACAATCATGCCTAAACTCATACACTCTCTTCAAGGTGCGTTTGTTTCAAACCGATCAATACATGATAATATCCTTATTGCCCATAAAAATTTTCACTCTTTCAAGCCAAAAAAAGGGAAAGGAAGGTTGTACCGCCATAAATTTGGATATGGAAAAGGCTTATGACCAAGTTTACATGGAATTCATTTTCTCTATTCTCAAAAAGGTTGGTTTTAACGACAAATTAGTGGGATGAATTAAAGAATGTATTACGACTGTCTCTTTCTTCGTTTTGGTTAATAATGGACAAACGGAACAACTCTTTCTGGAAAAAGGACTGAGAGAAGGAGCCCCTTATCCCCTTATCTTTTTGTTCTTAGGGGCCGAAACCCTTACACAAATGTATGTTACAAAACAATTGTGATAACTATGATGACCGTATCGGGTTCTTGTTGTGTAGACAAGGAATTTCAGTCCCGTTCTTATCCGTTGCGGATGACATGATAATCTTCGCTAAAGCAAATGTAGCTTTTTGTCAAAGAACCAAACAAATTCTGGAATTGTATTGGTCAATCTTGAGACAAAAAATTAACTTCAAAAAATCAGCATTTGAAGCAACAAAAAACATCGGCGACAGTTGCATAGCCCGGTTAAAAAATGTTTTGGCCATGAACCACACTAATGCAATCAACATATATCTTAGATGCCCGAGCATTAATAAAAGAGTGACAAAAAAATACATTGGGTGACATTACCTTAAAACAAAACAAAAATGTTCAGTACAAAAACCTAAAAGGGATTTTCAATCACTGGGTTCATAACCCTAGCCGCCACAAGCGGAAACAAACCCTTACGGGCTGGACCCAACCCTCACCAACAAGGTCCTCTAGCTCACCAAGCCCGACCAACGATCTCGCTCCGGCTGGATTATGGCTAGCCTCTGGACCGGAGTCCCTTCTGATAATCCTTTTGGGCGAGCTTGGTACTTGATTCGACCCCTTCCGGGAAGTTATTTCGCATCTCCACCTTCGTCTTTCGGTGCCGACGCGCCGCCAACGCCCAAAGTACCCAAGTGAAGCTATCCCTTACCTACTGTCTTCCAACTCGAAGCTTCAAACGCCGAAACCCTTGTATCTCCCACAACTCTGACGATGCGTCCTATTTGCTTACCCACTGCTTGCCCTAAATCTGAAAATCCCCCTATAAGATGAAAATAAAATTCAGTTCCGACATATGGACTGTGAAACCCTTCCTCACCTTTCGTTTGCATCAATGGTGTGTTACAAGTTGCTTCCACTACTGGTGGTGGCTACGACGAAGTCGATTCAAGAAAATAAACCCCAGATCTAAGTCATTCGAAGATTTTGTTGCCTTAAAGGTCACCGTGAAATTTCTCTTATGAGGTCATGCCCCAGCTGTTTGGAACTAGCGGGTCCTCCCGTCCTTGAAATGTGAGATTCGAGGTTTTGATGGTTGTGTTCCCATCGCTTCTCAACGACGACTCCAATCTCGTCAAACCCATTTCAAAGACCCTAGATCTTTGGGTTGTTCGCGGGGTGGGTCTTGCACTCGTGGAGGGATTTGTCTGCCATGACCCTCCTTATCCCAATTTTCCTGTGGTTGTGGACACTTTCCTCTACCGGAATTAAAAGACGAGCTTCCCTCCAGTCACGACTTCATAACATGCTCTATTCCTTACCGACTAAGTTGGGTTACCAAATGTATTCGTGGATTAAACAATCTTATATCTAATGAGCTCGTTAAAAGCTTAAATTACAGGCCTTAAAGCCTCGTCACATAAAACATATGGGTAAAATGGGGGAGTAGGTATATTTTGTAACCATGAGCATATAAAGGGCCCCGAGTTAATAATGAGTACAAAATAGGTCCCTCCACAATATAAAAAAGATTTATTAAAATAAAAGCGGATATTAAGGAAATCAGAATATCTTTCTCTCTCCATTTATTAAGCAACTAATTATTACAAAACGGGAAAGTAAATATCTTTATCTCTCCATTTATTAAGGGAATCAAAATATCTACATTTATTAATGAAATCAAAATATTTTCTGAAATCTTCGTACTTTCCAACTTGCGTTCATCCATCGCGACGATATTGAGATTTCCGCAGCAACTTGTGTACATAATCGCCTGAGACTGGAAACATATGTACATATTCAGTTAGTTAGAAACATTTTTGCAGTAAAATATGTACATAATCACAGAGACTGCAAAACATATGTACATGCAAACACAAACAGAAGCCTGTATAACAACATATTTTGTTCTATTGCACATATTCAAATCGACGACATGCTATATGTACACACAAATATGTACATAATCACCAGATACTGCAAACTTATGTACATGCAAACACAAAAGCTGTACATATTCTAATCGACATCATGTTATATGTACATACAAAATATGTATGTGTACATAATCAACCCCTATCCGAATATATCATACCTGGCTATGGCGACTGAAGTTAGTCAAAATACTGTAGAAGTCTCACCTACCCAAAACTGCTCACTGAACAACCGGAAGAAGTGGAGAGTGGTTGATGGCCGGCAAGTTGAGGTGACGGTAGTCTCATCGGCGTTGGCGGCGACATAAGGACCGACACTCACAACCGATACCCGGCGGGTACCCTCTATTATTGCAGTTGGACATGGCGGCCGTGCAATCTGAGTTCATGCGGATCTGTCGGTGTTGGTTTGTGGCAGAGGCAACAACATCAAGCGTCTCCGTTCTACAGGGTGGCTGGACAATCGGTGACTCCCTGAGCAAGGCGGCGACCGTAGCGGCGTCAATCACGTCGAATGTGGAGGCTGAAGAAAGGATAAGTCTGGCAATTGGAGAAGAAGAGAGAAATAGCAGATTCGGTGGTTGAGAATAATAAAGGGGTTATAGTTCTCAAATATATAGTTACCAAATTTCATTAACTAGTTTCCTTATTTTTAGCCTATTTAATATATTTTAAAATATTAATTATTTTTAATTGTTACCTTAACTGCTTGATTAAGATTCTCTTCACACCTTATTTATCTTTTTATTTTAATTGTTAATATTAGGGGCCTTGTTTGTATTCTAGAAAAAAAAGTTACCCTACTTCCTTAATCTTCTCAAAACATATTCCCTACAAATGAATGAACAAGCCAACTCCTTTGAGAAGAGCACGCACTCTTTGAATGTGCTTTTATCTTTCATTGCCCTGTGCTTTCATTTAGACGAGATTCGCTTAACAATTGCTATTAATCATATGTGTTTGCTTAACAATTGAAATAAAAAAATGGATACAAAATATCCATTAAAATTTTTTTTAACAAAGTTTACCGTGTTGTTAACCAACTATATTCGAACAATTTTCCCCTTGTAAATCGCTACTCTTTAACCCATCAAAGTTGTACACATTTTTATATCACGATACCCGTGTGTTGCAGCTTCGTCTTCTCTGTTTTGATACTATCTTGGTGGCGTTTCGAGTGTTTGTCGGGAAGGGGGCGTGGATGTGTGATTGACTCCTGATGGCTATGTTGCAATCCAAATTTGAGGTGTCCATAGTTGTTTCCCAGGTTCTTTACCTGTGTACTTCCTTCGAAGATGAACGTTCATTCTCGTTGCTTCCGGCTGACTGAATCATTCTGCTTTTGCCTGAAGACGTCCTGCTTTCGGGTTTTTTGATGTATTTTTGTGTTTTCTTTTTTCTCCTTTGTTCTGGTTCCTCATGACGGTTAGTCCGTCTGCCGATCTTTTTCGGCCTTTCGATCCAATAGTCGGCGCGCC
The DNA here is from genome assembly GCA_033239045.1 of Fagopyrum esculentum. NCBI lineage: Eukaryota > Viridiplantae > Streptophyta > Magnoliopsida > Caryophyllales > Polygonaceae > Fagopyrum > Fagopyrum esculentum. The sequence continues at coordinate 261,619 of BSUD01000139.1, forward strand.
GTCTATGAGATCGAACTGCTTTCCATTTAAAAAAAAAAACAAAAATTTTCAAAATGAAAAGCTAATTCTCTATTGCAAGAAGGCAAAAATATCATAATTAAACATAATTTGGCGGCTAACCTACATATGTTATGCAATTTTATGCTCCCAATCCATAATCTGGAGGAGCTTGATAAAACATATAAACAAATTTTGGAATCAAGGAGACCAACACAAACCTATCATAAGTTGGGATGAAATCCGCAAAACAAAAAAGAATGGTGGTCTTGGATTGCGGAAATCTTTAATCATGAACAAAGTCTTACAAATGAAACTCTTGTGGAACATCCTGGCGGAACAAAACAATATTTGGGTTTAAATTGTTAATGAAAAGTATATGAAAAATCCTAACATTTTCTACTACCAAAAGAAAGGACCACAATCCTAGCAATGGAACAACCTTATTAAACTCGAACATGAGTTTACAAGAGGCATTATTTTGCAAGTCGAAAATGGTAAAACCTCAATTTCTGGCATGATAATTGGGTCACTACTTTCCGCTTATTAAATTGATCCAGAATATCAATCAAATTGACACCAATATCAAATTCAATCATTTCATAAACAATTCTAGAGAATGGGATTTCACAAAAATTGATTACGACCTACAAAGCATTATTAGCCCGGAGATTATGGACAAAGTAAAGCAAACAATAATACCAAAAAATAAAATTCATGATAGATTTTATATTAGAGGTGCGGTAAAAATGGATGGTTCATTACCAAATCAGTATTAGAGATATTAATGAGGACAAGGTCATTCCCCTAAAAATGTTTGTGATGATTTGGACTGTTGGTACCCAACCTAAAATTAAAAACTTCCTTTAGAAAATCTCCAAAAAAGGAATTCTAACAAAAGTAAAGCTAGACAGAAGAAGAATTGGTGTAGCGAGACATTGTGAATTGTGTAGCCATCAACTTGAGAACTTGGTCCACTTGCTTTATTGAATGTCCCATTAGTAAACAAATCATTGTCAAAATCGATAGGTCAATCCTAACCAAACATAACAATATTAACCTTGAAAATAAAAAAGCTCAAGACCTCTTACAAGAAACAAAAAACAAAATTTGACTTAATAAGTTCGCATGCCTGCAACTATTTGGTGGAACATTTGGTTCTTCACAAACAAATCATTTTTAATAACGAGTCTGTTGGTCTTAGTAATAAGGTAATCATCTTCATAAAAAATCAAATCCATAAGTGAAATACTAACATCATTGACAATGACGATTATGATATACAACAACAACAAAAGAACGTTAAGTCTACCAAAAGGAAAAACATAATATTAAGTTGGATAAACCTGGTTTCCATAAAATTTAACTTTGATGGACCAAAACTCGATTCGGGTATAACATCATTGATTTTGCGATTCGAGACCATAATGGATAGATTGTTAGCCTCGACACTCACAAAAATAACTTCAACTCGGTGATAAAAGCTGAAACTTTTGCTCTTAAATTTGGCTTACAAGAAGTCATCAAATTGCGGATCAAAAAGATCGAAATCAAGGGTGACATTCTGTGTATTATCAAGGCATTCCAGTGTTTATGGAGTTGTTCGTGAGATACTGAAATGATTATATCCGACTCCAAATTGAATCTTCGTTTCTTTGACGAAGTTCAGATCGTACATGTTTTTAGAGAAATCAATTGCGATGCTGACCGATTAACTCATCTAAGAATCTCGAATCCCAACACTGTTTTGTCTATGATCCAAACTTCGTATTCTTAGTCCACAAAGATTCTTTAGGTTGGATCATAGGTATTCAACCTAACCACTTTATTTTACTCGTAAAACTTATAATCTATTAATAATTTATTATAACTTTCTGTTTCTAAATTAAAGAAATTCATAATATTTCAAAGGTGAATACTCTTAAAATGAAATTGTGGATGAAGATCCAGATTCATGATTGTGTCATTGGGCAAAGCTGAAACTTGAAAGTAATTAATGTAGTTTTTTCCTTAAAAAAGGAAAGCATTTAATGCTTGTGGTTGAGACTGGGAGAGCATCAGCAGAACATCTGTAGTCAATCAAATTATCGAAGTTCAGTCTGCAGCTTCCATGTGCCCACATGGCTTGACTAACCCAACTTTCAAAGCCTCTCCAAACACTCACAAGCCACACGCATACACAAATATTCAAACCAAACCCCCCAAGCACCCACAATCCCAATCCAAACACATTCGCTTATATACTTCAAAAAAATTGTGATTTCTTTGGATTGAGCATGGCAACCGTACAAGGAGTAGAAGAATCGCCAGCAACACCCAAAACCACGAATACCTGAAAAACAACCAAATCAAGAAACCCACATAGCAAAACCTAGTTTTTTGGGCCATTCGATTCAATGGAAGTGAAAGAGAGTGGAGAGAGTGGCGGTGGGTTTGTAAGAGCAGATCAAATTGACTTGAAGAGGCTCGATGAACAGCTGGAGAGGCATCTTAATAGGGCTTTGACAATGGAGAAGAACAAAGAGGAATTGCAAGCAGAAGAAGTTGAAGTTGTAATAAGCAATCAACAGCTTCAAGTCAGTGGAAATGGGGCTAGACAAGAATGGGAGATTGACTCTTCTAAGCTAATCATAAAATCAGTGATTGCTCGTGGCACATTTGGCACCGTACACCGTGGAATCTATGACGGTCTTGATGTCGCCGGTGAGTCATCCCTCCTGTCACTTTACTTGACTGTCCCTCTCATTTCCAATCTTAAAATTTTCAAAGTTCCATTTTTTCCTTTGTATAGTAAAGTGCATTCTCGGTGTTTCCTTTGTTTTCCTGCTTTCCTTTCTTGTTACAATATACTGCTTGATTGGATTACTTTTGCATGTCTCTTTAATTGATGATCTTTAGTGGTCCTATAAGTAGATTAAAGCTTGTACAGTACATTCATGCATTTATGGACTTCTGTTTTGAGATTAGATTATTCAAAATTTTTGACTTTAGGGTGTTCTTTTTCTGCTGTTATCAATTGCAACTTCAGAATATTAAGTGGACATTGAAGAAGAATCCTTTTTGTTAGGGTTATTGTGTTGAACTTGATCCTTATTGTATTGTCTCATCTTCTGTCTTGTATTCGTCAAATTTCGATGCATAATCAAATACCATGGGAATGAGACTCCAAATCTATGGCCAAGTGGTCCCAAGTAACAAGAGAATGCTCTTAATTTCAAGGATTGGCTACAACCTTGATCACAAAAAAATGGCCTTTTTGCTTCATTTTTGTGTGGTTCTTTGTAACTGCAAAGGCTAGTGGCAATTGCAAAAAGGCGTTCATATGCAACCTGTGACTCGTAGCACCACTGGTTTACCTTTTTTTCAATACGACAATGCAATCAATCTTTTTGGTGTTATTAGGACCTTGGTACTTTCATGTGATATTGGCTGTTGGATGGTGCTAGTAAGAAAAAGGAAACTTCATATTTATTATGATTTGCTGGTTTTACTCATGAGTCATGAACTCAATCGTGTCGATCTCTTGATTATTTGAGAACGCGAATATGCATTTGTTCGTGACATCTGTTTTCTTAGTAATCCTGTGAATGCAAGTTGGTTGCATTTACGAGCTTCGGTACATCTGCAATTTTAACATTGCTTTAACTGTTAAACATGGAGATTCAAGGATATCCTTTTTCATTGAAACTGCAGTTAAACTGCTTGACTGGGGTGAGGAAGGCCAGAGGACAGATGCTGAAATAGCTTCACTACGTGCTGCTTTTACTCAGGAAGTTGCGGTCTGGCATAAGCTTGACCATCCTAATGTGACTAAGGTGATCTATCCCTACATAATTTTGGGCTGGCAATTATAAATCGTGAACTGATGCAATTAATGATCATTACTTTATTCGTATGATTGAAGAAGTATGGAAATGTTTACGAACAACTAAAAATCTCGAACTATCAGCATTGAATAGTTAATGTTTCAAATTTTCAATCCTTCATATACCTTTCCATCAGCCAAAGATGATCAGTAGACAAATCTCTAAAATCACTCGTGTCATCATTAATACAAGAAAATCCCAGTCTTGTCCAGCAACGATGTGGTGAATATTCTACAACCAGTCTGTAGTTGCAATATGAAGCAGTTGCTGAAGTAGCCCTTAATAGAATTGACCTAAAATGAAGTCGGTCTTTTCATTTGAATATTAATGCAATACTGATTCTGTCTGGTGTGGCATTTTTTTTCCTTCCATTTATGTTGCTTGATATGTTGGTCTTTCCAGAACAATGTTGCCTTCCATACTGGTTTTATATCAGTTAAGTTGCAAGCTGATGGAAAATGAATTGCTGAGAAAACTCTTCTTCCAAATTGTCAAAATATCAAATGATTAGTGTTAATTATCTTACCTCTTTGTCCCGACAAATATTTTCATTTGTTTGGACCTTGGAATCTGAATCCATTTTCTGTGAAGTGAAGTTGTTCTGCAAAACTGATAGTAGCTAAGTCAGCTTCAAATTTTCAAGCACTTCCCAAAAGCATGTATAAGATTGCAGGAAAAAATTATTGATCCTGAAAAGGAGCAATGTTTCAGTTTATAAGAACTTTCTGAACTTGAACCAATAGCAGGTCATTTGTAAATAATTACTTCTGAATTATTCTAATTTCTAAGATAGTTTCCCTACGGAAAAAAATATTTGTACTCATTTCAAGTTTGTAATGCAGACTAAAGGATATTGTTTTTCGTTCATTTTGATAGCCGTTTGGCCCATCTCTGCAATGATCTTAGTTCGTTTTGCATGCTGCAGTTTATAGGGGCAAAAATGGGATCATCCGGGCTGCAAGTACAAACGGAAAATGGCCAAATTGCCATGCCAAGAAATATATGTTGTGTTGTCGTAGAGTATCTCCCTGGGGGTGCCTTAAAAAGCTATCTCATAAAGAACAGGAGAAGGAAATTGGCCTTTAAGGTTGTCATGCAGTTGACCCTTGATCTTGCTAGAGGGTAATTTTTATCCGCTAATTTCTATCGAAGGATATTCAGGCTCACACAAATGTTTGAATTCTACGGTTATTAATAAGTAGCTGATCACTGAAGAGACAAATACATGTTTCATGTCATAGGTTGAGTTACCTTCATCAACAAAAGATTGTGCACAGAGACGTGAAGACCGAAAACATGCTACTGGATAAATCACGGACTCTTAAGATAGCTGATTTCGGGGTTGCACGTGTTGAGGCTTCAAATCCCAGTGACATGACTGGGGAGACAGGAACGCTTGGTTACATGGCACCTGAGGTGTGCTATGACTTCTCTTCACCTTGCAATTAATTTAAAGAAGCCAAAAGATATGAAAAGACCCAACTGTTAAATAAAATGTTGTGGGGTTTCAGGTCCTCAATGGCAATCCATACAACAGGAAGTGCGATGTTTATAGCTTTGGAATTTGTCTATGGGAAATATATTGTTGTGACATGCCTTATCCAGACCTAAGTTTCTCAGAAATGACAACAGCTGTTGTTCGCCAGGTAGACCCTTGTCACAGTGTTTCCCGGAAAATTTAATGCATGTAACTCCATGAAAGGTTAATGGTTTGCTTCATTGCTTGCAATGTGCAGAATCTGAGGCCTGATATACCGAGATGTTGTCCTAGTTCATTGGCAAATGTGATGAAGAAGTGCTGGGATGCGAACCCTGACAAACGACCTGAGATGGACGAAGTGGTTACCATGTTGGAAGCTATTGACACGACGAAAGGTGGAGGTATGATTCCTATTGATCAGACTCAGAGCTGTCTGTGTTTCCGCAAATATAGAGGGCCCTGAACTTGATCATCTCATTTTTATTCAGAAAGAACTATGATTAGTACCCTTTTGCATATGATCATATTATTGTTCATTAACATCAGAATTAGTCTGAAAAACTCTGTAACTGGAGCTTGGAAGGAAAATGAAGCAAACATTTACATGCTATACTTTTGTCATCGCTCTGTGTATATTGTATTTACCGCAAACATTTTCTCTTCTGTTTAATTAGAGGAAGAAAATGAAGAAGATGGTTATGACATGTGGGGTTCTAGCATTGAATTTGTACCCAATGGATCACTATCTAAGCTTTTACAGTTCCCAGCTGCGAACAAATTGATATCGTTGGCTCCCCTGTTTACTCAAGTGCTGTTGCCTGTGTTATTGCTTTCACACAGCAGAAATTGTATTTTTTGCAATTGTGTGGGGGCGGCAAAACGCTGCTGTTAAAATGGCTTCCAAATTCATTAGATTCAAGATTTTAGTGGTAAAATCTGATGAGTTCTAGTGACTCCACTAACCACTTAAATAGATTAGCTGTATTTATAAGGAAGATTTCTTAATTAAACATTTTTCTTTTGTTTAAGCTGACAGAATTAGTAATGATTTTTGTTCCAGCCTGTGATTTGACAATCTTGTCAATAACGACAATTATAGGAGAATAATTATTATCAATTGACAATCTTGCTTATCCTTTTCCTTTTTCTCTTGCTTTATTAAAAGCATTAATTATGATTAATTTTGATCTAATCTTGTCAATAAAGACAACTATAGGAGATTCAAACCCACATTAAAATCACAATATCAAACCTAAAATAGAAGTTTCATGTATTATTATTATGGATTGTTTTTATACTCTTTTGACTGGCAAATGGCAATTTAGTCTTAAAATTAAATTCAATAGGTTATATTATCAATTGGGTTTTTCTGTTTTTATTCTTTATTGGTTTTATAATGAAATTTCATTGGCTTGAGGTGTACACATACCTTTGAAATCAAATCCACTTTTGATATTTGTAAATGGGACAAAAATAATTTAATTAAAAATGAAGAAAATTAATATTCTGATGCTCAAATTCACTTGCAACAACTCTCATTTTCTTACTAATATTATTATTACTTTTTTAATCATAGACAAAAAAATTACCCCAAATGGCCCCATCTCTCTCCAATGCTGTAAAGTATCTGAAAGCACTAACTAGAATACAGAATTAAGAAAAACCATTCTAACAACAAATTAAAACATGGCAATTTTATCTCCAAAGTCCTTTGTTCATCAAAGAAAAGCAAGCACTTCCAAGTGTTAGACCTTTACCATTAACAAGTAAACATCCAATGATCTTCATCTTCATCTTATTTTCAGCTCCTTCCCAGCCACCATTTCCATAGATCCCACTGCTAGAAATATGACAGGATATGGGGATGTAAATAGCTAGGAATGATCAAGCCACATATTCAAGAAGACCCATCAGAGAACCCTATAAATCTTAACAAACGGAGCAGATTATGGTGATGGAGATCATCATATCTGTTGTACTACTCTTTGTAGGCATAGCTATTTTGGTGATCATCCATATTTGTGTAGTAGGAAGGGCTTTTCGACGAGGATTCCTGAGCCAGGAAGATGAAAATAACGAAGAGGGAATCATGTACAGGGCGAGAAGCAGTATTTCTTGCGGTTTGTCGGTTGAGGATTTGAAGAGGATTCCTTGGTTTGAATATAAAGGAGGAGAGCAAAAGGAAAGTAGTTGTGTGGATTGTGCTGTTTGTTTGGAAGGTTTCAAGGCGGGTGATAGGTGCAGGTTGCTTCCCAGTTGTCAGCACTGTTTTCACCTTCAATGTGTGGATATCTGGCTTACGAAGATGCCTGTTTGCCCGATCTGTCGAGCAAGTGCAAGGCCGAGTAAGAAGAGTGTGGTTGGAGATGAACTTGTATAGGTTTGTGTCTTCTGCTTTGTATACATGAAATTCTTCCCGTCTTTGTTTCTAGATTTGTGATTGTTTATCCCATGAAAGTTATACAAAAAGGAAGTGAAGTGTTTTCTCATTGATGTTCAGTTTCAGCGTTTGCAGTTTATACTTAAGTATTGCTTCCTACAAGTTCTTAGGAGATTTGGTTCATGAGAGATTTGCATAAAATGCATCAACATCAACCCTTGTCACTAAATCTGTTTCTAAGCACTTAAGCTGCAAAGTTTAATTGGGTTTTTGCAATTTCCGGTTTAGGCTGGAAAACCGACTGGAACTCTACCAGGCCGGTTCAATATGGGGAACCACCTTTCATTTGAAACCATTTGAGGTCTCATGTTTGATATTCAACCAAAAAGGTACCAGTCTCACAAGAGATCTTCAATTTTGACACGTCGCCTATTACACGGTCAAATGTGTACAATAATAAGATATGCTATTTATAGATCATACTCACAAGTATCCTCTATGGCTGCTACTGCAATTGCTACCCACTTCACACTTTTTCAATGCAGCTTGCAATTTTCATAGAAATTGGCATGGCAACACCTGAGCCATATATGGGGAACAATCTTTTCATAGAAATTGGATGGAGAATAATATTAGGCTCCCCATGACAATTGAAGGCAACAACTGAGGTGATTTGTTTAAAATGAAAGCACGTTTGTATACTGTTAGGCTCTCCAAGAAACTACAAACATTTTTGCTGAATGCTCTATTTTAAAGGTGGTACATAATTGCAAAAGTTCATTGCAAAGCAGAAATATCATAGGATAAAATGAGATCCAGGTATGAATGCAGATAGCATACAACACGGTCGAGATCAGTCAGAGGCTAAGCAATCTGCTCATTTATTTTCAGAGCTAACATTGATTTCCAGCTCCCTCTTCAGTTGCAATGAGAAGTCATCATTCACATCATCGTCATCCCAGTCATCTTCCCATTGTTGAGTTACGTCCTTCCCCTCGTCATTGTTGTCCCACTCTGTCACAAAAATGAATGTAGAGAACTTGTTACACCAAAAAAAGAAGGCTCTAACACACAACAATGAATCAGATAATCAAATGCAAGACAGATTGGAAAATAACAGCTTATATAAAAATAGTTTTCCAAAGCTTGTTCAACATATAAATCCAGTTACCGCAAACAATTGAAAGGAATAATAACTACTTTATTCTATAGTCCAATATGACTATATCTATCGGCCATGACAACTATATGAAGTTGCAAAAAACAGATAAATAAGAATATATGAGGTTCTTTTTGCCCTTTTTGAGGGAAACTGAGTCAATTTCAGGAGCATGCTCAAGACCAGAGTTTGATAAAAATCATATCACTGACGGTTTGATAAGCCTAAACATTCCCATTACAAAGTACTATCACTATCAAATGTCGTAAGTTGCTGCAGTTCAGAGAATATAATCTTGTTCAGTAACTAAAAAAAGGAAGGAACTTGGCCATTACAGGGGGGAGGCGAGTCTACATCTTACAAATTAGGTAATCATTCTTTTTAGTTCTCAATCGAACCTGGTATCAAATCAAATTTCAAAAGTCATCTTAGTCCCTTCAAACGTCCTTGTAACAATTAGCAGGGAGAGAGAAAAGCAGATAAACTGTCATGTAAAAAGACTAATTTTCTTCTTTACTGGTGGTTCATTCAAACACAATCTAGATTCTGAAGTCAGCTAAAGCCTTGTGCACACTGTATATAAGAACTAAGATAAATTGATGAGCAAATAATTACATTGTAGAAGGCGCAAAAGATTAAAAAGCCCCAAATTTATGGTTCATGTACACACTCTATTGCTCTTCTAAGATACCAATAAAACAATTTCTGCAATGAAAATTCCAATTCCAACCAACGAACACTGCTTTCGAAAGTGCTACAAGCAATAAAGTAAGTACAGAAAGAAGAGCATAACCAAATTTGATGAACCGAAAAAAGGGGAACTGCACTAAACGAAGGAGTGAAGAACCACATATAAGGCATGCAACAAACCTTGGCCGATTTCGAACTCTTCAAATTCATCATCATCGTCAAACAAATCCATCTTAGCTTCCTCAGTAGTAGGCTTGGTTGGGTCGTTTGTCGTTGCCATTCTCTAATATTCCGTCACAAATTGATCTGGAAAATAAATTACCAAAACCTCCATCAAAGTAGAACAGTCGGAAATTTTACCATTCAAATGAAAAAAGTTGAGAAAATCTTTCTTTGATCTTGCAATATTACCTTTGAATAAAACAGAAGGATAACTACACGGAAATGAAGAAAAACAAAAAAAACCCTAACGTTTTCCAAAATCAAATCAGGAACAAGTTAAATACGAAAATCGCATAATATGATATTATAACAACAGAGATTATAAGTTGCAGGGCGAAATCCTCACCGGTATCAGATTGGATTTCTCCACGGAGAACTGAAAGGTCTTCTTGGCAGACACGCGAGCTTGCTTCCAGACAAGTACAAGCACTTATGAAGTTTGAACTATGAAACCAGCTTAGGGGCGCTTCAAAAGGAGATTTGGGCCGGGAAACCGTATTGGGCCTGGAAGATACTTTGGACCAGTCCATTTATAACTAATCAGTCCAAGGGTTTCTCCAAAGAAGATCGAACAAAGTGAATGTTTTGTTGTAGTTTATTTGTGTTTCAATTTAATTTATCGAGTTTAAATTTCGTAGGTGTTTATTTGAACATTGATTCGTTTTTTACGGGTTTATTTTAGTTTTAACAACTCAAAAATAAAATTTTCAAATTAAGGTTATTTTTGCTTACATGAGTTTATTTTTGTTTAAAATCCGATTTTGTGTTTTTCCATCCCGGTATTATTTGTTCATCTTTGGGTATTCAACGTTATTGTTCCTTAATCATACCCTCCCGTTCTAGGATTCTAGTTTTCTTTTTTTGACCATGTTTTTTACCTGTTTTAAAGAAGTTTTGATATTTTTTGGACACCTACGAAATACCGAAGCTCGAGTTGTTATTTTAATTTACTCTTTTTTTATCACAAATAATATAATATAATTAAGTATGTATTTTTATTAGAATAATAATAATTCATATTTTTGAAATTCTGAATGGGAGGGTAGGCTTAAGGAAGCACTTTGAATTCCATACCTTAATAGTGGACATGTACAAAAAATGTCTTGCATTTGAGTGGACGCCAAAATTTTTATTTTTGTGGGAAGGAGCGTAGGTGGTCCCCGTCTTCCCGGCGCATCAGTACGCGTTTTTATTAATTTGGAAAGAAGGCTAAGTAATCATTACATGAGGATAGTCCGACCCCTTACATTATTAAGTAAAAGATCAACTACACCATCTGGCGGATCACACAATTCATTCGATCCAAAATGAAGGTTCAAAGCAAAATTAGCAATATAATCCGCTACACTATTCGCCTCACGGTAGGCATGATGAAACTAGATATTTATGTCTATTTTCAAGAAGCCTTGACACATACATATCAAATGGTAAGAGGGTGGTAAGGGGCTTTCTTGAGGAGTTGGATAACCAATTGATAATTTATTTCAAGGATTACGGATCACTAACCAAGCTCTCAAGCAACCCTAAGGTCATGTATCACCCCCTATAACTCAGCCATGGAGATGGAACATATCCCTAGGTCAACGCCAAACTCGCTCACCCACTCTCTTGTAATATTTCTTACCACACTGGCAAAACCATCCGTGCTCACCTTGATGAATCCAACAAGAGGAGGTTCCATGGCGACGTTGATAAAGCTTCTAAATTTTCCTTTATGCCCCTTGTTCCTTCTATTCCAAACTTGATTATACTCTTCGCTTTATCCTGGATGAACCGACTTTTATTCCCATAAGTGTGTGTTGTTGAAGGTCGACTCGTTCCTCCACTTCCACTTCCACGTCCACGTCCACCACACCAACTACAAATACCTCACTCCACAATCACATGTTATTATAAAAATTTTTAGAGATAAGATTACCTCGTAACCATGCTGAGAACTGTGTGAGGACGAAGTCTTCAACAATCCAATCTGCATACAAGACTCGCCACATCGAGTTTGTACGTGAGTAATCCCTGAAGATATGGATGAGCGACTCTGGAGCTTCTCTACAACATGCATAGTCAATAGTGGCGCTAATGTGCCTTCTTTTTCTTTCTTCGTTGCTAAGGACACCTCCACTGAGCAGTTTTCATACAAAACGACTTTACTCTCTCTTGAACACGAAGCTTCTAGACCGAACTGAACATATCTCCTTCGCTCAGCTACAGATCGTCCGCTCCGGTGAGCATAATGTAGGCAGTCGACGTAGAGAAATTTCCATCTTGGGAGAAGCTCTACCCTAACTCTTTCTCTGTAAACATTAGGTTGGTTATTAATGGTGTCGCTAACCTCATCAATCAATGTATTGACTGTTGTAATTATCATCAACATCGTCATGGGCAACCTTCCTCCAAGAATTTGCCAATCCCAATTCTCAACCCTCATTTTCAATCTAGAAGCTCCTGACCGTTTTGGCACCTTCATCTGGTTCTAACGCTTGACTCACTTGGTTGCAAAGCGTCGTAAAGTCAATCCGGTTGTCCATCCAGAACTGAGTGGAATTGCCATCTCCTAGAACCCATCATGCTCCTCAAAAGATGACCTATTGAATACCCACGTTAATTCCATTCCAAATATGTGAAGCCCCTGCATGTATGCTGCTACCATTTCTGATGTATTTGTTTTGCAAGACTTTGACCCATAGGTTGTTGGGATCCTTCAAATATCTCCAACATAGCTTAACTAGGAGCACTTTGTTTGCTATGCATGCTTCTAATGTCTATACCTCCTTTTTCTTTAGATAGATATATAACATCCCATTTTACTGTATGCATCTTCCTACGCCCATCCGAGTGACCCCACACAAAACTACGGCAAAGTTTATCATTATCATTGCATACACTCACCGGGAGAGTCAAAATAGCCATGGAATATACAGGAAGTGAAGTAAGATCCGCTTTGGTTAACGTTACACGTCCTGCAAAGCTAAGGGTCTTGCTTCTCCACCCATTTAACTTATGATTAATCTTGTCTAGCAAAGTCGAGAAAGTGGCTTTTGTAACTCTTTGTTGAAGAAGGGGGACACCAAGGTAATTACCGAGATTTTTTATGACTTCAACCCCGCTCAATCTCTTTATTGTTGCACATATTTTATAAATAGGGCCCCAAGTTAAAAATTGGTATAAATTATAACCCTTTATATTTTATAAAAAAGATAAATTAAAATACAAAAAAAGATATTATGGAAATTAGAAGATTTTTCTCTTTCCATTGAATGACAAATTAAAATACAAAAGAATATTTTATGGAAATTAGAAGATTTTTCTTTTTTCATTGAATGACAAATTAAAATACAAAAGAAGATATTATGGATTTATAGAAGATATTTCTCTTTCCATTGAATAATCAATTAATTGTGGTAAAACGGGTAACAAAATATTTCCATAATCCGTTAATCAAGGGAAGGAATCTGTCACTTTCACCGTATGGTTGATCTTCTTCTCCGATCTTTTCAGAACATCCGCTCAACAAACACAATTTAAACAGGACATATGTACATATGCTACTCGTAAACAAAACATATGTACACACGTAGATTACTTCCCACCCCATTTACCAAGTGTACATATCCTGCAGATTTGATATATATGTACACAAATATAAGTCTGCATTTCATCACATCCCAAATACCAAATGTACACAAACTACATATTTGATCCCAAATGTCAAATGTACACAAACTACTGATTTGATACATATAGAGTAAATCTGTTACATTTTTCTAGTGACATAGACACAAACTATATTTGTGTAAGATAGATATTGTCGTCTTTTTCAAAAACCTGTGTGACATCGACGAAGATAGCATACCTGGAAATGACGATTGAAGATAGACGAACCGAAATTTTGAGAAGACGACTGTTGCAATTGGTTACTGATTATACATGTTGAAGACGACTATTGGAGCCTCGATTGAAGTTACATGTTGACGATGGAGAATGAATCGAAGAAGAGACCTCGAGAAGAGTGACGATGAAGAACCTGCTTCCGACTGTAGATTGCGTTTTTCTTGCTTTGATTTCGATTTCCGTTAAAAGAGCGATAATGACGGATTTATAGATTATGAAATCTCAAGCATACATTTATATTTTTTTTATTATATGGTTTCCTAATTTTTAGCATATTTAATTTATTTTAGCAATCAATTATATTTTGTAACATATCAAATTTAATTTTTTTTAAAAATTATTAAATATTTGGAACGTACTTTATTTTTTTAAAAAAAATAAATAAATTTGTCCTGCTTAATCTACTTACACATCTCGTGTGTAGTTTTAATTATACTATGCGCTGACACGTATATCAACGGCCTAATAAAACGAGAGCCGTACACGCCTCTAAAAGACTGACGTCAGCATATCATATTATTAACGACTGAACATTGAAGCCCGGGAGTATAAAAATGAAAAGATTACACATAAATGTCGACACTTTGCACCGTCTTTAGTGAGAAACAAACTCCTTCCAGGCCTTCTTCTTCTGCTTTGCCTTCTCCCATGTCGACATTCTTCTCTCACTATCTCTATTTCTTTCCTCCGTTCAAACTCTCTATCCCTCCCCAATCTCACTTTTTCATGTTTCCTCACTCCATTTTATAACCAATTTCAATTCCTGTTTATTCTATACACCGATTCCATTGCCCCCATGTTCTTCGTTCAGGTTCGTTCTCCAAGGTTCTTTTTTCCCTATCTTGATGGAAACTACTTTCTTGATTACTATAATAATTAATCACTATGTTGAATTGAATTTTTCAAACAGGATCTTCTCTCGTTGCTTTGCCCCCACTCTTTTCGAGCAGGTATTCTCCTCAGAGTATCGGATTCAATGCCGAATTCGATCTGCGGCGGTGCCACCGCCGAAGAAGGTTGCCGGGACGACGTGGCCGCGCTTAGGCTTAAACTCCTCGCCATCGCGGCTATCCTCGTTGCAGGACTAGCTGGAATCGCACTTCCGCTCCTTGGGAAAAAGCGCAAATTCCTCAACACCGATAGTAACCTCTTCGTGGCAGCCAAAGCGTTCGCTGCTGGAGTCATCCTCGCCACTGGATTCGTCCATATGCTCCCTGACGGATCGGCGAACCTCACCGATTCCTGCCTGCCCGAGTATCCCTGGTCGAAATTTCCCTTCTCTGGATTCTTCGCCATGTGCTCCGCCTTACTCACACTTGTCGCCGATTTCGTCGGAACGCAGGTTTATGAGAGGAAACAGAAGGATCCGATTCCGATTGACCAGATCGGGTCGGACGCGAATCCCGGTCCGAGTAGTTTGCCGGTAATGGTGGAGGATAATGACTGTTGTGGGAAGGTTTTCGGAGAAGAAGAAGGCGGTGGGATGCACATTGTAGGGATTCATGCGCATGCGGCGCATCATAGACATAGTCATCCCCGTGGACAGAAAGGATGTGATGGACAAGTGGACGATGTTGTCCCTGCTTCCACTGGCCATGTTGTTAGGGTTCATCACGACGAGGAAGAAGGTGAGGGGCATTTCGGTCATTCTCATGTTCATCTTCACGGTGGAGAAGATGATGGTGTCAGTCGCCACGTCGTCGTTTCGCAGGTAATATTCCCTTTATACTCAACCTTTTTGTTTTCTTTTCCACCTTTTCTTGTCCTGTGTAAATGAATATGCTTGGACGGGGGTTATTTATTGCGAGCATATAGAAGGATCGGATCTGGCCCTTGTGAATTATATTATAAAAATTGTTGCCCATGCTACCTGCGTCACCGTCGGTGGCTTCTGCGAAAAGGACTAGTTTGAGCCATTTGCATTGAATGAACTTCTTTGTAGACTTCGTTCATAGTAGGTAGTTCTGTGCAAAGTGATTGAGACATAAATGTAACAAGTTTAATGACAATGCTGTCATATGAATCGTGCAAAGTGATTGATCTTCAAACTTCTGCGAAAAGGACTAGATCAATAGCACGGGTTATTGATCTTCAAACTTCAGCAGTTCATTTTGCATGCCTAGCATCTTCATCTTGTTGTACCCACCTGGATTCACCATCCACATGCTGTCATATGAATCGTGCAGGTATTGGAGCTCGGAATCGTATCCCATTCCGTTATCATCGGATTATCGTTAGGAGTATCCCACAGCCCGTGCACGATAAGGCCTCTAATCGGGGCCCTATCGTTCCACCAATTCTTTGAGGGCTTTGCTCTAGGAGGCTGCATTTCACAAGCTCAGTTCAAAAGAATGTCGACAATAATAATGGTGTGTTTCTTCACCCTAACGACTCCAGCAGGGATCGCTATAGGCATAGGTGTTGCGTCTTCGTATTATGCAGACAGCGCCAGGGCTCTGATCATTGAGGGAATCCTCGACTGTGTGTCGGCTGGGATCTTGATCTACATGGCCTTGGTGGACCTGATCGCAGCAGATTTTATGAGCAAGAGAATGAGGTGCAATGTAAGGCTGCAAATTGCTTCTTATTTTGCACTTTTCTGCGGTGCTGGATTGATGTCTTTGCTTGCAGTCTGGGCTTAGTGATGGTCGAATGTACAAGACATGACCTCATTTTAGAGTGAAACTAGTCAAAACTTGAGGAGATTAGGCCAAATTTATCACATTTTAAAATTGTTAGAAAAGGCTCAGGAATGAGAGGCCGTTGTCCGATGGGTTCGTACCCAAACGAACTTGATCCGCTTGTTGTCTAGTTGATGGATCATCCATCCATATATGTAACGTGTCAAAATTTTTAGGCTGGGGCTGGATCAAATCAGCCCATCTCTCATTAGGAAAAATCTGAATGGTTGCTTGTACTAACTTTTGGCATTTGGATCGTCATGAATCAAGAGTTAACTGAAACAATTTCAGAATTATATTTTGTTTGTTCACATTATTGTGTATGCTTAGTGGTCTGAAGCATTTCACACAATCAGTACACAGCTTGTATCAATCTGAACAAACCCTGAGTTACAACAACACAATCTGTTCTTGCTCACAGCACAATCACACTGGAGAACCGAAATTCCGGATTTCCTGGGCATGGAACCTTATTAACAACTCGACAATTGACGATATTCAGAGCCATGCCGGATTGTTGAGAGGAGTGACAACAGATTTCACTTGCAAGTAGTGATTGAGACAATAGACTCCCTTCTCTCTTCCGATTCCGCTCATCTTGTACCCTCCAAATGGGATTGCAGCATCAAACACATGATAGCAGTTAACCCACACAGTCCCGGCCTTGAGTGCCCTCGTTAGTGTGTTCGCTGTGTCAAGGTTCCTTGTGAATACACCGGCTGCTAGCCCATAACGTGTATTGTTTGCTCTCTTGATCACATCTTGCAGGTCACTGGAAAAAACACACAACACCAATAAGATCTTGTTGATGTTTACTAAGAAAGATACATTAGCAAAACTAAACTTACTTCCATTTCAAGATGGATTGGACGGGTCCGAAGATCTCGTCTTGTGCAATGGCCATGTCATCCTAATAGTAAAAAACTTGAGATTATGTGCAGCCAACTTCAAAAGAATGGATTCGATGTAAAGATCAAGTTAGTTACCTTAACATTGGAGAAGACGGTAGGCTGAACAAAAAAACCTTTTGATCCAATCTGATTACCTCCACATTCGAGGTTAGCTTCGCTCTCAATCCCTGATCTTATGTACCTCATTACCTTGTTAAACTGCTCAGGATCAATCTGCAACAATTCATGTCAAAACTCTTTAACTTTCATCTTTAAATGTAACAATTCATGTCTTGCAGGATTTTCAATTAACCTGAGGGCCTTGCTCTATATCCATCTTGAAAGGATCACCAACTGTACGTCTTAGTGCGCGCGCTCTTGATTTCTCAACAAACTCGTCGTAAACCTTCTCATGGACATAGAGCCGGGAGCCTGCACAGCAGCATTGACCCTAAATACATACAAACAGAGAAACAGATCTCATCAGATGTTCATAGGTTGGACAAGATAGTAAATTGTAACTAAGGAAACCTGGTTGAAGAACAAGGCAAAGTGTGCAAGCTCCACTGCTCGATCTATGTCAGCATCCTCACATATGATAAATGGAGACTTGCCTCCAAGCTCCAATGTTACAGGTTTCAGGTTGCTTTTCCCAGCCAGCTCAAGCACGATTTTCCCAGTGTCAGTTGATCCTGTGAAAGAAAGCTAAAGAACATACACTGTCAAAATATGAATACATTGAAGGCAATTTTATAATTCATTTACTTTTGAAAGTTTAAACTCAAAAAGATTATGTTTGATTGTTTGAGCACCTTGTCGACATCCATATGGCTTGCTAGTGCTGCACCAGCAGTCGGTCCAAATCCAGAAACTACATTCAAGACACCAGGTGGAGCTCCAGCCTACCACAAACAATTACAAATCATGTTTCATTTTGAATTGGTAGGTCTGAGCTCAACACATATGCCCAATGAGATTACATCTTAGAACCAATTGACAATAGGAGGATTACCGGCCTAATTTACCTCGTGCAAGAGTTGGGACATGAGGAGTGAGCTCAAAGGTGTTTGCTCAGCAGTTTTCAAGACAGCAGTGTTACCACAGGCTAATGCAGGAGCAACTTTCCAAGTGTACAAAATGAGAGGGAAGTTCCAAGGAACAATCATCCCTGCAACACCAATCGGTTCGTGCAAGATCTGCATATGGTAAGGACCATCACCAGGAACAGTTAAACCATGAATCTTATCAGCCCAGCCTGCAACAATTACAGATCACTATTCTTCAAACCAAATATTCTTACACTTATCAATTAGGACATGATTAATTTCAATTTGGTACACTCTATTTACCAGCATAGTACCGAATTATGCGTGCACACAAAGGAATTTCTTCGTTAAGTGCCTGCCTATAAGGCTTTCCATTGTCCCATGTCTCAAGAGTGGCAAGCTCCACCTTGTGCTTCTCTACTAGATCAGCAAATTTAAACAAGATCCTGGACCTTTCCTGAATATTTAGTCAAATTTTATCAATTACATTTTGCAATGGATAAGAATTTATAGCATAATAGCTAGGCATACATAAGCAGTCATCCTAGGCCATGGACCCTCATCGAACGCCTTGCGAGCTGCAGCGACAGCACGGTTAATATCCTCGGCCTCACCCTCGGCAACATGGGTGATGATATCACCAGTCCTTGGATCGAAAGTTGGAAATGTTTTGCCTGAGTCCAAAATTATTAACAGCTCAATCAAACTATAGTATCAATGTAAAACTTCGATGGCGTGTACTAATTTGAACTAACAATGAAAACCCACACATATAGGGATTCTTCAGAAATGGTTTAATTTAAAGGGTTAGTTACAAAATTACCAGAGGCAGCATCCACATATTCTCCATTGATGAGAAGCTTGGTGTATTTGATGTCTACAGAAGGAATGATTGGGTCCTCAACTAAAGCACCAGTGCTGTATTTGCTGATGATTCTCCCATGGCTTTGGGTTCCACCTACAAATAAAATATGTGAAAATGCATTACTGAACAACAATTAGAAATGGAAAACGTGACCTAGAAATCAAAATGAGCAGAAACAAAGTACCAAGGAAAGAAGGACGAAGAGAAGAAGTGGGGAGAGAACGAGTGAGCAAGGAAGAAAGCCTGCGAGCTGCCATGGAAGTAGCTGCTGTTTTGTTTTCCTTTGGGTACTTGCTGAATCTTCACTTATTTTTTGGAGATTGAAGAAGTAAAGAGCAAGAAAAAAAACAGAGGATGTGGAGCCGTCAACCTAAAAGGCAGACATGATTATGGAACCAATCAAAAAAGGAAGAACATCTGATAATGCGTTTTTTTAAAATTCATGCTCACAGCAGAAGATAGAATTAAGAATCTATATAACATACTAAAACAGAACCCATTAACGCCACATGTCAACCACTGAGGTATGCCACCTAGGAATTTTTTCAATATATTTACAGGTATGCCACAAGATATTTACAGATTTGCCATTTTTCTTTTATAAAATAAGTTTTAAAAATATTAATAAACAATCATCAATGCCACATCATCTTTAAATATGCCATGTAATAATTTGTTTGACTTATTTACAAATTTTTTACTTTATACCTATCAAATATTTAAAGTAAAAAAACATATAATATAGATAATAAACTAGATTTTCAAAATTTTAACTAACCAGATTTTGAAATCTTCTTCACATTTAAAACTCAGTTTTTATAGTTTTTTTAAAAATATTATAGCCACATTTTAAAATTTTATTTTCTTATCCTTTTTTTAATTTTTAAAATGTATTTTTTAAATTTAATTATTGAATTTATATCCAATACATAAAAAAAGACTAAGTTTGGATGAAATGGTATTTCTTAGTGTTAAATATATTTCTATAGATTAACCAATACATAAGGTATACAATTGAAAATATAATACCTTTTCATTTAGACAAAACCCGCACAAGGTGCGGGTACTAAACTAGTTTTAGATCTAAAACACATGGTGGTCCTCAAGCTTTAATTTTAACTAGATTTTTAGTTCATCCCTAAACTCCTTTAACAGTGTGCATTATTAATGGTCATATTTATTTTTAAAAAAAACTCAATCCTTGGAGGTCCAAGTAGGATTATAATATTAAATTCCTCAAATTATTGAATACTTAAACTCGTGGAGTTGTTCAACTAAAACAATTACTTTCGATATCAAAATACGAAGAAATAATTGTAGGTTGATTATTTGATAAAATATGAACTAAATGTTACCTTAAAATAAATCTAAAATTAAAGTAAATTACTGAAAATCATTAGTCAAATATGATTATTTGCAACTAACATGACCATATCCGGACACGGGCTGAGCCCGACTGACGGGTCTATAGCGGTTCTCGTATCCGCCTATGCGGGCGGACGGGTAACCGTTTTCATTTTTCTTATATAAAAATTGTTTAAAAAAAGTTTTTTTAATATAGGTCTTGTTTAAAAATAAAATATATAAGATATTTATATGTAATATCTATTAACTTAATTATTTTTGTATTAAATATTATATATATATATATATATATATATATATATATATATATATATATATATATATATATATATATATATATATATATAGAGAGAGAGAGAGTATAGATCCTATGAGAACACCTCCTAACGTGAGAACATGAGAACAGATTCGTAATTATTATCAGTTTTGTTACGAATGTGCCCTATCGTTTAATGTATTATTCGTAGTTATTGTTGTTTGAGTGGATTATTCGTAGTTATTGTTGGATTCCTAATTATTATTATTCATAGTTATTATTATTTTTGATATCTACTCTAAATCTCAACCCTTAATACTCACATCCAACGGTGTACGATTGTTTTACATGTTCTCACATTAGGGGTGTTCTCATGGGAACCAAACCCTATATATATATATATATATATATATATATATATATATATATATATATATATATATATATATATATATATATATATATATATATATATATATATATATATATATTGTCCGGGTTGACAGCCGGACACTTTGGCCCGGTGGTCCTAGAGTGGTGTCTCGATCCGTCTCGACGGGCTTAACATACCGAGCTTTTAAAAATAAAAATTCGATACTAGAAAGAAAAAAAAAATTAAAAATAATTTTTTTTCCTGAGTTATTCGAAGAAAAAAAATCGGTTTTTTAGTTTTTGAATTTTTTTAAAAAAATATTTTTTTCCCCTTAGTTATAGAAAAAATTTAAAAACTTTTTTTTTTAAATTGAAGAGAGTGGTGATCCAAGCTTGAGGAGATTTAAGGATCAATAAGTATTAGTTTATTTTTAAGATTGATGTTATCCGTTCAAATGGAAAATTAAGAACAGATAATGCGGATGCAATACTAGGGAGCATGAGATTTATTTTTATTTCGGAAAAAATCCTCGGGTGCGGGCGCAATGTAGATGCGCCCGAGAGTTGCAATACTTGAACGCGCCGCATTAGTCCTCCGCCCCTCATTTTGGCAAATGGAGGTTCCCGGACGCACTACCGATGGTCCGATACGCATGCGCCCCGGACATACTCGCATGCGCCCCGGGTACTCCAGTAAGTTAACTTCTGTCAGGGTGAACATTTCTGGTGAAGATAGCGGTTTCATCCGCCTAGTTCTTGTTTGCTAAATTAGCCATTTCTTGCGGGTGTTATCTTGGTTGCTGAAACATCTCCATGTATAGTCAACCTTATCTTGGTTGAATTGGATAATGTATCCCCAAGTGTCAAATAATAAGGTCCATACAAACTACACATTACATTACTGATCGTATATACAGAAGGCTCACACAACTAGTTTTGCCTATGGATTTGAAGTGAGGGGTTATGTGGGACATTTTTCTGGTGTGTTACATAACCACTCGTCCAAGGTTAACCAAGGACAAGATAAGGGGTGCGGTGCATTCAGTGATCCTAGTTAACCAATAACTCCGAACGACGGGATATGATCGTGTCAAACACATCTTAGTAATTATACAAGATAACGGTTTAATGGGTCTCCAAGTCAATCATACAAACACAAAGTAGAAGCTTTATTTACATTACGTTTTAGAAGCCTAAATTCAACTTGCATGATTTCAGCAAACTTGCCATCTCAAAAGAGAGATGCATCATAGCAAATTTATGGAGGTCGAGCCATTATCGCCTCATTGATATCATCAGAATTCCCTGTCAGGGAAAACCAGAGGCGCAATCATTGACCATATGTACAAAGCTGCTGTAGCCCACCCAGTAAGGACCCGAACCCAGACAGAAGGCCACCCGACATCTACAAGCCTGCCACTCTCCCCAACCGAAGTCGACCAACCAGTCAAGAGCATTGCAGAGTACATGCTAGCCAGGGAGAAGATGATGTGGAAGAACGAGTATGAGTAAGACACGGGCTTAGATTTTTCCTTCTCTTCTTCCTCAGCATGCCTGTCAAGTGGAAGCAATGGCTTTCCAGCACCTACACAAGTAGGGAAATCATCATAATTCATAACGGATTTGTCTACAATAAAATAATTAATCTTGTCATAATTATCATATAAGATAAGAAGGTAAAAACTTAGTTTATTTCAGAAAGAAATAGAATCATAAAAATAACAGAATTTTATAAGGTCAATGATTATCTCATAACAAGAAAGTAAAGACTAATCATATGATGAATATGATTCAGAAATTGCAAACTATGCAAGAAACAGTCAATCCAGTCGTAATGTTCATTGTGAGATCGATATTATGGATTTTTGAATAACCATATATGTCTCAGTATAATGATGATCAGTGTTTTTAACTGATAGCAATGTGTAGCACTTTATAAATTTTGATACCTCAGTTTTAATACCTGGGATTCAATACCAAACAGGCCCTAATGTATTTAAAATGTTCAACTTTTCCTAAATCTAGTACTGAGGTAATAGCATACAAACACAACTAACCTGCACGAGGAGAACTTGGAGGCGAAAGGAGAGATGTAGAAGAACCAGCACGGACAGCAGAATAGATAACAGATAAAACCGTAGTGAGAAGCCCAAGAGTGAGGGTTCCAGTGGAAACAGCTTTAGAATGCTTGTGAAGACCATTGCATTCATAATCCCTCGGCTCACTAGCAAGACCACTGTAGCACAGGTACATGCAGTACACTGAAATAACTGAGGCAGGCAGGATGCTTCCGTTCACCTATTTTAAGTAGAGCAGCAAGTGTGCATGACAAGGGTGAATACACCGAATTTCAAACAAATATATATCCCAGCTCAATTTTTAGTCTATTAGATGATTTGACAACTTCTAAGTTACACCACCGACTATTATTTGATTACAATTTAAAAGTAATGAACCGAGTTGCCTATTCTGATTGTGAGAACTTTAGATGCAGATAGCAGCTGTATACACTACTATAACCAGGAGATAAGTTTTCCTGATCTAAATAGCTAAGATTTTAAATGGCATAAGAACAAAAATAAGTTGCATTGAAACTAGACGCAAAAATATAGGCAAAGTCAAAACTTACTGCAGGATGTAGAGCAACGATTGCAAAGACAAATGCAAAGATAAGTGTCATAACAATGAAAAAAGTGTTCATCCCACAGTCCTGGCCAGACGGGATGAACCAGTGGAAAAGAAGCGCAGAAAAGCCAAATGTGGCCACATAACAGACTAGTGAAACGACGAACAGGGCGATGTACCTGGGATTGAGGAAATATTCATAAAGCCGCATTAGAGATAATCTACACGTAAACAATCCAATATTCAATTGTGAAGTGGAAACTACAACTAACCAGAACTGCTCATCGTATCCGACCCAGGTATCATTCCATTTATGAACAAAATCAAGCAACAGAACAACTTGAACAAGAAGGAACAATCCTGATCCAAATTTGGAGGTGCTTTCTACAATCAAAGTAAACAAGAATCCCCTAAGCAAAGGATACAACAATATATAAAGAATAGCACAAATTGAAAATAAAGAACAGCTGAAATGAATCTGCGCTTATTAACTGAATCCTAACAGATAATTTTGAAGAGTCAAAAGGTTTAAATCCGAATCGAAAGAACCATTTAAAAATTTTCAAAATCTAGGGCAATGAGATCAGAAAAGAGCAGAAGATATTCTGAACTGGCGAATTCTGCTCACAGTGTACAGTACTCACAATCTCAGACCTAGAACCTGTAAGTGCAGCATCCTCAGTTTGAGGGACTGAAACCAATACTCGAAAAAATGATACACGATGAAACAAACATCATTACCAGTTTCCCAATACCTTAGTGCCCTTTTCATTTCTTGGCATCCCAAAATTTAGTAGAGATCAGAAATTAATGTCAACATTTCTTATAACTTACTAATTCATTTCTTTCCACTGAGAAAAATAGAGTAGTAAGGCGGAATATGTTCTCACCATATAAGCTGATCACCTCGTTCGGAAGGAAAAATGTAAAGATCACAAGGAGACACCAACAGATTACTTTCATCATCCATCCACCATGGTGTATACCATCACGGGGATCCTTTTGATTTTTAACTCCAACCATTATAAAAGCTAGAGTGGTGAAAAACAAGAAGTTCCCTAGACTAACTCGCAGAACTGCATCAGTTTCAAACCATTCTCTGCTTGGTGTCTGGTGAAAATGATTGATCCCTGCATACATAATGGATGTGGTAGGAAAGCTAAGAATGTACAGTTGTGATCATATGGCATCAATATTACAAGATGAGAACTTTCAACAAACAAATCTATCAACATAATGCTATATATTAATTCAGTACACTGTGATGGACAGCTACATAGCATAAAGCATCAAAATGCTTTTAATTTTGTTCAGTTTTTTTTTCTTCTTGGAACTTTATATATCAAATGGAAGATATACACAGGAAGACTTCAACCAGAAAAGCCACATAAGTCTACTGAATCGTGATGAGAGCACTGATACATAGTAAACTCAGACATCAATATCAAGGTTTACACGGTATATGAGGAATAACTTACAAATCCAAAGAATAATTGCATGGTTAATTTTCAGAGTTATCCCAATTCGTAAACAACTTGATCTAATAGCATGCATCTATATTCTTCAAAGAGATCCAAACATATCCCATGAAAACCTTCCAACCAGAAGCATAATCCTATGTAAAAATTAACTCTTACAGAATGAAACCCAACGGATGACTCGCACATTGAAACCCAACGGATGTCACACAAATTCACATAAAAATTAACTCTTGAAGATAAAAAAAAGTGATTGGGAGAACAAAGGCGGTCTTACATGGAATCTTCTCCATTAAAGGAGCTGCAACCTCGCGAAGAATCCAGGCTACGATCAGAGACAAACCGAAGAGACCGCAATAAGCGATCCGAGCAGACCGTCGGCTGATCCCAGACACCACCGTTCGACAAGCATCGCAAGCGCACGCCGCGCAGCATGACGCCAGACAAGAAGCTGCCCACATCCTTCCACCTAATTCAAACCCTAACACAAATTATATTCACAATCACAAGCGTCAATTACAGAAGAAACAGAATTTCACATAAAATCGATTGCGATGCAACCAGATGGTACCAGAATTAAGGGATTCGAGGAAAAATTTAGCCTAAAAGATTAAAATGCTAAAATTTAGAATAAACCTCCTTAGATTAGAAACTCGCAAACCCTAGATCATGGTGTCTGTACAATTATACAGAACCACACAATTCCAGATAATAAAACCGCAAATTGAGGAAGATAGAGGCAGCAAAAACCTGATGGCAATTGCAGAGGGGATCAATCGTCGACTTCGAAGGCTTTCTAATTCTCTAGCTTATGCCCAGGGGCAAGAATATATTACCAACTTCGATTACAAAAAGATAGCAGAGACCTACCGGTCGGGCTCGGGTCGGGTTGTTGACCAAGTCAACCGTTTTTTGGTAAATTACACAACATGTCCCCTCAAATTTTTTTTTTACACAAATCTCCGTTACATTGAGTAGTTTTATACAAAACGATCAGAAAAATTGCAGTTTACATAATAAAATCGCTCTTTTTTATGCTCAAGAACTATTTAAAACATTAAATTATTTTTTATAAATATAGTTTATGATATCTAATTTTTAAAAATAATAATCTAAAATTTTATATCTATTGAGGGCACCATCCAAAATTTTCTTTTAATGTATATTTTTTTTTTTTGCTTTAAAATATCTGTTTCGTATTATATTAGGATATTAATGTATCATATCAATATAAATACGAAAATATGAAGATCAAAATATATCTTGGATATTTGTTTGGTAGGTTATAGATATAAGTTAGAACTCATATTTATTGGTTCAAATGAATATTTTTTATATAAGTATGAAATCCAACTTTTTTGATAAAATAAGTTGTTTTCAACCTACAAACATAATGTTGAATTAACTAAGTGTCCGTTTGGTTTGAGTTGTCGATTAAAAACGGAATGAAATCTAATAAGGGTAGAGAAAGGAAATGAAATGGATGAGATTAATTTTATGTGTTAAAAGGCTTCTAACCAAACGTAGTTTTTTATTGATTCAAAATTATTCCGTTACCGGAAATAATTTCCGGTGCTTCCAAGGAGCCCTAAATATTAATATGATAATATATTGTAATCAGCCTAATACAAAAAAGTGACTAAAAGTTCAACGGTCAAAAGAATTACAAGATTTAGATCGGTTATATTCAGAAATACTAAATCAACTTGCTTTGAATTTTGTGTTGAATCAATATGTTCTCAAAATATAGTTTTCTGCTGAAAATCATAATAGATTGAATTTTGTGCTGGAAAACAAAAGTATAGCGTTGCATGTTTGTATGCTAATTTTGTGTTGAAATATAATAACGTTTTATCTCAATTTCAACATAAACAAAAGATGCATACGCGTTGTCAGATAACTTTAACCAAATCGACTACATTAAGCACAAATTCACCATAACATTTTCATATCGTCAACAACACAATAAGAGTTATAGAAAAATGACGACAATACGTTACATAAAAAACTCAAAATGCAATTTGATTTAGCGTACATAAAAACCACAATAAATATCATAATTTATCTCTAACCATTAGAGACTAACAACAACAACTGTATCTCGATCAGCTTCTACAAACGATAACAGACTTACCTATCTGAGTTAATCCAATGCTGTCAAGATCTTACGAATACCAATTCACCAGCCATGGTTTCTTGCTTCTTATCCAGTACTCAAGCTCCGTACCAACATTCTTGAACGTAACACCAAGCTTCCCCAAATTGTTGCAGTTCATCACCACCTCCCGCACCCCTAAACCGCTCACATTACAACAATTAGACACATCCAAATGCATAAGATCAGGACATTTCAGTGCAATCAGATTCAAGCTATCATCATCCAAGCTCGACCGTCGCGCTTCCAACACCTCCAGCTTAGAAACCCTAATATCCAACCCAAACCTTATCACACCTACACAACCGTTCATCTGTATAGTCTGCAAATCCGGGCAGTTTCTAGTTGCTTGAGTCACGCCCTTGTCTGTAATCACATTGCAACCATTGACAAACAACTCCGACAACTCCGGGCAAACCCGAGAAACCTTTGCTAGACATATATCAGTAAGTGTCTTACAGAATGACAAATTCAGAGATCTTAGCTCAGATTTTTTATCACAGTACAATGTGAATGGATTTTGATCCGGGATGATCTTATTGCCTTTCAACTCGAGTGTCTTCGCATTCCGGCAATTGTATACTAACCCGATGAGCTGAGTTGTTGACATTTGACAGCAGTTGTTAAGCTTGATCGTCTTGATGTTGTAAAAATACGGCCCAAAATACACTATATTGTTACCTTTCAGTTTTCGATCACTGTTTAAATCTTCAATGGCAAAGTATTCGAGAAGAGAATGATAAGCGCCCAGTATAGGCATAATCCCATGAAACGAGTACAATTTACAGGTCTTCAATGATAAGCGCTTCAACGGGATATCAGCTCTTGAAATAGCATGAAGCAATTCATCGGAAATCACCATGGTTGAGAACTCCAGCGAGCTTAGATTATGAGCAAGACCCAGTGGACCGCCATAGCCAATATCATGCATCTCTTTTAGGATTATGGATTTCAAGCTCTTACCATGACGTAAGACAATCGAAACGCTTTCAGGAGACACGTTTAGACATTTATCCAATTTAATCTCCTCTAAGTTGAAGCAATTCTCAACAAGTGATCGAATAGACGCGTCGGTCATTGAAAAATTCCCACCAAACCCTACTTTTCTCAATTTCTTCAGTTTAGATGAAAGCTTATGAACTCCGTTGTCTGTGAAGTTACAGCCCCAGAAAAGATCCAACTCCTCCAAATTCGGGAACAGCTCAGCGATGATTTCCAAATCACCGTCGACATCAGTTTGATCCTCAACGTAACTTAGCTTCAACGATGTCAATGTAGTTCTTAGACCGGATATAGATAACTCCTTGAGCCGCTTGACCGGAAAAGTGCTCATCAAAGACATGTCTAGCGACTCGAGAGCTATATCAAAACGATTGATTTCACCGAAGAACGTTGCGGGGTCGAGAAAGAAGGGGAGGTTGATGTGTTTGATTTTGGGGAATCTTTGAAGCAGCTTGGGAAGGCAATGAACATTAGTTGTAGTAATGTGAAGGGAGTTTTTTAGGTTATTTGAAACCGAAAGGAGTTGCTTGGACATGGTGGAAATGGGTTTCAAGTAGCGTTGTTCGAATCCAACGGAGTACAAGATATCATCCCACAGAGGCTCAGGAAGAAAACTTGATCCCATTGGAATAAGCTGACAAGATACAAGCCAACTCAATCAATTAATGCAAACAAAACCCTTTGGAACTTGGGAAATTGAGCAACAAGATTTTCAAATTTGCCTTCGGTTACAAAATGAATAAATAATTTAAAAATCAATCAGGAAACTGAAAACAAGTAAGCACACGAGAGGAAGAACAGCAAAAATTGCTCAAACCCAGACCCACTGTGAATGATCATCATCGAATGCAAATGTGAAATCAAAAGTTTGCACAGAAAATATTTAAAATTTTCAAATTTGCGTATGAATCTTACTTAAGCTGTTAAACTTACCGGTTTGAAGGTCTCAGGTGAACGGAAGAAACTCGTCGGTGACCCAGGAACGCCGGTCGACCTGTAACGTGGGGTCTTTTTTGAAGGTGTGGTGAACTCTAAACAAGATCTAAATTCAAAGAGAAAAGAAGAAGAAAAGAAATGGAAAAAGCCGATGCATGATTTTGCTACGGTTCGTGTTTCATTTGTACTACAGTCTGTACTTGAGATGTATTTTTCTGTTCTTCCGCCCTTCAATGTATTTAACCTTCAACGTGATTTCCCTCCCGGTTTCTTCTCTCTGATTTGAAACCTAAAGAATTGTGGGGTCCGCCTAATTGTCTACGTGGATATAAATCAACTTTTTTTTTTTTAATTTTCTTAGGGCCCGTTTGGTTCCAACTCCGAAAACGGAAACGGAATGGAAACGAATTTAGTCTATATGTATATCCTTATTGATGAAAATTTGTGAAATCATTTCTTGTGGATTAATGCAAAATGCACTTGCTTCTCCACATTTTGTTTCCCTATAGGGTATCAAAAGTAATCAAACTCTACTTCAATTCCTTCAAACCACAAGGAATGATTCCACGAACTTTTATAAACAATGTTATACGTATGGGCTAGATTCGTTTTCATTCCGTCTTCGATTTCGGAGTTAAAACCAAACGGGCCTTAACATTTGGTTTGTGAGTAATTGTTTTAAGGAAAAATAACTCAAAATAATACCAATTATCAACATTTAACCGAAAATAATACGAACTTTGAAAATTACTAGAAGCGATACAAACTATCAATATATTTACCAATAATAATACATCATACTTTTCCGGCAAAAACTCTAGCTCCGGCGATAACGTGACAGCCGGAATGTTACATGTCATCAAATAAATGCATTAAATTTGTGATGTGAATTTTGTTTTTCAAAAAAAATCAATTTAATAATATTTAAAATATTAAAAATAAAATAATTTTAAAATTTTAAATAATAATTTTTTAAAAAACTTTTGTACAAATTTTTAAAAAAAATATTTTTTGTAAATTTTTTTTTTTAGAATTCGAATATTTTTTTTAAACAAGTTTGTAAAAAAATGTTAAAATATTTTTTTTTATAAATTTTCCGAAAAAAAATTCGAAATTTTTTTTACAAATTATTTTTTTAGGAAAAAAATATCATTGATCTTTTATATATATTTTTTTCATTGATCTTTTTTC
>BSUD01000139.1:299977-343847 GCA_033239045.1 Fagopyrum esculentum
TTTTTGAAAACAATTTCAGAAGATATTTTTAAAATAATTTGTATACAAACTCATAATTTCATATTAAAAAAGATATGAAAAAAATCGAATTTGTTTTTCCCAAAAACGTTAAATTCATTTTTTTTTTCTAAAAAAACTATCGGCTTTTTGAAAATAAATCAAATACTTTTTTAAAATTTTTTTGTCATTTACACAAAAGTATTTAAAAAATAGGAAAAATGTTTCAAAAATTTATTTATATTAAAAATATTTTAATTAATTTATGACTTTTTACATATTACTTTATTGTTTAGAAAAAAATAATACAAAAAGTATTTAAAAAATCTGGAAAAAAAATCGTGATATAGTATGTATCATTTTCTATAATGAGTGATTTTATCCGGTCATACATAAAATTACTTACGGAGTAGTATAATCGGATCGGGATTACGAGTCGGAGTCAGATTATGTCAACGAAGCGGGGTCCAAATGTGAAAATGGGGCGGAGGCCAAATGCGCAAATAGAGCGCAGGCGTAAACCGACTTCGCCACCCGGGCGCATTGCCCCTGCGCCCCAGGTGAAGGTTAACATGCCAATTCTTCTCGTGCACAATAGTCGTCTTCTTCGTTGACGTTCTCTTGTGCCTGCACCCAGTAGCCGCCGCCTCGCCTCGCCTCGCGCCTGCTTCTCTCTTCTTCTTCTTCTTCTTCTTCTTCTTCTTCTTCTTCTTCGTGGTTGTTCTTCATCTGCAGGTTGGTGCTGTTTGTTTTTGGTGAAGGGTCCATCGACAATAAAAATGGAATCCAAATCAATTTAAGCAAGAGATTTTTCAAATCAATTTCTTCTTGAATGAATGTGCACTGGCGGAACTGTTGCGAATTTGAATTCCTTTGTTGATGCAAATCGATTTAAAGAAGGAGCGAATTTGAATTCATGTGTTGTTGCGAATCGATTTATGAAGGAGATAGGTTTTGAATGAATCTGAATTATTTTGAAAGTGCTTTCCAAATCAGTTTCTTCTTGAATGTTTGTGCACTGTTGCGAATTTGAATTCCAAATCTATTTCTTCTACTGCTAAAAAATGGAATTCCAAATCAATTTATGCAAGAGATTTTACAAAGTTAGAATAGTGAAATACATACACAGTTGTGAACATAGTGAAAGGATATCATCTACCCATGACAGTGATCAACCTTTCAAGATATAGTTCGTTGTTTGATGTTAGGTATGAAGTCTTGGGTGTTCAAATAGTATCGGAACGGGATAGGGTAAGCGAGACGTTCAACCTGATAAAGTGCAGTTTCAGGCGCAGTCGAGAGCTGGCAACGGGGCACAGGCACAACCCGCCTCCGGGGCACAGTCAAATCCGCCCCAGAGGCGCATCCAGACTGCGCCCGGGAGGCACATCCAGACCGCGCCTGTGTTGCCTCCCATGTTTGATCGAATAGCAACCCCGTAAAAGAAAGAACATATTTTAAGTTTGTTTCTGTTACGCTTATTTTTTCTCCTTTTTAATTATTAATATAAATGTTAAGCAACTAATTGTTACAAAACGGGAAAGTAAATTATCTTTCTCTCCATTTATTAATAGAATCAAACTATCTCCATTTATTAAGTAAATCAAAATACTTTCCGGAATGCTCGTCCTTTCCAACTTGCGTTCATTCATGGCGATGATATTGAATCAATCCTGGTAAGATTTCCGCAGCAACATATGTACATAATCGCAAAAACTGCAAACATATGTACATATTAGTCGGTAACATTTTCGCACCAACATATGTAGTTATGTACATAATCACCAGAGGCTGCAAACATATGTACATGCAAACACAAAACTGTACATATTCTAATCGACATCATGTTATATGTACACACAAATATGTCTGTGTATCATCAAACCTCTATCCAAATGTACACAAACTACATATTTGGTACATATATAGTTCGTTAGTAATATTTTCGCAACAACATATGTACATAAAGAGCAACATATGTACATAATCAACCCCTATCCGAATATATCATACCTGGTGAAGCAGTTTCCATTGTTGTAAGCAGTGAGGTCGCAGTGCAGAAGAGGGAGAAGAAGAGTAAAGAAGATTCATCGTTTGTAAGCAAAGCCCTAAATCCATCCAAATCGTAAATGTCAACTAGTGTTAGTGCGATTGGAATTATACCACGCAACGAGGAAGATGACGTAGCCAAGTCCGACGTCATTCACAACGCACTCTTCGATTGACATTCAAGATCGATATCCATTCAACGAGGAGAGGGCTCCGTCTTCGCGAGGTGTTGGAGATCCTTGGATGAACAGTGGTTTCGATTTTGGCTCCGGTCGACTTGAGCACACGATTTGATGGTTTCGGAATGGCGGTGCAGAAGGATCTTTGCTTAGGAATGGCGGTGCAGAACGATCTTCGCTTGGACGTTTGGTTTCTGCTAAAATATTTATAATGGTGGATAAAAATGATTCTCAAATCTCAAGCGTACAGTTACCAAAAATATAGTTAACGGTTTCCTTAATTTTAGCATAAATTGTGTATTCTAATAATTAATTATCTCTACTTAATATTGATAACTGCCTAATAAAGATTATTATAATATCTAGTTTACTTTTTTTTTTAATTGTAAAATACTAGGGGCCTAGTTTGTTTTATTTAAAAAAATGGCTGAATTTGTAATGTAAACCTTTTACAATGTAGAGTTTGAATTTTGGGCCTCTCATAATTTTATTTAGAAAATGGGCTCCTATTGTAGAAAAAATCAGAAAAGTAAGGGACATATGTATCTAGACTGATTTGATGGGTGACATGTAGAAAAAAAATCAGAAAATAGCCCAATCAATTCAGTCAGCCCATCTTCTTCCCTCCATTGTCCCTTTTTCTTCCCTCCTTTCAAACGTAAATTTATATCTGGGTATCCATATGCAGCTCTTTTCTTCTTCCCATTGAAACGCAGGAATCTGGACTGCTTGTTGAGCTTCTTCTTCACCGGAATCTGGACTGCTTACATATCCCTGTTCTATTTCTGGGTAAGCAGTGTTTGTTCCTATTTCTGGGTAATCTTAAACTTCCTGGGTAATGTATTTGTGGGTAATCTAAAATTTTTTATCTTTTGTTTTTGTGAATCTAAAACACTGAAACTTCCTGTTTTATTTGTGGGTAAGTAGTGTTTTTTTACATTTTCTATTTGTGAGTAAGCAGTGTTTGTTTGTATCCATGGATAATCTCCAACTTGTCATGTTCCTGGGTAATGTATCTCGGGGTAAGCTGAAACTTCTCATCTTCCTGGGTAATGTATTTCGTGGTAATCTAAATCAGTCAAACTTCCTGGGTAATGTCAAACTTCTTGGGTAATCTATTTCTGGGTAATCTTAAAATTCCTGGGTAATGTATTTCGGGGTAATCTGAAACTTCTCATCTTCCTGGGTAATGTCAAACTTTTTGGGTATCCATATACTCCAATACTAATATACACATATCTATATAATCTAAATAACTGAACTTGGGTAAGCATACAATTGGGTAAGCACATATCCATATACTCCAACACTAATATACACATATCCATATCCATATAACCTAAATAATTGGAATTGGGTAAGCATTTTTTGGGTAAGCACGTATCATATACTCCAATAAATATCCATATAATCTAAATAACTGAATATTATCATACCCAAAAAGTAACTACGTATGCATACAATTGGGTAACCCTAGTATCAGCGGAAACCCTAGCTTCATCCGCCATCGAAGTCTCGCCGGCCATCCTACGCTCCTCTGCTTCAATAACAGCCCGCCGGAATCTGAGCAGAAAAGGAAGGGAGATCCGCCATTAAAGCAACGTTCCCAAGCGGTTTCAAGGGAGGAAGAAGAGGGCAAAGAAAGGAGAAGTGGACGCCGGCTTTGGGTAAGGTTGAAGAATAGGGCGCAAATGAAGGGGAAATGGGCGCCGACTTCAGCGGACGAAGAAGGAGTCCGCCGGCTTCACCGGAGGGAGAGGGCAAAGAAAGGAGAAGTGGGCGCCGGCTTTGGGTAAGATTGAAGAATAGGGCGCAACTTCAGGGGAGGATAAAGCAGTGCGCCGGCTTCAGCAGAGGAAGAAGGAGAGTGCGAAGGAAGAAGGAGAGTACGAAGTTCGCCAGTTTCAGAAGAAGTTCGCCGGTTTGTAACTCTTCGGAGAGAGCGAATGAAGAAAAGAGAAGTGTGCCAGTTTGTAACTGTTCGGAGAGTCGAATGAATGAAAGAGAGAGCCTCTCTTTTTTGAATGAATGTTAACAAATAATTCTTTTTTTTTTCCCAATAAATTAACATCACATCATCTCAACAAAAAGCCTGCACCCTCTCTTTTCAGTTCAATGTCCACAATAGCCTAGGAGCCCATTTTCAAACCTATTTTATGTAGCTAGTTTATTAGAGGTCCATTTCACAAAATGGAAAATTATGGGGTCCTCTTTCTCTAATTATTTCTAAAATTTTTTTGCCTTACTAGCTTAATCTTCTCAATTTTTATTCCGAGATTGTTACATAACGTATCTCATCAAAATCGAAATTAGTTATGATATAATTTATTCTTTAACACAAAATCTTAACAAATTTTAATATTAGCTAATTTTTAATTTAAAGAAGCTTTCTCAACAAGTTTTGTTAATCCTAATTAACCCTAATTTTTTGCGGTATATCTTATATGTATTAAAAGAGAGCCTTTTTTGCCACGTGTCACAACCACGCTTATTTCAGCCCCCAAAATAATTATTGAAAGTAATTAATAATTGAATTTAAATGTGATAATTAAAACAAATAATTTAAATCCTGTATAAGCACCAATCAAAATTCTTATGACACTTCGATTTTAAATGTAAACATTAATCAAAATCTTTTATTATAAATAACACTCGGATCACGTATCTACAAATAATTTAAATGTAAACATAAATATTTTTCAGTTTTGATATGGACTTTCAATCTGCTAAAACTTCAACTCCGAAATCTTCTAATTAAGTAATTATCATTTTCATATAATAGTTTATTATAATTATTATTATTTTCCGAATAATTATTTATTTTTAGATATTCTGTTTGTTATAAAAATCTTATAAAATCACATTTAAAACTAACGTATCTTTTTTAGATCTTTTTGTTCCTTCTCCTGTAAACCTCCTACCTAAAATTTTTTAGGGTTTTTTCCCTATATAATTAGATATTCTCACTTCTACTGTTGTCTCATCGCCTCAAGTCATCGCCTCTCTATCATCGTAAGAACTCATATTGATATTGCGATTTGATTTGTAATGCCTTTCTTTTTTTCCTTGCACATACCTTTGGTAGGGATTTGAATCAATATTTAATATGTTGAGTTGTATTCATTTCGATTTTGACATTGTGGTGTTAGGCTCCAAATCATCATTGGTCGAGTATACTTCATTGAGCAAGTATAATTACAATTACAATCGATTGATTTGTTCAGAATATCGATTGATTATATTAGTGTATGCATATATATATCAAAAGTTCACACATTAACTTTGCTTTCAATTTGCAGGTGTTGCATGTTCATGAGATATATATTTCAATTTCAAAAAAAGGAAGGAAGATGTATGTACTGAAGGTCCTCCATATTATCCTTCCCTTCGTCTTTGTGTTCCTCAAATAAGGACCAAAGTTTTTTTAAATTGAACCGCAAGCAATCATGCCATATGTATACATTATATACTACCCATTTCATCTCTAGGTTGATTCTCTCTATATTTTTTTGCCCCCTATAGTGGTGTAACCCTTTTAGTGAAATGGTTTCGATTTGTTATAGAAGAGTCGTGATGACATCTTATTGTCACATATAACCTCCCTGTGTTATATGAAGTCATGCAAGACTTTAAAGTAGATCTTGCTGATCAGAAGCTTGATCAGTTCATGCAATGGTCTTTGTCAGTTTCAATTCGTCACATAGCTAACTTACTAGAAAGGTTCATCAAAATGCACTGGTTTTGCAACTTTGTTTGACATCAACGCATGCTTAGTGA
Source organism: Fagopyrum esculentum (assembly GCA_033239045.1). Lineage (NCBI taxonomy): Eukaryota > Viridiplantae > Streptophyta > Magnoliopsida > Caryophyllales > Polygonaceae > Fagopyrum > Fagopyrum esculentum. The sequence goes on from BSUD01000139.1 coordinate 305,980, forward strand.
GGGTGCTTAATGTTACCGTGACTATAAAACTCTTCTTCCTCCATAACTTGCAGTAAATCAACGCATACAAAATCCAAGCAAGACACTTGTTCAGATGATGCATCTTGGATGATGAGTTGTGTTGATTTTACTTGTGTTTTGCAACTTTGGCTAACCTAAGGATTTGTAAGATTAGGGATAATTGTTTCCTATGTACCTCTGCCTCTACTCATCCTAGGAAGAAGACTTAACTGCCCAAAACCTACATTAAAACCCCAGCGAACTCGATGAAGAAGAGCGCCAACATGAGCGGCAATCCGAGATTTGGCAAGTCGAGATTTGGATTCATCCCCTTATCCAATCTAAGTCGAGCATTCATGACGATCATCGATCGTTGTAGATCGGGACTTCGATTTCCTTGCATTCTCAAACTTTGAATGTCAAACCCAATGATCTTGGAGCATCGTGGCGATTCCTCGGTTGTGTATCGGGGATGTCACCCTTGACGACGACAACATATAAAGTCTTCCATTTCCGCAATGATGTGGATGTGAGGGATGTTAGGGTAGTTAGTACGAAGCAAGTCTTCTACTGCAAACCCTAGGATTCCGCCTCTACTAGCGGCACCTAAACTACGAAGAAGAGGAGGATATCGTTAACGAGTACTTAACTTTCTGGAAAATCAAAACCCAAAATATTTTCTGTTCAAACTTCTCAGTCCATATTATATTATATATCCTTGAAATGGAGTGTGAAATCCACCCGTTGAAGACCTAATTAAAGTAAATTATGAATAAAATTTGTTTTAATTTTGTTTATACTTCCTTATAAGTGAAATTCACTGGTGTTTTGTAATATGCAAGCACAAATCTTCATTATATTTTTAAAGAATTGTATGTGAAACAAAAACAAAAATCGAAACAAGTAAATTTCGAATTTATATTTGCAATTTTTCAAGATAGATACTTCATATTTTTTCATCTACAAATCAAGTACAAATGCTTCCCTTCTCGTGTGAATTCGATTGTGATTCAACATGATGAATACGAAATGAAAGGAATTCTTGAAATGGAAGAGAGTATGTTCATATTCGACGAATCAACACGTGATTGAACTTTGAAATTGATCGATAGGGATCTGTTCTATATTTGGAGAAATTTGGTTTTCGTTCGGTGAGGTTAGATTTGCAAAAGGTGATACTGTAATAAAACTTATTTTATAAATTTATATTATATGTTGTATATAATTTTGGGTTGAATCAATGGGACGATGAAACTGGTATATTATCTAAACTTTCATTTGATTATATATTTTTGATCCTTCATTTTGATTTTATCGTAAAAATGTAATTTATTAGTATATGGCTATTACTTACTAATCCTTCTTAATATATTTAATAATACATAATCTGATGCAAAAAAAAGAAGTAAATTTTTACTATTTATAAATTTTTTATTATAAAATTAATATGCGTGATTAAATTTATTTTTGTAAATAAAATTGAAAAAAAATATTTCGGACATGTAAAAGAAAATTAAGATAAACCCGTGCTGTGCACGGGTAGTACACTAGTATATTCGTAAAGGGTAGACTCGGTGCTTTCATTACTTTCGTTATATTCTACTATCTCGATGCTTTTATTATTTACTTTTTAATTGAAAATTATTATATTTATATTTTGAAATGCAGGTTGCTCCAAAGCCTCCAAAATAGGGGAGACTCGGTGCTTTCGTTACTTTCGTTATATTTTCAAAATTCGGGTGATTACTGGTTAGGACCTCGATCCTTAATTCCATGCAATATGATATATAAATTATATAATGGATCTTATGACATTAGATAATCTTCTTTTAGTTATTAACAATTTATTTAATAGTATTTTCTTAACCGTCAAATTACAACATGTTTTAGACTTTTATAATAATTTAATTGGATCTCACCCACTAAAATTGGCCCAAATCATAAATGTATTCTTTTTAGGCTTTTATAATTCTTTCATTAATCAATATTGATTAAAAAAATTCTAAATTAGTTAATTGTCTTAGTTTTATACACTATCAGTAATATTAATCTTACATAATTTATATTGCTACATACACAATATAAAGTATTATTAAATATAAAAAATTATATCAAATTCTTTAAATAATACGAGTAAATATTTACTAAAATGCCATTGTTACTAAATAATTTTTGGGTAAAATTGGAGAGTAGGTAGTTTTTGTAACCATGAGCATATAAAGGGCCTAATTTAATAATGTGTACAAACTAGGCCCCTCCAGATTATATAAAAAAGATTTATTAAAATAAAAAAGATATTAAGGAAATCATAATATCTTTCTCTCCATTTATTAAACAACTAATTATTACAAAATGGGAAAGTAAATATCTTTCTCTCCATTTATTAAGGGAATCAGAATATCTACATTTATTAATGAAATCAAAATATTTTCTGAAATCTTCGTCCTTCCCAACTTGTGTTCATCCATGGCGACGATATTGAGATTTCCGCAGCAACATGTGTACATAATCGCCTGAGACTGGAAACATATGTACATATACAGTTAGTTATAAACATTTTTGCAGTAAAATGTGTACATCATCACAGAGACTGCAAATATATGTAAATGCAAACACAACAAAAGTTTGTATTACAACATATTTTGTTCTACAATACATATTCTAATCGACAACATGTTATATGTACACATAAAATATGTTTGTATTTCAACACAATCCATATATCAAATGTACACAAACTGCATATGTACATAAGCCTTTGAACAAATTGGTAACTTATACCTGTGGAGGACTTGAAATGATTGGGAGAATTTGAGCTAGAGAAAGAACATGAAGACGACGATTGATCGATTGAAGAGGTGCGATGAGGAGAGTTTCCGGCGAGTGAGGATTGAGAAGAAGGTTTGGAGGAGGAGGAATCGGGAAAGGTAGAACGCGTATGACCAGAAGAAGATTCGGCCGGAAAGTCAAGTTCCGAGAGAAAAGCAGAGGAGCTATCGGAAAGGGGTTTTGGAACGGCGCCAGAACCAGCGGGTTTCGCGAATCTCGGAAGCGGTGGAGAGGAGGATTCCGGCGAATATGGTTGCGGAGATGATCGATACTAGGAGAGAATGGATCGCAGGGAGAGGACCGAGAGGGATGGGACGGCGACGGAGGAAGATGAGAATGAGGAAATGGAGGAAGACGGAGGTGATGATGTAGAGAGATAAAGAGGTGAAAAGAATCGTAAACAAGAATAACAATTTCCTTATTTTTAGCCTAATTAATATATGAAAATATTAATTATCTTTTAACTGTTACCTTAAATACTTAATTAATATTCTTTTCACATCTTATTTATCTTTTTTATTTTAATTGTTAATATTAGGGGCCTAGTTTGTTTTTTAGAAAAAAACTTACCCTACTACCTTAATCTTCTCATAATTTTTTGACACACAATGATCGTCTAACCCGTGCAGGGCACGGGTATCAAAACTAGTAACTTACTAAAACAAAGGACACTAATGTCACGTGTCAAGCAACGAGGGATGCCACATAAGCTTTTTTGTAAAATATTTTCACGCTGCTCTAGAACCAATGTTCGCTGGCAAGACCGCAACTCTCCGTCGTTGTATCCAATCCAAGTGGAGCAATGGCAGGAAAGTTTGATAAATGTAGTCCAATTCGGATACTAGTTAAAGATAGCTGCTTGATTTCTTGCTTCCCTGATGTAGAATTAAAAACACTAAGATCGGGATGATCTAAGCCCTGCCATGTGTTTGATGAAATGTCTCTAGGAATTGTTGGTTCTGATATGACAACGGATGGTAGAGGTTTTCTTCATTCTCTTAGGACATTTCAAGGTTGTCGGGATGGAGTAAAGGGAAACAAAGGTTTCTCTTGTTTGGTTTCTCATCTTAAAAGGCAACATTTTTGTTCCGAAGATAACAAAAATGTGATTCGCGACACTATTGGGAATAACCTTGATGTATTTGTGGCTTTTGAGGAGTCCTTGACATATCTTTGGTTGTGGTTATGCGGGCGTTGTATGAGTATGCATGCTTTGAGTCGTGCATGTCATCACTCTGATGGTTCTGTTCGTGCTGCTTATGAGGACGGAGTGGTAGGAAGCTATATTTTGGGTATCTTGAAGCTGGTCGTGGGAGAGTCGTCTGTTGCGGTTATTGGAGATGGGTTGGTTTTTTATACAGGTTTGCTCGATAAAGTTTTTCGCATTCCTATCACTATTGTGAAGAGTATCTTGCATAATTGTCGTCTTGCTTTCTCTCAAGCTCTAAAGGGTGCTCTTCAGAGAGTGCTCGTTGAGTCATGTTCTATGGATGCCTGGGTTGCGTTGCTTCTTCTTCCTCAGTGCACTTTGCAAGTGTTCAGGCCTTCGAATAGGAGAGATAGTAGATCAGGGAGTAGAAAGTCTATTCAACAGCAGCGGATCATGCAGTCTTTGGCTTTGTGGGGTGAGGACGGTGGTATCGACAAGCTAGTGCGGGGTTTATTAGACCATTCCGAGCAAGGGTTTTCGGGGTGTTATAGGGGCGCCTCAACGGATGGTGGTAGACAGAGAGTGAGACCTAATATCAAGTAGTGTCTTCGCAAGGTCTCTGATGGACATTTCACGGCGGCTGTTAAGGTTTGTCCTCTTCTGGTGTGGCTTTGTTTGGTGATGAGAATGTGAAGGCTTTGGAGGCTAAGCACCCCTTCAAGTCACCTTCTCGGGTATGTGAGGTTATGGAATCTCCCCTTGTTGCTGATGTTGATTTGATTCTTAGGTGTATTAAGTCCATTCCCAAAGGTACTTCTTGTGGTAGGGATGGTCTGAGGGCGCAACACGTGTTAGATGCTATGTGTGGGGATGGTTATGCTATTGTTGTCGATCTTCTACGAGTGATCTCATTTGTTGTTAATATGTGGTTGGGAGGCAGATGTCCGGCGCGTTTGGCGGAGTTTGTGGCTTATGCTCCTCTTACGCCATTATTGAAGCCTGACAATGGGATTCGACCCACTGCAGTTGGCACTATTTGGAGGCTGTTGGTTTCTAAGGTTGCCATGAAAGGGGTGAGTAAAGATATGACAACCTATCTAGCGGATTTTCAGTTTGGAGTAGACATCTCTGGTGGTGCAGAGGCTATTTTGCATAGTGTCAACAGGTTTTGAGCGAGCGGCATGATGATGGTTCGCTTGCTATGCTTGTAGTGGATTTCTCGAATGCTTTTAATCTTGTTGATAGGATAGTATTGCTTCGTGAGGTGAGGAGGAGATGTCCATCTATTTCTTTATGGGTTGAGTTTCTGTATGGTCAGCCTGCTCGATTATATCTCGGAGATAGATTTATTTGGTCATCTACAAGAGTTCAACAAGGTGACCCCTTAGGGCCAGTCCTTTTTGCACTTGTCTTGCATCCACTTGTACACACTATCCATGACAATTGTAAGCCTCTTCTTCATGCTTGGTATTTAGATGATGGGACAATCATTGGTCGATCGGAGAATGTGGCTAAGGCACTTGATATTATTTTGGAGGTTGGTCCGAATTTTGGACTTGAGTTGAATTTTAAAAAAACTGAGTTATTTTGGCCTTCATGCGATGGTTCGAAGCTTCGAGACGGGTTATTCCCTAAAGACATTGCGAGACCATCTTTGGGATTGAAGTTGTTGGGACGGGCTGTGAGTAGAGATAGTGGTTTTATTAAAGAATTTGTTATGAGGAGAGCTGATAAGGCATTGGAGTTGATGCGTCTTCTCCCGCAGCTTAGGAACCCGCAGAGTGAGCTTCTCTTACTTCGTTCGTGTTTGGGTGTTTTGAAGATGTTTTTTGGCTTGAGGACTTGTCAGCCAGAGCATGTGAAGGATGCGGCATCTTGTTTTGACGTGGGACTTCGTGAGTCGAGTGAGGATATTGTGGTTTGTGGGGGGTCCTTTTTTTCGGGGATCTTCAATGGCGGTTGGCTTCCTTGCCTATTTGTCGTTGAGGGCTCGGTTTGTACTCTGCTGTGGAGGCTTCTTCTTACGCTTTTGTAGCCTCCAGAGCTCAGTCTTGGGTGCTCCAAGACCATATCTTGCGTGACAGTGGGCTATCCGATATGGATTCAGATTTTTACAGAGCTTTAGATGACCTGCATGTGGCTATCCCGGAGATCGACCTTTCCAACTTTACTAGTAAGGACACCGTCCCCCCTAAGTCCCAACATATGGTTGAGAGATTTGATATGACTAATAGACAGAAAGCAGTTTTCGGATGTTTGCAAGTGTCGCATAGCCAAGATTTTCTTCTTGTCATTCCCATTGATGGACTTGTTCAATGCATGTCCCCAGTGAAGTACCGCTCCATTATCAATTACCGACTTATGATTCCGCTTTTCTCAGCTGGTGAGGTTTGCCCCATTCCTAATTGTCGGAGAGTGTTGGATGCGTTTGGGGAGCATGTTGTACATTATAAGGAACTTCCTCGCTTCAAGTATAGGCATGATCGGGTTCGTGATGTTCTTTGTGATACCTTTAGATGGGCCGAAATTTTTGTAAAGAAAGAAGCACCTGTGAACTTCTTGACTGATCCGCGAGATGGAAGGTCGACATTGCGGCCGGCGGATGTTTTGGTGTTTGGTTGGAGTGGAGGGAAGCATGCATGTATTGATTTGACTGGGGTCTCACCTCTTTTAGGATTAAGGAACAAACCTTTTGTTGTGGGTCAGACAGCTTGTAGAGCGGCATCGGCTAAGGTGGCCAAGCATGGAAGGGCATGTGTCGAAAACCAACACGTATTTCTTCCATTTGCTTTTGACACGTTTGGATTTTTTGCACCCGATGCTGTTGATATTTTCAAGAGGGTGCAAAGAGTTATGCATAGTAATATTATGTCTTCCAGATTGGTAGATGCTGTTTTTAAAAGATTAGGTTTTGCCATCCAAAAAGGGGTAGCAGCGCAACTTGTTGCTCGCTTACCTTCTACTTCTATGTAAATAGTTATCCCATATAAATAAAGTTTATTTCAGAAAAAAAAGAAGAGGATCTTGCGTCAGATTCTAACCACAAAAATTTGTATTAAAATAATTCGTTAACATTTCTTTTTATCAAAATCCCGAATTATATTAAAAAAATATATTTTGTAACCTAATATAACAAAATTGTAAATAAAATTACTAATTAAATTATGAATATTTTTTAATTAAATATAATATAATCAAACTTATTGAATTGGATTACTTGCAACCCTACATGATCATATGAAATTGTTCAAGATCATTAAAATGCGTACACTATTGTACCTAAGTTCTAAAATGCGTACACTATTGTACCTAAATTAATGATTAAATAATGAATATTTTTAGTTACTTATTTTTATAGAGATAAATTACTCAACCTAAATTCTAAAAATAATTGTTATATTTTTCATCTACAGTAAACCACAAAATCCACTTGAAAGATTTAGGTGTAGAAGGTTCTTCTACTACAATCTTTTTTTTAAGTCAATTTCAACTAAATCAATTCCTTCTTAAAAATTAGCTTATAAACTTACTAAAGAAGTTTTTTTTGAAAATTTGATTCAACTAATTAGATACATATGATTCACGTGGATTACGATGAATTTATAATTTACTTAAAATTTACGATAAAGGTGAATTTATCGATCTAACTTTCATAACAAAATTTAGTTATTCTATATAAGTAGCTGTCAATGACCATACCATCATATCGACTGTGAGGAGTCTCATCTTCATGTCTGGGAGGAGGCTCCTCTTAATATTAATATTAATATTTGCAATTGTCAACTTTTCATCTCCACCGCCTATGGTTGTTTTGTTGCTTTCCATCACCACTCTCTTGGTGGTTACCTTAGGCTTTCATATCTCCTAAATGATTATTTGTTTAAAATCAACACATTTCCATTTAAAAAACTGAATAGTTAAGAAAAAATACTTAACGAAAAACCAGAAAACATAATAATAGATGTTATTCATTCTCCGACTCTTTATCTTTCAAAATATATTGTATTAATGTATAAATATTATAACTTATTAAAACTTAATCCCGCACAAGGTGCGGGTTATACACTAGTTATACTACTAAAATAGAGCTCTCTTAGTCCACATGTCAACACCTTAACCATCACACTTAGTACTTTTTGCAATATATTTACAATTTTGTCACATTTTAATTACAACTTTGCCATTATTCAATAAACGTTTTAAGTCAAAATTAAAATATTTTTCATCGCATTATGTCAATTCAACAAAAATAATTTCATCTCATCATGCTCGATATCTTACGATTATAAAAATAATTTTTAAAACAAACATCATATCACCTAACCGAATTTAGAAATTTCAGTGGATTTTGTTTGGATTCTAGATTTTACAAAATAAATAGAGTATTTTTTGTGTAAATGTTAATTCGTGATATTTATTCGCACACAAGTGTAATCAAATTGTGCTAAAAGACTTGATTTTTTGCACTAAGACTACAAAGGTCGGATGTGTCCCAACATCCTCCCAAAACCCTATTTAAAAAAAAATAGAGTATTTTTTTTGTGTAAATGTTAATTCGTCTTTCATCCCACTCAGAACGAGTGCGTCCCAATCCTCTCACAAAAATGCCTCTTCAATATGGGTGACAACAAGGCGCCCGACCTTGATGGTTTCAGCGCATACTTCTAGAAGTCCTCCTAGAGCATCATCAAAGAAAGTCTTCACTAATGTCATTTTAGACTTTTTCTCCGCTAGTATCAGAGTTCACTCTGACAGGTATCAGAGTCCACAAATTCAACATGTTGCTGCATAAAACTATCATTTGTAAGAGTTGTAATAACCGAAAATTTTTAAACTCCGTTAAATTTGAATTTAACCGAATTCCGATACGTCAATCTTAAATAAATAAATAAAATGAAACGAGTTTACGTTCTATCATTTTATGTGCCCTTAATTCACATAAAATGATGAAACTACATAACCGGAAATACTTTGCGTACCTTTAAAATAAAATAATAACTTATATTAGACGGAAAATAATTCCGTAAATATTCCGCAAATTTTCTTTCGATCCGGGACGATTAACGAGTTTTCGTATTCCTTATTCTAATGGGAGAGCAGTCCGGTTTGGGTCCAACACCAGGCCCAGGCCCACCGGCCCACCTCCTTAAACTAATCCTAACCCTAATTCTAATTCTACGCTTAACCCTAATCTAACCCTAATCTATTGATACTGCCGCTTATCCCTCTTCTCCACTGCAAACACAACTACAGCTTCTGAAAGATGACGCAGCCACAACAATGCCCTTCCGCCTTCATCTGCAGGCCGCGCCGCCGCCACCTCGTCCTCCCTCCTCGTCCGCCCTCCTCGTCCGCCCTTCTCGTCCGCCTTCCTCGTCGCCAGTGACAGCGGCCGCTAGACAGCAGTAGCAGCAACCCGCCATCACCGAACCGCCTTGTCGACCACCGAGGCACCCCAGCAACCAGGCACGCCGGAAAGAGCTTGCAGCCATACCGACCGACGCCGTAACGAGCCTTCCGCAGCGGTAGTCTTTGCCGCCGAACTCCGTTCCTGCTGCTGGGTCCAGTCGCCGCTGACACCGGGGCTGCAGTGGGTGAGTCGCCTCCCTCCCTTCTACTTCTCCTTCCGCCTTAATCGACTTAGTAACCAGTGGAGTCACAGTGCAGCAGCGGACGTCCACCGGAAGGCTAGGGTACCGCCTTTTCCCCACCCCTGCACCGATAAGACGCACTGGGAGTTCCGCCGCCTTTGAAGTTCAGAGCTGCTGCCGCCTAGAGCCCCGCCGGACTGTAATTCCGGTAAGACGGCTCCCTGTTCTTCTCTTTTTCTGCACTGGAACCGGTGTGAGTCAAGGCCGAAATCTCCTGTATCTTGTACGGTGGAATGTATATACGTACATGCTTATAACTATGCTGAGTTTCCTATAACTGTATAGGAGTACGGATGTATGTACACATATATAGTTAAGTATAGGGTGCCGAGTACCGAAACGGATATATATATATATATATATATACATATATAATATATAGAAGTAAGAGATCGAAGTGCGAGATGTATGTATGTGCATATAGGAGTACTGAACCGAAAGTAGGGGATTAGAGACTATATAAATAATTATATATTTGGCAGTGCAGTGTACTTATATACGAATATATAGATATACGAGATGGGAGACATACGTATAAATATAAATGAATAAGAGCAGTGAAGATACATATATATACATATATAGACGGGTAAAGGTAAGCTATATAAAAGCATAGGATTAGCAAGTATGTAATTTTTTTTGTATATAAGGATATATTTATAAACATAAATATAGTGTATATATAATCATATATGAGTTAATATATAAGTACGAGTTGGGAGTTATGAAATTATGTAAAAATAATTGAGTTGAGGAGAAAGGTTAAAAACATGTTTGACGGTATAATATAGGTAGTAGCGTAATTAGTAACCGGAGATGAGTGTTGTCCTTCTTCAGGTTGTCTCGAGTTTGGACCTTATAACTATAAGTAGCTATCCGAGAGACATAATTTATGGAAAACAAGATATGAAAGAAATTAGTAGAATTCAAGAATAAACTTCGAGAATTTACGACACTAAGGGTAAAATGGTCTTTTACCGTAAGAGAGCTTTTTCCGTAATTCCTTCGCATGAGGTTGGATATTGAGATGTGATTTTGATCCGCATGCCTTAATTGACAGGCGTTTGAGTTACCACGAGTACGGACTATTTTGAGACGTGTTAGAGAGTGTTTGGACTCAGGTAAGTCCTTGCGACTTACTTAGCTGGTTTCTGGATATTAGTTGGGTGATAATGGTTGTGTGTGTGCAATGTGTGTTATAATAAAAATAACAACTTGTTAGGACGACCGTGGTTATTATGAGTTAAGGCCCAAGTGTATGTATAATGGGCCGTGACATCACTGCCCAGCTCTGCCAGGAGACTGGGAGGTTCTCTATACCCAGACCATACAGGTACACGGTGAGATGCATCGGATCCACTCCTGATGGGTACACGGGGGCGGAGGCGAGGTTTGGGAATCCCTCGTGTCACAAAATAAGTATCATTAGAGTGAATGACTAAATTGAAGATAATAAATGAATTATTTGAAAGCATGATGAGTGTTTATATTTTTATGTGTGTGTGTGTGTGCTATTATTATTCCTCTAATTTTTAGATAACTAGCTAATGGTTTCTCTTATTGTGTTTTTAGTTTTACCGCAGATTAGACCAGCAGCTGAGTGATCCGGAAGTAGTGGTCAGTCGGGTCTCCGTACTCCTTAGGGTTGGGGTTGTTGGTTGTTGTGGTTTCTTTTGTTAAGAAAGTTGTTGTTTTTTTTTCCTTTTAAGTACTTTAGGCTGCTAGACCGTGTCGAATTCATTACCTTAAAATACTACTTTATGAATTTCGGTTTTCCTTATTTGTGTCTTGTTGCAAGATCCTAGTAATATTGTTGTCAAACTGAGGTCGGGACCCATTGTGAGGTCCTAACCAGTAATGTCCCGAGTTCTGAGAATTCGGGGTGTTACAAGAGTTCCTTCAAGGAAAGCATCATTGACATCTAATAGTCGTAAAGGAAAGCATCATTTACTATTGCTCTTATCGGGGTAGATCCAAACATTGTCCCTTTTGATTTGTATGCTGTTTTATTTAAGCATTTGAATCAATTAGTAATATTAAGTGTATATAATTTTTTTTATGCTGTTTTATGTAAGAATTTGGATTAAGTAATAATACTAAGTGATTATATATATAAAAAAAAGTTATTGGAACTAGTAAAATTGTTGTTTGATAGCGAACCATTTATAAGGTTGTGTACAGGAGCCTAATTTGGATTGTGGGTCTTTAAGGTTAGACTTGAAGACTATAAGACACAAAACGTCGTTGTTGAATATGCCGAGAGAGACAGAAGAAGGTAAAAGAATGAGTAGCCATGCAACGATATTTTGGGAGATTTCAAAGATGAAATCTTTGCATGAGGGCGAAAATATATATTAGAGGAGATGAAACAGTTGTAGCTGAGAATGAACAATTGAGCAAAATGAAAATGCTCGTTGAATATGGGTTAAAGAGAAAATCACAATTCTAGCATTGAGAGGTGATCCACCTCCTAGATTGTCCATGTCCATTTGTTCTTTCTCTGTATCCCCTGATGAGATTAGAGAGGCTGATGAGATCAAAGAGTCTCTAGTATGAGTGACAACAAGACGTCTGTCCCTGAAGGTTTCAACGCATACTTCTACAAGTCCTCTTGAAGCATTATTAAAGAAGTCTTCACTAATGTCATTTTAGACTTCTTCTCCGCTGATATCAGAGATCACTCTGGCGCGTATTAGAGCCCACCCTAACGGTATCAGAACTCGCTCCGCGATATCAAAATTGACTCCGCGTTATCAGAGTTTGCTCCAAGTATAAGATCTCACTCTAACGTATCAGAGTCCGCTCCAGGGTGTTCCGTTATATGCACCTTTATGTTCCGCATCAAGGCGTAATCATCTAATAGTTGTAAAAGAAAGTATAATTGACATCTAATAGTCGTAAATGAAAACATCATTTAGTTTTGCTCTTACTAGGGTTGATCCAAACATTTTCTCTTTTGGTTGTATGTTGTTTTATGTAAGAATTTTGATTAATTAGTAATGTTAAGTCGGCTACGAGTAAGTGCTACAGTGGACATGCGCATATGTCCACTCGTACCACCGGCTATATATTCTTACACGACCAATTCATTGACCAGGAGGAGAATTTACAGAGGCGTCTCCTTACAGTTGTGATGCAACCGTTTCCTAAATCAAAGTCGCCTACGAGTAATGCTCTATCCCACAGCATTTCAAATTGGAATTTGGAGGGTTGCATGAGATGAAAATATATATTAGATGAGATGAAACAATTGTAGTAGAGATGAGCAATTGGGCAAAATGAGAATGCTCAATGGATGTGTTTTGAAGAAAATATCACAATTCTATCATTGGGAGGTGATCTCACCACCCATATTGTCTCATATGTCCATGTTTATCACCGACTGTATCCGTTTTTTCTCTCCGTTTCCCTGATGAGATGATAGAGTCTCTTCAATATGAGTAACAACAAGACGCATGATCTTAATGGTTTCAACGTATACTTGTACAAATCCTCCTAGAGCATCATCAAAGAAGTCTTCACTAATGTCATTTTAGACTTATTGTCCGTTGGTATCAGAGTTCACTATGACGTGTATCAGAGCCCACTCCGTGGCATCAAAACTCACTCCGCGGTATCAGAGTTTGCTCCAAGTATCAGATCTCGCTCTGGCGGTATCAGAGTTCGCTCCAGCGCGTTCCGTTATACGCTCCTTTATGTTCCGCATCAAGGCTTCATCATCAAATATGTCATTTTGCTCCATAGTTCGCCAAATTACATACAAATGCAAAAATAATCCGTGTAGACATCTTATCTAGCAAAATATGCAAATATAAGCTTAAATGTCATGTATTCATGTTTTTGTATGCAAAATAAAGGGAAAATCTACATAAATGCATGCCTAAATATAGATCTTAATTCACGTCATCATAAGTCTGGGGCTACTAGGATGGACCCCGACTTGTGTATAAAGTTCACTTTATATGCATTCCCTCGGAAAATGTTAAGATGCATGGAATATTGTAGGCGCGATATTAAAAAGATAATTTAATAGTAAGTCAGTTGGACAGTGCTTATACGATAGTTTGTTGGTCGCATAAGCAACAACAGGTCGAGCGAGCGAGAGATATTGAAAGGAACACTCGTCAGGCCGTAGATTGCCTTGTGTAATGTAGAGGTGTGATTAGTAAGTTAGGGATCCACATACCCAACCAGTTGCTCCCTTAAAACATCATTTGTAAGAGTTCCTTTAAAGATAGCATCATTGACATCTAATAGTCGGAAAGGAAAACATCATTTACTATTCCTCATACTGGGGTTTATCCAAACATTGTCCCTTCTGGTTTGTATGTTGTTTTATGTAAGGATTTGAATTAATTTTTAATGTTAAGTGTTTATAAAAAAAGAGTTATTGGAACTAATAAAGTGGTTGTTTGACAACGAACCATTTACAAGGGTTGTCTTTAGAATCGGTACAAAAGGCTAATTTGGATTGTGAGTCTTTGAGGTTAGCCTTGAAGACTATAAGAACGTCGTTGTTGAATATGCCGAGCGAAACAGAAGAAAGTAGAAGAATGAGTAGCCATGCAACGATATTAAGAGACATTTTTTGTGAGATTTCAAAGATGAAATCTTTGCATGAGGGTGAAAATATATATTAGAGGAGATGAAACAATTGTAGCAGAGGATGAGCAATTGAGCAAAATGAGAATGCTCATTGAAGTTGTTTAAAGAGAATATCACAATTCTATCATTGGGAGGGAATCTCACCTCCCATATTGTCCCATATACATACTTAACACTGAGTGCATCCATTCTCTCTCCTCGTATCCCCTGATGAGATCAAAGAGTCACTTTTCAGTATGGGTGACAACAAGCGTCTGACATTGATGGTTTCTACGCATACTTCTACAAGTCCTCTTGGAGCATCATCAATGAAGTCTTCACTAATGTCATTTTAGAGTTCTTCTTCTCTGGGAAGATGCTCAGGCAGATAAACCACGCTTCGATCTTCCTCATAGCAAAAAAATGACTACCCCACTTGCCCCTCAAATTACGACCCATTTTATGTTGTAATAATACTTATAAAATCATTGCAAAAATTAATTAACTCCACCCTCCCACACATTATCGACTCCTATCAAAGTGCGTTCGTCAAGGGTAGATCGATCAAGCATAACATTCTAATCTATCATGAGCTCTTCAAGAGATACAACCAGGTGCACATCTCACCTAGATGCGCTCTGAAAGTTGATATCACCAAGGCATTTGACACCAACGAGCACAACTTCATTTTGCTCAGTCTCCGCAAGTTTGGCTTCCTTGAGACTTTTGCGCAATCGATTAAGTCGTGTATTACCACTGCATCGTACTCTATCAACGTTAAAGGATTGCTCAAAGGCTACTTCAAAGGTGTTAGGGACCTTCGACAAGGATGTCCTATCTCCCCCTCTTTTTGTCATTGTTATGGAAGTATTGTCCTTCATGATCATTGCAAGTACCTCTAACCCGGACTTCATTACCCATACTAGATGCCATAACCCTTGCATTACCCACCTTCGCTTTACCGATGACCTTATGTTCTTCTGTAGAGGGGATCTCACCTCCATTCATACTTTGAAGCACACCCTGGACTCTTTTGGGATCCTCTCTGGTCTCAAAGTAAGCCTTGTTAAGTCAGTTATTTTCCTTGGTGGAGTTTCTCCCCATATCCGTACCCACATCACCAACTACATAGGCTTCGCTCCTGGCTCCCTTCCTTTCCACTACATGGGGTCCCTGTAGAGACTAAACCTTCTTGGCGCGCTACCGGCCTCTCATGTCAAATATCTTATCCAAGATCCAAACCTCGTGCGCCAAGACCTTCTCCTATGCAGGCAGAATGCAGATTATGTCCTCTATTCTTATGGCCATGCACCAATATTGGAAGGACCTATCATGTATATTTCCCCTCTTTTTCTATATACAAAAATTAAAAAACAATTTTTGACGGGAAAGACTTTAAACCGTAATTTAGTACTCCGGTTTATTAGAGAACATATTTCCGATCCAATGTTGTGTATTAAACTACGGGATCTTCATTAAACTAAATATTTGAAACAACGGGTCTGCTTGGGAATTATCTCTACTCCGTGTCTATTGGAAGAATTGTTTTTTTAATTATTCCGAAAAAAATCCTATAAAATGACAGGTTACTAATAATATTTTGACATATGTATTGATTTGATGTTTTAATAAGATATATAAATTGATTAAATAATTATTATTATTATAATATAAATAAATGTTGATCTTGTTTGTAAACAACATGTTTATTGGAGCCGAAGCGGAAAATTATTATAATCTATTGACGATAAAATAAAAAGAAACTACACTATAGTCATGGTTAAAGAAAATATCGATAAGTTGGCTTCAATAAATCAAGATTAAAAAATCTTGATAATTGAGCATCGATATTATATGTGAAAAAGCTAAATACAAGACGGTTGTTAAGACGCATTTCGATGGCACTCGATCAACGTGGACGCTTAGGCACGGACGCTTATACACTACCAACTCGCCTCAAAAAAATATATTGAATATATTGAGCTTAGGCACCGACGCTTCTCAATCTCACTCCCCCTCTCTATCCCCCGACAACCCTGCTCCCCGTGCCGCTCCCTCCTTGGCGACGCAACTTCCTCCCCGGCGACACTTCTTCTCCAGTCACCGGCACTTCTCGTTCTCCCGAGTTGGCGCATCTTCAACCCCTAATTTTTTGTTGTTACTGAATGTTTGTTTGAGAAAGTTACAAGGGAAGAGTTCTTATACTCTAGTGTATACTCGATAGATTCCTTTTAAAGAAAATACAAACAGGGAATGAAACATTTTGCCGTTACTAAGTGTTTAAGTTGAGTGTTTGAGTCTGTTTTGTTTTATTCGGTTGGAAAATGTGTGCTTGTTTGTTTATGAAATTGAAGTTAATGATCATAATGACAACGATAATTGTGTGTATTGTTGCCATTGGAGCTTCTTTGTATAAGCTTGGGTAGAGACTCACCCCAGCTATGATATACAAGTGTAAGAACAATTGTATTAGATGTCAAAGTTCCAAATAAAGCGTGCCCAGTGCACCTTCCAAGAGGTATTAGTCAAAAAGATAGTGAGGAGGCCATTTATCATAAGCCAAGTGGTAAGATAGAAGCTGACAAACTATTATACCAAATACACCAGACATTATCCTTCAACCCACCATTAAAGTATATCAATTGTCTAATGTCTATGTACTCCTTGTTCCGTCTACTTTTTATTTTATCTTTCTGAGCATAATTACAGTAAAAATTGCAGTTGGTAAGCATCTAACTGGAAGAATTTGGAACAAATTAGCTAGCAATGGGAACATGTAGTTATACAGGGTGGTCAAAATATCTTTGTAACGACCACAAATCTTTGAAAGTGCTACAATGGGGTTGATAGTGAATCTACATATGCAATTATGTTGAGTGGTTTGTAATGTGAATTAGAGCACTAAGTTATCAGTTGCTGTCCTCGGCGGTCCTGCATCTTGTTTTTTAGGGCAAGTTGTGCCTAAGAATCCAGATTTTTAAGGTTGTAATCTTTGATGTCACTGTGATATTGGCTCATATATCTTGTTCTATAGTTTGTTGCATTCTTGCTATTGAAATTTAATCGAGTAGAGTTAATGTTCTCTCTTTATTTCGAAACTCGTATGCAAAATTATTTATAGCAGTTAGTCTAAAGTCTAACCTACTTCATTTAACATATTTTGAGGAGAAGTTGATTATCCTTGAATATTGAAGTCGTCTGGTCTCGAAAAATGAAATCTGACTAGCTTTGAAAAGGAAAGGTAGAAGCAAACAAAATTCATTTTGGTTTCTGTCTTTCTGATAACTAATTAGAATACAGCAAGAGAAATAAAAAATTATTTTTATAGTTGATCCAAAATTATTACGAATATCACAGCTAGAGAAAACTGTTGAGAACAATAAATGGCATTATCACAAAGTTGCAGATTTTGCATTATTGTATACTCAACAAAAAACAATGGATTTCAACTATGTTCAAATCCTACTCCTTGTTTTCTTCTTCTTCTTCATTTACAGATGGATATCACCAAATCTAACTCCAAAGAAAAACTTTCCACCTTCGCCACCAAGGCTACCGATCATCGGAAACCTCCACCAATTAGGCACACTACCATTCCGATCTCTTCAAGCTTTATCAAAAACATACGGAGATCTCATGTTACTGCAACTCGGAACCAAGCCGACTATCGTTATCTCCTCTGCAGAAGTAGCTTCCCAGGTTTTGAAAACGCATGATCTTGTTTTCGCCGGCAGGCCTAACATGAAGATCTTCAGGAGTGTTCTTGGCAACGGGAAGGACATGGTTTCGTCTCCGTACGGTGAGTACTGGAGGCAAACGAGGAGTATATGCATGCTGCATCTCCTGAACAACAAGAAAGTCCGGTCTTACCGCAAGATGCGGGAAGAGGAAGTTGCTTTGGTGATAAAGAATCTTCAAGGAGTAAAAATGGTGGATTTGAGTGAATTGTTCATGTCACTGAGCAATGATTTGACGTGCAGGGCGGCCTTTGGAAAGAAATATAGAGAAGAGAATGAAGATGACTTTGATTTTACAAAGATGATGAATGGATTCATGGAGCTCTTAGGAGGTTATTATATCGGAGATTTTATAAGTTGGTTGGGTTGGATCAATAAGTTCAATGGGATTGAATCTAAATTGAACCACGTCACCACCACGTTTGACCTTGTTAGGAATTAGTTAAACCCGGTTCGAGTTGGTTTCCGGTTTGTGAGTCAAAGTGTAAGTGTTAGGCCGGTGGGGTTTGTTGATGGGTTGGACAGGGTGCTTGTGTTCTGTTTGAGGATGGGCTGAATGCAGGGCCAGTTGGGCCTAGTTGATCAAGGTCCAATGGTAAGTGCCCCAGTCCATCTCACCAGGTTGTGGAGCGGCTTGAAGCGTTGCTTGGTTAAACGCAGCGTTGCTGAAGAAACACCTCGTGGCACTGAGTACTTAAGCTTCCTTCTCTGTCGATGAAACCCTAAGGCAGCCGAAACACTTTACAGAGAGAACCCTAGATCTGAAAGAGAGAAAGAGAGAAAGAGAGAAACACGAGTGAGAGAGAGATCCGAGCCGAGTGCTTCGTTCGAGTGATTAGCTTGATACGTTCTCTGGTGTCTAGATCTTGCTTTGCCTCAAAGCACAGATCCTTACCTGTGTTGGTTTACAGACCTCTCGCCTATCTTTGTTCTTGTTATTCTGCTCTTGATCTTGTATGGTTTTCTTGTGTTTTTTGAGTGCTCCTTCTGTAACCGTTCTTCACTGTATCTCTACCTAGTGGATTGGGCTGGCTCTCCCCTCCTGAGATCCCGCAGAGTAGAGCTTAGCTCGAACTGCGTCACCAAACTCTTTGTGTTCATCTGGTTTTGAAACACTGGATCGATCTAGATCCAGTTGTATTTGATTTTAAAAAGGCGATAGAGTTTTTACAAATTGGTATCAGAGCTTGGATGTCTTGTTTCTTAAAGTTGAAAACCTTCTTTACTCTTCAAGTTTTTCGTTCTCTGGAACCTCTGATTTTTAAAACTGCTTCCGCTCAAATCTGTCGTTCTTTTCTCGTTTTTTCGTTCATCAAAACCGTTTGTGAAAACTTCTGGCTTGTTTTAAAAACTCCAGGAAAGAGGATAACTCCTTCAAGCATTGTTGCTTAAGGAACCCTAGGAACAAGAGAATCGAAAGAACTCAAAACTTACAGTGTTCTGAGGATCTTTGATCTCTTAATAAAGGACGGCCAGATCTTTAATACCAAAAGACTGCCTCCTCCATATACTCTAAGTACGACATCTGGGATCGTGTCTTCTTAGACACGGGACTATGTCGGAAAACACAGTGAGGATCAAGCCCTTTGATGGCACCTCGGACTTTGCCATATGGCAACTGAAGCTGAAAGCTATCCTAATCAAGGAAAAATGCTGGACCACTGTTCAAGGAAAGTTCCCTCCAGATACTTCTCCAGATAGGAAACAAGAGCTTGAGGAGCAAGCTCACTCTGAGATTTTTATACGATTAGCTGACGACGTGGCTCGTCAGGTTGTAAGTCTCACTGACCCTTCTTTACTCTGGAAAAAATTGGAAGATCTGTATCTGAAAAAATCTTTGCCTAGTCGTATATCTCTGTTATGTAGATTGTTTAATTTCAGAATGAATGTTAATTTGTCTTTGCATGATAATTTAGATATTTTTCTGAAATTAACTCAAGACTTAGAAAGATGTAATGATAAGATCTCTGATGACCATTCTGCTATACTTTTATTGAATGCCCTGCCTAGTCAGTTTGATAATTTTAAAGATGTTATCCAGTTTAGTCAGGATGAGATATCTAAGGACAAAATACTGGAACAAATAATACAGAAAAATGAAAGTATGAAAGTCTTTAAAACTAGTCTTAAAACTGATGACAAATCTGAGGCCCTTATGATGAAAGGAAATAAAAGAAACAAATCAAAATATAAGCAGAAATATGAACCAGAAAAGAATAAAAACACTTATTCAAACGATTCAGATAAAAAGAATAAAAAATGCTTCTACTGCAGTAAACTAGGACACTACCAGGAAGAATGTAGGAAGAAAAAGAAAGATGAATCTAGTAAAGATAAATCTACTCATTCTGCATCTTTATGTGTATCTGATTATCCTAATGAACTGCTTGTCTGCTCAACTAAACATGATTACTCTGAGTATAATATGCCTCTTAATGCATGTTTGTATCATCATGAAATTCTAATGTGTGCTAACTCTTCCAATACCATGAATGATTGGATCCTTGACTCTGGATGTACTATGCATGCTACTTCTGATAAATCTGTTTTTAGTAGCATAGATTTGTATAATGCTGGAGAAGTTATGCTAGGTGATAATACTAGTTTAGCTATAAAAGGCATTGGAAATGTACCTTTATGTATGCATGATGGTGTTACTAGAGTATTACAAAATGTTAGATGGGTTCCCAAACTTAGAAGAAACTTATTATCTGAATCTGTCTTTGATAATTTGAACTGTACCATTGTCACCAAAAATGGTGTTAGAGATGTAATTAGAAATAATGTTGTACTAATTAGAAGCATTAATAAAGGAGGTCTATATCATGTTATTACCTCACCTGAAATTAATCTGTCTAAAACAACTAATCTAATGACTCTAGCCCAAACTACTCTCCTACACAGTAGACTGGGACACATGGGAAATAAGGGAATGCTTAGTTTGTACCAACAAGGTCTAATAGATAATAAACCTGCTAACCTAGACATATGTGAAACCTGTATTTTAGGAAAGAAAACTAAACATAGTTTCACAACCTCTAGTTATGTAGCCAAACAACCCCTAGAGTATATCCATTCTGATCTTTGGGGACCTGCACAGGTTGACACCATAGGTGGAAGGAGATACTTTATCTCTTTTATAGATCACTTCTCTAGAAAAGTTTGGGTCTATCTTCTTAAAACTAAAGATGAAACCTTTGAAATTTTTAAGAATTGGAAAAACCTTGTTGAAACAGAAACTAATAAGAAGATTAAGTGTCTAAAAACTGATAATGGGCTTGAATTCTGTAACAAATTATTTGATGAATTTTGTAAAGAACAAGGCATTAAAAGACATTTAACCATTCCTGGAACACCTCAGCAGAATGGAACTGCTGAAAGAATGAATAGGACCTTGCTTGAAAAGGCAAGATGTATGCTAGTTAGTGCTGGTCTCAAACCTTCCCTATGGGGAGAAGCTGTTACTACAGCTTCTTATCTCATCAATAGATCCCCTTCCTCAGCTATAGGATTCAAAACTCCGTATGAACTGTGGACTAATAGGAAACCTAATCTAAAATACCTTAGGCCCTTTGGATGCACGGCCTACACTCATGTGAGTGAAGGCAAGCTGCAACCAAGAGCTAAAAAGGGTATTATGTTAGGATATCCAGAGGGTGTAAAAGGTTACAAACTACTTCTTATCCAACCTGGAGGGTATAAGGTAGTTGTGTCTAGGAATGTTACCTTTAATGAAACTGACTTTCACTTTAAAAATAAACATCCCAGTGAGACTATTGGCACTGCTGGTGAGTCTGAAGAGAATTCCAATGTTGGAACCTCTTTTTACATGCCCAGTGCTAGTCACAACAATGCTGAAATTGAATTCGACATTGGTGACTATTCTGAAGGTAGTGATCTACCTAATGATGACACTACTACTAATGAAAGTAGTAGCTTTCCTTCACAACCTGAACATAGTAATAATTCACATAATCAACAATTAAGGGGGGTAGATGAGCCTAATATTTCTATTTCTGATAATCAAGATAATCTAGATAACCCTAGAGTTCCTACCTTGTCCCCCAGTGCTGGAACAGGCCATGAAAGCCATAATGACCTGAGTTCCAGCACTACAAGACAAGGTAGCACTAACTCAGGTCATTATGGTTTTCATGGTCAGTATCAGCTTACTAGGGATAGGGCTCCTAGGAATATCATCCCAAATAAGAAATATGCTAATATTGTTGAATATGCTCTTGTTACTGCTTCAATTGTGAAAAATCCCTACACTCCTGAAACTTATGAACAAGCTGTTAACTGTAAGGATTCAAAACACTGGATAGCTGCTATGAAAGATGAAATTGACTCTATGCATGCTAATAACACTTGGACCTTAGTTAATAAACCTAAAGATTCTAAGCTAGTTCAGTGTAGATGGATTTATAAAATAAAAGAAGGTCTATCTTCTAATGAACCTGACAAATATAAAGCTCGATTGGTGGCTAAAGGGTTTACACAGAGAGAAGGAATAGACTATAATGACATTTTTGCCCCAGTAGTTAAGTATAAAACTCTGAGACTTATGCTTGCAATGACTGCTGTTTATGACTGGGAATTAGAACAAATGGATGTTAAGACTGCTTTTCTGCATGGTGATTTAACTGAAACAATTTACATGTCACAGCCTAAGGGCTTTATTGATTCTATAAATACCAATGCATGCTGCTTGCTTAAAAAATCTATCTATGGATTGAAACAATCTCCTAGACAATGGAATTTAAAGTTTGATTCTTGCATGTCTAAATTAGGATTTGTCAGAAGTGACTATGATACATGTTTGTATTTTAAGAATGTTAAGAAGCATGATCCACTGTATGTGTTACTTTATGTAGATGACATACTTTTAATATCTCCTTCTAAAGTTCTTATAGCTAGTATGAAACATGATCTGAAAAATCATTTTGACATGAAAGATCTAGGACCTGCTAAGAAAATATTAGGAATCTCCATATCTAGGGATAGATCTAATAAATCCATGTTGTTATCTCAGACTGATTATGTGCATAAAGTTCTGCAGAAGTTTAATATGCTTAACTGTAAACCTGCAAATGTACCCTTAGGAGGGCACCTTGAGTTGTCTAAAAGGGACTGCCCTACCTCTGATGAAGGCAAAAATAAAATGTCTAATATACCATATGATGTTGCTGTTGGTTCTGTAATGTATGCCATGCTGTGCACTAGACCTGATCTTGCTTTTGGAATATCTGTATTGAGTAGATATATGTCTAATCCTGGTATGCCTCACTGGGATGCTATGAAATATTTGCTCAGATATATATGTGGAACTAAGGATAAGTGTCTTGTATATAAAGAACATATCTCTCGTACTAACCTGATTGGATTTGTAGATTCTGATTATGCTAGTAACAAGGATAACAGGAAGTCTACTACAGCCATTTACTTCACTTGGGCTGGGAATTGCATTTCCTGGAAATCTCAACAACAGTCTGTTGTAGCCCTGTCCTCAACTGAGGCTGAGTACATGGCAGCTACTGAAGCAGCTAAAGAAGCTACATGGCTTAAAGGCTTATTAGAAGAAATAGAAAACAAGACCTATGTTCCTGTTGTATATACTGATAGTCAAAGTGCTTTGTACTTATGTAAAGATCCCATGTATCATGAAAGAACAAAACATATTGATATCAGGTACCACTACATAAGGAAGAAGATCAAGCACAAGCAACTGGTGATACAGAAAATCAAAGGAGATGTAAATCCAGCTGATTTTGGAACCAAGATTGTCCCAGCTGACAAGTTCTCATATTGCAGAGACTCTTTGCATATTGAGGATGGCTGAATAGGGCAGCAACATTGGATCTATGAAGGACAGGAGTACCCCTAATCCACTACTGGCAGTATGCAGCTGTAGAACCTGGTTTAGGAGGGCATTTTGTTAGGAATTAGTTAAACCCGGTTCGAGTTGGTTTCCGGTTTGTGAGTCAAAGTGTAAGTGTTAGGCCGGTGGGGTTTGTTGATGGGTTGGACAGGGTGCTTGTGTTCTGTTTGAGGATGGGCTGAATGCAGGGCCAGTTGGGCCTAGTTGATCAAGGTCCAATGGTAAGTGCCCCAGTCCATCTCACCAGGTTGTGGAGCGGCTTGAAGCGTTGCTTGGTTAAACGCAGCGTTGCTGAAGAAACACCTCGTGGCACTGAGTACTTAAGCTTCCTTCTCTGTCGATGAAACCCTAAGGCAGCCGAAACACTTTACAGAGAGAACCCTAGATCTGAAAGAGAGAAAGAGAGAAAGAGAGAAACACGAGTGAGAGAGAGATCCGAGCCGAGTGCTTCGTTCGAGTGATTAGCTTGATACGTTCTCTGGTGTCTAGATCTTGCTTTGCCTCAAAGCACAGATCCTTACCTGTGTTGGTTTACAGACCTCTCGCCTATCTTTGTTCTTGTTATTCTGCTCTTGATCTTGTATGGTTTTCTTGTGTTTTTTGAGTGCTCCTTCTGTAACCGTTCTTCACTGTATCTCTACCTAGTGGATTGGGCTGGCTCTCCCCTCCTGAGATCCCGCAGAGTAGAGCTTAGCTCGAACTGCGTCACCAAACTCTTTGTGTTCATCTGGTTTTGAAACACTGGATCGATCTAGATCCAGTTGTATTTGATTTTAAAAAGGCGATAGAGTTTTTACAAATTGGTATCAGAGCTTGGATGTCTTGTTTCTTAAAGTTGAAAACCTTCTTTACTCTTCAAGTTTTTCGTTCTCTGGAACCTCTGATTTTTAAAACTGCTTCCGCTCAAATCTGTCGTTCTTTTCTCGTTTTTTCGTTCATCAAAACCGTTTGTGAAAACTTCTGGCTTGTTTTAAAAACTCCAGGAAAGAGGATAACTCCTTCAAGCATTGTTGCTTAAGGAACCCTAGGAACAAGAGAATCGAAAGAACTCAAAACTTACAGTGTTCTGAGGATCTTTGATCTCTTAATAAAGGACGGCCAGATCTTTAATACCAAAAGACTGCCTCCTCCATATACTCTAAGTACGACATCTGGGATCGTGTCTTCTTAGACACGGGACTATGTCGGAAAACACAGTGAGGATCAAGCCCTTTGATGGCACCTCGGACTTTGCCATATGGCAACTGAAGCTGAAAGCTATCCTAATCAAGGAAAAATGCTGGACCACTGTTCAAGGAAAGTTCCCTCCAGATACTTCTCCAGATAGGAAACAAGAGCTTGAGGAGCAAGCTCACTCTGAGATTTTTATACGATTAGCTGACGACGTGGCTCGTCAGGTTGTAAGTCTCACTGACCCTTCTTTACTCTGGAAAAAATTGGAAGATCTGTATCTGAAAAAATCTTTGCCTAGTCGTATATCTCTGTTATGTAGATTGTTTAATTTCAGAATGAATGTTAATTTGTCTTTGCATGATAATTTAGATATTTTTCTGAAATTAACTCAAGACTTAGAAAGATGTAATGATAAGATCTCTGATGACCATTCTGCTATACTTTTATTGAATGCCCTGCCTAGTCAGTTTGATAATTTTAAAGATGTTATCCAGTTTAGTCAGGATGAGATATCTAAGGACAAAATACTGGAACAAATAATACAGAAAAATGAAAGTATGAAAGTCTTTAAAACTAGTCTTAAAACTGATGACAAATCTGAGGCCCTTATGATGAAAGGAAATAAAAGAAACAAATCAAAATATAAGCAGAAATATGAACCAGAAAAGAATAAAAATGCTTACTCAAACGATTCTGATAAAAAGAATAAAAAATGCTTCTACTGCAGTAAACTAGGACACTACCAGGAAGAATGTAGGAAGAAAAAGAAAGATGAATCTAGTAAAGATAAATCTACTCATTCTGCATCTTTATGTGTATCTGATTATCCTAATGAACTGCTTGTCTGCTCATCTAAACATGATTACTCTGAGTATAATATGCCTCTTAATGCATGTTTGTATCATCATGAAATTCTAATGTGTGCTAACTCTTCCAATACCATGAATGATTGGATCCTTGACTCTGGATGTACTATGCATGCTACTTCTGATAAATCTGTTTTTAGTAGCATCGATCTGTATAATGCTGGAGAAGTTATGCTAGGTGATAATACTAGTTTAGCTATAAAAGGCATTGGAAATGTACCTTTATGTATGCATGATGGTGTTACTAGAGTATTACAAAATGTTAGATGGGTTCCCAAACTTAGAAGAAACTTATTATCTGAATCTGTCTTTGATAATTTGAACTGTACCATTGTCACCAAAAATGGTGTTAGAGATGTAATTAGAAATAATGTTGTACTAATTAGAAGCATTAATAAAGGAGGTCTATATCATGTTATTACCTCACCTGAAATTAATCTGTCTAAAACAACTAATCTAATGACTCTAGCCCAAACTACTCTCCTACACAGTAGACTGGGACACATGGGAAATAAGGGAATGCTTAGTTTGTACCAACAAGGTCTAATAGATAATAAACCTGCTAACCTAGACATATGTGAAACCTGTATTTTAGGAAAGAAAACTAAACATAGTTTCACAACCTCTAGTTATGTAGCCAAACAACCCCTAGAGTATATCCATTCTGATCTTTGGGGACCTGCACAGGTTGACACCATAGGTGGAAGGAGATACTTTATCTCTTTTATAGATCACTTCTCTAGAAAAGTTTGGGTCTATCTTCTTAAAACTAAAGATGAAACCTTTGAAATTTTTAAGAATTGGAAAAACCTTGTTGAAACAGAAACTAATAAGAAGATTAAGTGTCTAAAAACTGATAATGGGCTTGAATTCTGTAACAAATTATTTGATGAATTTTGTAAAGAACAAGGCATTAAAAGACATTTAACCATTCCTGGAACACCTCAGCAGAATGGAACTGCTGAAAGAATGAATAGGACCTTGCTTGAAAAGGCAAGATGTATGCTAGTTAGTGCTGGTCTCAAACCTTCCCTATGGGGAGAAGCTGTTACTACAGCTTCTTATCTCATCAATAGATCCCCTTCCTCAGCTATAGGATTCAAAACTCCGTATGAACTGTGGACTAATAGGAAACCTAATCTCAAATACCTTAGGCCCTTTGGATGCACGGCCTACACTCATGTGAGTGAAGGCAAGCTGCAACCAAGAGCTAAAAAGGGTATTATGTTAGGGTATCCAGAGGGTGTAAAAGGTTACAAACTACTTCTTATCCAACCTGGAGGGTATAAGGTAGTTGTGTCTAGGAATGTTACCTTTAATGAAACTGACTTTCACTTTAAAAATAAACATCCCAGTGAGACTATTGGCACTGCTGGTGAGTCTGAAGAGAATTCCAATGTTGGAACCTCTTTTTACATGCCCAGTGCTAGTCACAACAATGCTGAAATTGAATTCGACATTGGTGACTATTCTGAAGGTAGTGATCTACCTAATGATGACACTACTACTAATGAAAGTAGTAGCTTTCCTTCACAACCTGAACATAGTAATAATTCACATAATCAACAATTAAGGGGGGTAGATGAGCCTAATATTTCTATTTCTGATAATCAAGATAATCTAGATAACCCTAGAGTTCCTACCTTGTCCCCCAGTGCTGGAACAGGCCATGAAAGCCATAATGACCTGAGTTCCAGCACTACAAGACAAGGTAGCACTAACTCAGGTCATTATGGTTTTCATGGTCAGTATCAGCTTACTAGGGATAGGGCTCCTAGGAATATCATCCCAAATAAGAAATATGCTAATATTGTTGAATATGCTCTTGTTACTGCTTCAATTGTGAAAAATCCCTACACTCCTGAAACTTATGAACAAGCTGTTAACTGTAAGGATTCAAAACACTGGATAGCTGCTATGAAAGATGAAATTGACTCTATGCATGCTAATAACACTTGGACCTTAGTTAATAAACCTAAAGATTCTAAGCTAGTTCAGTGTAGATGGATTTATAAAATAAAAGAAGGTCTATCTTCTAATGAACCTGACAAATATAAAGCTCGATTGGTGGCTAAAGGGTTTACACAGAGAGAAGGAATAGACTATAATGACATTTTTGCCCCAGTAGTTAAGTATAAAACTCTGAGACTTATGCTTGCAATGACTGCTGTTTATGACTGGGAATTAGAACAAATGGATGTTAAGACTGCTTTTCTGCATGGTGATTTAACTGAAACAATTTACATGTCACAGCCTAAGGGCTTTATTGATTCTATAAATACCAATGCATGCTGCTTGCTTAAAAAATCTATCTATGGATTGAAACAATCTCCTAGACAATGGAATTTAAAGTTTGATTCTTGCATGTCTAAATTAGGATTTGTCAGAAGTGACTATGATACATGTTTGTATTTTAAGAATGTTAAGAAGCATGATCCACTGTATGTGTTACTTTATGTAGATGACATACTTTTAATATCTCCTTCTAAAGTTCTTATAGCTAGTATGAAACATGATCTGAAAAATCATTTTGACATGAAAGATCTAGGACCTGCTAAGAAAATATTAGGAATCTCCATATCTAGGGATAGATCTAATAAATCCATGTTGTTATCTCAGACTGATTATGTGCATAAAGTTCTGCAGAAGTTTAATATGCTTAACTGTAAACCTGCAAATGTACCCTTAGGAGGGCACCTTGAGTTGTCTAAAAGGGACTGCCCTACCTCTGATGAAGGCAAAAATAAAATGTCTAATATACCATATGATGTTGCTGTTGGTTCTGTAATGTATGCCATGCTGTGCACTAGACCTGATCTTGCTTTTGGAATATCTGTATTGAGTAGATATATGTCTAATCCTGGTATGCCTCACTGGGATGCTATGAAATATTTGCTCAGATATATATGTGGAACTAAGGATAAGTGTCTTGTATATAAAGAACATATCTCTCGTACTAACCTGATTGGATTTGTAGATTCTGATTATGCTAGTAACAAGGATAACAGGAAGTCTACTACAGCCATTTACTTCACTTGGGCTGGGAATTGCATTTCCTGGAAATCTCAACAACAGTCTGTTGTAGCCCTGTCCTCAACTGAGGCTGAGTACATGGCAGCTACTGAAGCAGCTAAAGAAGCTACATGGCTTAAAGGCTTATTAGAAGAAATAGAAAACAAGACCTATGTTCCTGTTGTATATACTGATAGTCAAAGTGCTTTGTACTTATGTAAAGATCCCATGTATCATGAAAGAACAAAACATATTGATATCAGGTACCACTACATAAGGAAGAAGATCAAGCACAAGCAACTGGTGATACAGAAAATCAAAGGAGATGTAAATCCAGCTGATTTTGGAACCAAGATTGTCCCAGCTGACAAGTTCTCATATTGCAGAGACTCTTTGCATATTGAGGATGGCTGAATAGGGCAGCAACATTGGATCTATGAAGGACAGGAGTACCCCTAATCCACTACTGGCAGTATGCAGCTGTAGAACCTGGTTTAGGAGGGCATTTTGTTAGGAATTAGTTAAACCCGGTTCGAGTTGGTTTCCGGTTTGTGAGTCAAAGTGTAAGTGTTAGGCCGGTGGGGTTTGTTGATGGGTTGGACAGGGTGCTTGTGTTCTGTTTGAGGATGGGCTGAATGCAGGGCCAGTTGGGCCTAGTTGATCAAGGTCCAATGGTAAGTGCCCCAGTCCATCTCACCAGGTTGTGGAGCGGCTTGAAGCGTTGCTTGGTTAAACGCAGCGTTGCTGAAGAAACACCTCGTGGCACTGAGTACTTAAGCTTCCTTCTCTGTCGATGAAACCCTAAGGCAGCCGAAACACTTTACAGAGAGAACCCTAGATCTGAAAGAGAGAAAGAGAGAAAGAGAGAAACACGAGTGAGAGAGAGATCCGAGCCGAGTGCTTCGTTCGAGTGATTAGCTTGATACGTTCTCTGGTGTCTAGATCTTGCTTTGCCTCAAAGCACAGATCCTTACCTGTGTTGGTTTACAGACCTCTCGCCTATCTTTGTTCTTGTTATTCTGCTCTTGATCTTGTATGGTTTTCTTGTGTTTTTTGAGTGCTCCTTCTGTAACCGTTCTTCACTGTATCTCTACCTAGTGGATTGGGCTGGCTCTCCCCTCCTGAGATCCCGCAGAGTAGAGCTTAGCTCGAACTGCGTCACCAAACTCTTTGTGTTCATCTGGTTTTGAAACACTGGATCGATCTAGATCCAGTTGTATTTGATTTTAAAAAGGCGATAGAGTTTTTACAGACCTCTTTCTAGAAAGAGTACTGGAAGATCATTCGAGTCGGTCCACAGAAAAGAATGAAGATGACTTTGATTTTGTGGATGTCTTACTGCAAGTTCACAGAAACCAGAAAGATGAGTATCCATTGCTTGATAGAGAGACTATCAAAGGGCTCATACTGGTAACAATTCTTTTTTTCTCACATATATAAATATTTAAGAATATATAAAATGATTTTATTGATGTAGGACATATTTGCGGCTGCATCAGACACGACTGCAGTACATTTAGAATGGACGATGGCGGAACTGTTGAGGAACCCTAGAGTCATGCAAGAGTTGCAAGAGGAAATCTCGAGAATCTCCGGAGACAAAGAGAGCGTAACCAAGGATGACTTGGAGAGTATGAGCTACTTGAAAGCAGTACTTAAGGAGAGTCTACGATTACACTCTCCGGGTCCATTGATGATTCCTCACGAGTCAACTCAAGACATCAGAGTCAACGGCTATGACATTTGTGCCGGTACACGAGTTATCATCAACACGTGGGCTATTAGCAGAGATCCGAGGTACTGGGAAGATCCCGAAGCTTTCTATCCTGAGAGGTTTCTTAAATCTCAGATAGATTATAAAGGACATGATATGCAGTTCATTCCTTTCGGGTCCGGGAGAAGGATTTGTCCGGGGGTGGCATTCGCAGCAGCCAACAGTGAGCTTGTGATAGCGAATCTGGTGCATCGGTTTAACTGGTCGTTGCCGGATGGTGCACCAGGTGAGTCTTTGGACATTGAAGAAGCACCTGGTGTTACTGTGCACAAGAAAATTCCTCTTCTTGTTGTTCCTTCTCCAAGAAACACCTAGATCCGTATGTAGGTGGTAGCTGATTTGAGAGTTGAACCATCTGTGTTTCACTCAATTTGATGTTCGGTAATTCCCGTGTCAGATTATATTTCAGTTTCACAAATTCAGAGTTGATCATGTTGTTAGTTGATGAAGAAATAAAATGGTTGGCTACTTTCAAAATGTAATCTTTAGAGTTCATAAGCTACGCTAAGTAGATATGTACAAAACTGGGCCGGACCGGGCTTGTCCAACCCTTCATATACAGATGGTGATCATTGTCTAGACCAATTCATAAATACAAGAGTTATGAATGACTTTCTTTGTATTATGTACAGGGATATATATAACATTTATAACAATGATGAGATCCTTATATCATGGAATTGTGATCTCTATAACAGAAGATCCTAACAAATGAAGGCTTTGTTAACACATGGGCCAGTTGACCGTCATTATGAAGCAGTGTGACACGAAGGTTGCCTGATTGAACACGGTTCCTGATGAAGTGATAATCTAGTGCTACGTGCTTCATGCGAGAATGAAAGACCGGGTTATGACATAACCGTTGCGCCCCAATAAATCACCAATGAGTAACCAAGTTGTTGTAAAAGAAAGGTGAGCCATTAGAGTTGTGTTGTTGTATTTGTCACCATTTGGTAGAGGACCTCGCAATGGTGCTTTGTTTCTTGCTAATCCAAGAGATAGGACTACTACCAAGGTACACATTGTAATTAAGCTCCTGTAGACAGATTGTCACCCGCTCAATCGACATTAGAGAAGGCATTTGGCTGATTAAAATGCCAAGGTCAGCAATGGAAACTAGGTACCTTATATGCAGGCCGTAGATTGCCTTGTGTAATTTAGAGACGTGATTAGGAAGTTAGGGATCCACAAACCCAATCAGTTGCTGCATAAAAGCACCATTTGTAAGAGTTCCTTCAAGAAATGCATCATTCACATCTAATGGTCGTAAAGGCCCGTGATTGACAACAACAAGAGTAAGTAGGAGACGAATTGTTGCCGGTTTGATGAATGGAGTGAACGTCTCCTAGAAGTCTACTCTGGGGCGTTGATGAAACCTGGCTTTGTATCTCTCAACTTGACATGTCCGACAACATATCTAGCTTCAGTTGAAGGAACCAGTGTCTAGGTATTCTTCCATAACACATCACCAAACTGGAGATTTTAGGGCCTAGAGGGGAGTAGCAGGTTTGGAATGGTGGGTGGGGCAGCCATGGCAGTGAGGTTGAGTTTGGATACTGGTTTAAAGATGTTGTTTCGGGATCGAGTGAGGCTTAGAGCTGAGTTTGCTGATGTTGTTGTTGATAGGCTAGGTGTAGTTAATGGGTTGGACATTTGTTGATGGTGAGCTAGAGGGCACACTGGTGATACCTTCCACAGGTGGGGTGTGAATATGTGTAGGGACATTAATTAAGGTATGGTAACACCATGCGTTTGCTGCATGGAGCAAGACTCGGCTGTACCTGCAAAGAAATTCCAATTCAAAGAACTTCACGTGACGAGAAACATAAAATATTTTTTAGTATCAACAGCCAAATCTCTAAAAGAAAACTCAACATTATGTCTTTAATTAAGCATATATATACCTAAATATTAAATTATTGTATAATAAGATAAAGAAAATTATACGATAAGATTAAAAAAAACATATTTGATTAAATTATGTAGTCAGAACTTATCATAAAGGAGGGGATTATATTTGTTGTCATTGTACGAAAACTGAAAGATAGTGTGATCTAAGAGTGAAATGTGATACATTGAGCGGGTAAGATTAGTGAATGAGCACATTAACAAAGGTCGGAACAGAAAATGAGCAATGTTAGAGAGTATTATTATTACATGTTTTAGGTCCTGAAATTTGGGTGTAATAACAGGACCCATGTGTTTTTATGCTGGTTTAACCAGTGTCAAAAGGAAGACTTTGGACAGTATTAGTATAACATAACATATGTAGCGGTCATTCTCTCTGTCCAAATCAATGGACTCCAAGGTGATCGCAGCAGCTGATGAAGATGAAACCACCGACTCCGGTGAGGCGGTGACCAAACAGATTGGCAATGCTACGCCTAATCTCTTACCTGGTCGAGTGGTATTACCTGACGATGAGTTTGGATTTGTAAGATATCATAAACTCTAGCATGCATGGACTTTAACTAATCTCAAACTTCAAAAACTGGTGATCATCTTGACAGCCAATGACATTAGATCTTGTGTCCACAGTTCAGACTAATAGTTGTTGATGTTTTGAATCAGCTGGTGGTTCTAGGTCCTTTCTTTTATTCTCTTGTTGTAGCTATATAAATCCAATGAAGTTAATTTGAAGACTAGATTGTGAGATCTGAAGCATATATAATCATATGCAGGTTTACAAGAGATTCTTCCCAAATGTTGCAGTAGGCTACAAGGATCCGCCGGTAAAAGTACACATGAGTGATAGTACATTAGGATGAGCTACCTGGAGGCAGTGGCGAAGGCTCTCCGGCCGGGAGGATTAAGATCTTACTTTGGCATTGAATTGTACTAACTCTTTCAGATTAATAGTTTTTTGTAATTTTCTTTGGACTAAGCTTGTAGTTAAACATGTTAGAATATGTGCAGGTCTCACAAAATATGACACATCTTAATCTTCTTTGGATAGGACACCCACTTAGATAACGTTTCGTACTGGTCCAGTTTCCACCAAACGGCTATACTTGTGCCTTTTTTTTGGTAAATTGCGGGAGGAATTAGGTCTCTCCAAACCTAACTTATCACCCCATTATATTTTTTTATATTAACTTCTCCTTTGGTATATGTTTTTGTACTAAAACAAGATTACCCACTAACAAATGACATTTAGTAAAAATAAATTATTTTTTTTGTACTAAAATTGTGCCTTATAACTTCTAAAACTAAGCTTACCGACATATACTTGAATATTATTTTTTTTAAAACTATTTATGTACAGAAGTTAATCATTAAAAATATGTCCAAATGGAATAATATCCAATGATGAAAGAGCCTCGCAAATCCGGAAACATGCGCTGGCGTCTATCCGAATATCCGACGCATTGCGTGGAAGTGAGCACAAATATATATTATTTTTATATTTATTTTGTTCGATTGTTTAATTTATACAAACCACCTTTAAGTACACGAATTCTCACAAAATCACCTATTAATTTAATAATTATACAAACTAACCCACTATTTCACTAATCAAAGTAGGGCACTGTCAGAGTTTAACTAAATATCGTTTTTAAAGTGTTTAACCTTTTGTAATGACGTAATAGATTACTTGGGATAGTATTTAGGTATTGTACGTAGTGGGTAATTAGTATAAAGTTTGGGGAGTAACTTTTGATTTCATGAAAATCTATATATCTTACTAGTCCCGGATAAAATGAGCCAAATAAAATCGAACCGAGGCTTACCAACCGAACCAACTACAAAGAGTTGGTTGGTAGGTGGTAATAATATCCGCCTACCATGGGATTACCGTACCAACCGAGGTTTTTATTTTTTAAAATTAATATATACATATTAATCTTAATATAATATTTCATGAAAATCTGTACTATAACAATATATGTTTTTGTTGTTTTTATGTAGTTATATAGTACTAAACCTAAACTTTAGCTTGTTACTGTAACGACATATGTTTTATATTAATTTTTTTACTTTTAGAACTCCTATGTTATCATCCAATCTTCATTTTATTGATAGATAATGTTTTCAATCAAGGTTATGAGGCATGAAGGAATGCAACAAGCTCTATCTCGATTCAAATATGAAATTATTTGGAGCACAAGTCGATATTGGACTATTGAACTCCCTAGCCTATAATTTGGGAGGATGATTGCATATTTCATTATTTGTGTTTGATTTGTAACGAAATATGAAGTTCTATGAACTTGTTAAATATACGTTACTCGGATTTGTGGATTGTTGAAATGATGAAGTTCTTGTCTTATTTAAATATTGTACTCGAATTTGTGAATTGTTGAATTGATGAAGTTATTGTCTTATTTAAATTTAATTTTAGCGAAGATATAAGTTTGTAAAATGTCATTACTAACCGAAAAAGTTGGTATACCGAAGAGTTGGTAAATGGGTTTAGGTGGTTGATAATGGTACAAGATTTCTCATTACCAATTACACTTTGATTGATGGGTGATAAGAGTAAAAATAAGTTGATAATGTACCGAACCGAGTCGTATATCTTACTATCTATCTTAGGTGTTGTTATATGCAATTAGACGTTACCAACTGAAAGTGCCCGTTTGGTTGGAGCGGTGGAATGGAAACGGAATGAAATTGGATAAGGGTTAGGAATGGAAATGGAAATGATGGGATTACTTTCATGTGATAAAATACCTTTAAGCAAACGTATTTTTTGATTGATTTGAAATCATTTCGTTACCGGGAATGATTCTTAGAGCTTCCAAACGGGCCCAAATGGTATCTTCAATTAACCTTTTTCTCTTTTAAATTTTATAATATAGAGATTATTCATATTCTGTGGACTTATACTTATACGCTACTGCAATGGACCATTGGGCCCTACATATCGTTGCATAGTTGAAGACAGCTTGACTGTGGGCCCGCCTAT
This sequence comes from Fagopyrum esculentum, assembly GCA_033239045.1. NCBI lineage: Eukaryota > Viridiplantae > Streptophyta > Magnoliopsida > Caryophyllales > Polygonaceae > Fagopyrum > Fagopyrum esculentum. Next base: position 341,543 of record BSUD01000139.1, read on the forward strand.
TGTGGGACAACTGCTAACAGCCAATTCTCATCCTTTATCTTTCCCTCTTTTGCGGCAAATTACACTCGATTTTCATACAGTTATTATTTATATTTTTAATTATATGAAAATAGTTTTAAAACAAGGCTGAAATTTTTGTTTCAGTCGATTATCAATTAAATCATATGATAAAAATAAAATAGATAATAAAGAGGGGAAATAAATCAACTTTAAAACTCAATTTGGCGTATGATTTGTCTCCTCATAACTCTTACAGATTAAATAATTTTTCTTTATCTGATTTTTACTATTTTTTATTCATATAATTAATTAAATAACCTGTCTTCCTTCCAAATTTCATTCAGTTGATTTTCTTAAATTCTCTAATTCACAATGTTTAACATTAGAGACTTGCAAATAACAGATTAAAGTTTTAGATTACCTACTTCACTATTTTTACAACATAAAAGAGACAAAAGCTTTGTAATTCCCCTAAAATTAGTTGTTAAAAAGTAAATTACCCAAAACTAAGGTAATATGAATGAGTGGTTGTGCAATTTGTATAATTTGAAGGGTTAAAACTAAAATTTAAATTTGGCATGTTTGTAATTTTTTCTAACAGGTAGTCACTAATAAAAACTATATAAAAGGTATTCGGTAAATTTGTAATTTTGCTATAAATTAGGGTTAAAATATTAAATCTGTCCTTGATCATTGATCAAAATTAAAGATTTTTGTAACAAAAAAAAGATATGACTAATTATTGAAAAGCAATGACAATAGAACAGTTGGTGGGTGGAATGCTAATGGTAATGGTGTCACTATCTTGTTTGGAACTTTTGATCATAATTTTTGCAGTTTAAATGCTGCTTATTACCGGTACAATTCCTTTATCCCAATATTCTATCTAATTTTGTGTCTAAATTCTTTTTACCGATTCACTCACTTTTGAATCACTTACTTTGTTTTTTCGGTGTATTAGTGCCGGATTGATGAATACCAATATATATATATATATATATATATATATATATATATATATAGAATTTTTTTTATAATTTTTATTATCTATTAATATAAAAAAAATTTGCATAATTCTCAATTATTTTCTTCCTTGGAACCCTACACACTTCTTCGTCGAGAAAACCCCTTTGTATATTTTTTTTATTGACTTTTTTTAATTAAATGTAACATTTCAATCAAATAAAATAATTGATATTTTATTTTAGAATAAACTAATAATAGTTTTCATTTTTAGAGTCATATTTTAATTAAAACAAAATAACTTTTAACTGTCTAGTTTTTAACGTGAGATTCAGTTTTCACCCACAATATTGTACATTTATTGAGCAATTCTTCCACTCGCAAAAAAAAAGAAGATGTCCATAGGTTAAAGATGAAAATTGTTAGGTTAAAAATACTTTTTGTAATATAAATTATAAATACATAGGTTTAAAATTCTAATTTCCCCTTTTAATATGTTTATTTAGTTTAGTTAGGAATAAATTTTATCTATTCTAATTTTCTCTAAAATCTTTATCTGGACATATTAATAATATATTTCTTTATTAATATGAAAATAAATTCTAATTTCAAGAATGCCTTTCAAGGCGAAGATTCATGGATATAATAGATAAATTTGTGATACGTTTTATAAACTCAAAAGATTATTTAAAGGGACGAAACAATTCTATTTTTATTATAATAATTTCTCAGTAATTTCATGAAAATTGTTAGCTATATTTTTTGTAAGGTAATTTAAAAATGGTCAATTCTAAATGAAGATATGTTTATTGGCCACCTCTAAAACTCAGCATCGGCTTGGCTAGTTGAATCCACCAACATTTGGACTCGGCTTCTGTGTATGACAACCCTCTAAATTTGTCTTACTCTTTTGCTTTTTTATTATTTTTCTTTATCATTTTTCAATTATCACCAATACATGGTCGCTATGTTTTTCCTACGTCTAATTTCCTATTTTAATTTAATTGTTTCTCAACATTTTTAAATGTTTTCATATTTTATTTTAAACAAAAATCGTTTCATTTTGATGATATCTAATTCGAATATACCTTTACATTTGTCACCTCTCTATTTTGTTTTTTTTATAAAATATTATCGTGTCATCTTACAAAAATGTTACTATCACCCATAATTAAAAAGGCTAAGCATTAAGATATTTTATTTTCAGTAATTACGAAAGATTATTCCAATATTTCATTTATAGTGAGGAAAAAGGAATAAAATCAATCGGATCCGAGGGTCTACGTGCACTCCACCCTAAACCTTCAATCTCACTCTCCATTTCATCAACTCCTCTCTGCTT
>BSUD01000139.1:362472-372913 GCA_033239045.1 Fagopyrum esculentum
CTACACCTAGCCTATCAACAACAACATCAGCAAACTCAGCTCTAAGCCTCACTCGATCCCGAAACAACATCTTTAAACCAGTATCCAAACTCAACCTCACTGCCATGGCTGCCCCACCCACCATTCCAAACCTGCTACTCCCCTCTAGGCCCTAAAATCTCCAGTTTGGTGATGTGTTATGGAAGAATACCTAGACACTGGTTCCTTCAACTGAAGCTAGATATGTTGTCGGACATGTCAAGTTGAGAGATACAAAGCCAGGTTTCATCAACGCCCCAGAGTAGACTTCTAGGAGACGTTCACTCCATTCATCAAACCGGCAACAATTCGTCTCCTACTTACTCTTGTTGTTGTCAATCACGGGCCTTTACGACCATTAGATGTGAATGATGCATTTCTTGAAGGAACTCTTACAAATGGTGCTTTTATGCAGCAACTGATTGGGTTTGTGGATCCCTAACTTCCTAATCACGTCTCTAAATTACACAAGGCAATCTACGGCCTGCATATAAGGTACCTAGTTTCCATTGCTGACCTTGGCATTTTAATCAGCCAAATGCCTTCTCTAATGTCGATTGAGCGGGTGACAATCTGTCTACAGGAGCTTAATTACAATGTGTACCTTGGTAGTAGTCCTATCTCTTGGATTAGCAAGAAACAAAGCACCATTGCGAGGTCCTCTACCAAATGGTGACAAATACAACAACACAACTCTAATGGCTCACCTTTCTTTTACAACAACTTGGTTACTCATTGGTGATTTATTGGGGCGCAACGGTTATGTCATAACCCGGTCTTTCATTCTCGCATGAAGCACGTAGCACTAGATTATCACTTCATCAGGAACCGTGTTCAATCAGGCAACCTTCGTGTCACACTGCTTCATAATGACGGTCAACTGGCCCATGTGTTAACAAAGCCTTCATTTGTTAGGATCTTCTGTTATAGAGATCACAATTCCATGATATAAGGATCTCATCATTGTTATAAATGTTATATATATCCCTGTACATAATACAAAGAAAGTCATTCATAACTCTTATAGTTATGAATTGGTCTAGACAATGATCACCATCTGTATATGAAGGGTTGGACAAGCCCGGTCCGGCCCAGTTTTGTACATATCTACTTAGCGTAGCTTATGAACTCTAAAGATTACATTTTGAAAGTAGCCAACCATTTTATTTCTTCATCAACTAACAACATGATCAACTCTGAATTTGTGAAACTGAAATATAATCTGACACGGGAATTACCGAACATCAAATTGAGTGAAACACAGATGGTTCAACTCTCAAATCAGCTACCACCTACATACGGATCTAGGTGTTTCTTGGAGAAGGAACAACAAGAAGAGGAATTTTCTTGTGCACAGTAACACCAGGTGCTTCTTCAATGTCCAAAGACTCACCCGGTGCACCATCCGGCAACGACCAGTTAAACCGATGCACGAGATTCGCTATCACAAGCTCACTGTTGGCTGCTGCGAATGCCACCCCCGGACAAATCCTTCTCCCGGACCCGAAAGGAATGAACTGCATATCATGTCCTTTATAATCTATCTGAGATTTAAGAAACCTCTCAGGATAGAAAGCTTCGGGATCTTCCCAGTACCTCGGATCTCTGCTAATAGCCCACGTGTTAATGATAACTCGTGTACCGGCACAAATGTCATAGCCGTTGACTCTGATATCTTGAGTTGACTCGTGAGGAATCATCAATGGACCTGGAGAGTGTAACCGTAGACTTTCTTTAAGTACCGCTTTCAAGTAGTTCATATTCTCCAAGTCATCCTCGGTTACGCTCTCTTTGTCTCCGGCGATCCTCGAAATTTCCCTTTGCAACTCTTGCATGACTCTAGGGTTCCTCAACAGTTCCGCCATCGTCCATTCTAAATGTACTGCAGTCGTGTCTGATGCAGCCGCAAATATGTCCTACATCAATAAAATCATTTTATATATCCTTAAATATTTATATATGTGAGTAAAAAAAGAATTGTTACCAGTATGAGCCCTTTGATAGTCTCTCTATCAAGCAATGGATACTCATGTTTCTGGTTTCTGTGAAGTTCTAGTAAGACATCCACAAAATCAAACTCATCTTCATTCTTGTCTGTGGACCGATTGGAATGATCTTCCAGTACTCTTTCCAAAAAGAGGTCAAACGTGGTAGTGACGTGGTTCAGTTTAGATTCAATCCCATTGAACTTATTAATCCAACCCAACCAACTTATAAAATCTCCGATATAATAACCTCCTAATAGCTCCATGAATCCATTCATCATCTTTGTAAAATCAAAGTCATCTTCATTCTCTTCTCTATATTTCTTTCCAAAGGCCGCCCTGCAAGTCAAATCATTGCTCAGTGACATGAACAATTCACTCAAATCCACCATTTTTACTCCTTGAAGATTCTTTATCACCAAAGCAACTTCCTCTTCCCGCATCTTGCGATAAGACCGGACTTTCTTGTTGTTCAGGAGATGCAGCATGCATATGCTCCTGGTTTGCCTCCAGTACTCGCCGTACGGAGACGAAGCCATGTCCTTCCCGTTGCCAAGAACACTCCTGAAGATCTTCATATTAGGCCTGCCGGCGAAAACAAGATCATGCGTTTTCAAAACCTGGGAAGCTACTTCTGCAGAGGAGATAACGATAGTCGGCTTGGTTCCGAGTTGCAGTAACATGAGATCTCCGTATGTTTTTGATAAAGCTTGAAGAGATCGGAATGGTAGTGTGCCTAATTGGTGGAGGTTTCCGATGATCGGTAGCCTTGGTGGCGAAGGTGGAAAGTTTTTTCTGGGAGTTAGATTTGGTGATATCCATCTGTAAATGAAGATGAAGATGAAGAAAACAAGGAGTAGGATTTGAACATAGTTGAAATCCATTGTTTTTTGTTGAGTATGCAATAATGCAAAACCTGCAACAACAGTTTTCTCTAGCTGAGGTATTCGTAATAATTTTGGATCAACTATAAAAATAATTTTTTATTTCTCTTGCTATATTCTAATTAGTTATCAGAAAGACAGAAACCAAAATGAATTTTGTTTGCTTCTACCTTTCCTTTTCAAAACTAGTCAGATTTCATTTTTCGAGACCAGACGACTTCAATATTCAAGGATAATCAACTTCTCCTCAAAATATGTTAAATGTACTGGTTAGACTTTAGACTAACTGCTATATAATTTTGCATACGAGTTTCGAAATAAAGAGAGAACATTAACTCTACTCAATTAAATTTCAATAGCAAGAATGCAACAAACTATAGAACAAGATATATGAGCCAATATCACAGTGACATCAAACCACTCAACATAATTGCATATGTAAATTCACCATCAACCCCATTGTAGCACTTTCAAAGATTTGTGGTGGTTACAAAGATATTTTGACCACCCTGTATAGCTACATGTTCCCATTGCTAATTTGTTCCAAATTCTTCCAGTTAGATGCTTACCAACTGCAATTTTTACTGTAATTATGCTCAGAAAGATAAAATAAAAAGTAGACGGAACAAGGAGTACATAGACATTAGACAATTGATATACTTTAATGGTGGGTTGAAGGATAATGTCTGGTGTATTTGGTATAAAAATTTGTCAGCTTCTATCTTACCACTTGACTTATGATAAATGACCTCCTCACTATCTTTTCGACTAATACCTCTTGGAAGGTGCACTGGACACGCTTTATTTGGAACTTTGACATCTAATACAATTGCTCTTACACTATATCGTAGCTGGGGTGAGTTTCTACCCAAGACTATACAAAGAAGCTCCAATGATAGCAAAACACACGATTATCGCCGTCATTATGATCATTAACTTCAATTTCATAAACAAACAAGCACACATTTTCCAACCGAACAAAACAAAACACACTTAAACACTCAGTAACGGCAAAATGTTTCATTCCCTGTTTGTATTTTCTTTAAAAGGAATCTATCGAGTATACACTAGAGTATAAGAACTCTTCCCTTGTAACTTTCTCAAACAAACATTCAGTACCAACAAAAAATTAGGGGTTGAAGATGCGCCAACTTGGGAGAACGAGAAGTGCCGGTGACTGGAGAAGAAGTGTCGCCGGGGAGGAAGTTGCGTCGCCAAGGAGGGAGCGGCACGGGGAGCAGGGTTGTCGTGGGGATAGAGAGGGGGAGTGAGATTGAGAAGCGTCGGTGCCTAAGCTCAATATATTCAATATATTTTTTTGAGGCGAGTTGGTAGTGTAAGAATATATTTATATATATATATATATATATATATATAATATATTCTACGTGGCAAATGTGTCTAGGTTAAATATATAAAGTTAAGTCCAAATTAAAGTTTGTGGTTTCAATATAAAGTCGATACGGTAATGGATCGGTATCGATTAAAGACGTTAAAATTACGGGATTAATTATAATCCCTCCTTCCTTGCCTAATTATTAACCTATACTTATCTTTTATATATATATATATATATATATATATATATATATATATATATATATATATAAATGACGGTTACCATAAAAGAATTGAGGCGGTTGTTTTCAACGTGATTACAGTGGTTTTCTGCATTCAATAGAACCATCCATCACAGACAACCAATTCCCGCAAAATGAATCAAACAAAAGGTAATTAGAGATAAGTAAATGATTAAGGATTAATCTCCTCCATTAGAGATTAACTAAAAGCGAAGGATTAAGGAAGGAGAATACACGCTTACGATCGATTCGGACTCGTTTGATTTGCGATGAAGACTCCCACGGATAAAGGTTAGTCTTCGTTTCATATACGAATATACGGGTTGATTCATGTATAAGTCTAGATCAATTATAGTGTTTGATTTCGAATCGGAATCGTAAATTATTCTATCAATTGGTATCAGAGCATGGTTATAGATTTACATGAATCACCGTTTTATTCGTATTCAATTCAGATTATATATGTATAGTTCGGCGATCGTTAACAGCATGATCTAATTGTTTTAAATATACATGATGTGCTTACGTTGGACATCATGTTTGAAGATAATTGAATGATTACAGTGTTTACACTTCAAGTTTATATATATCTTTATGTACTGTTTAGTTGTGATCAGTGACAGTAATTAAGGTAATTAGTTTTCATTTTTTACCATATTCGTTGCTTTATGACAGTAAGTAGTTTTACTATAGATATACTCTACTTCGATTGTAAATTTGTACTGCTGCTTATACTAGTTTACAATATGTACGAATGGTATAGTATAAAGTGTGGTCATACGGTAGAAGAGTTATACGATTTAAAGTCTAAATTATGCATAACTTGTTAGTCACCAAAGTGGCCTTGTTATATCTTGATTAAGACATTTAAATCAATCAAGTTCAATTATTCATGATTATAGGATGCTTAATAAAAGTTTGATTGAATAATTGTTATTGTTGACTATATTTCTAGGAGATCACCCAAAGGCGAATCATTGAAAATAGTCAATAGTATTAAAGAGGTTAATTATGATACTTAAGTTGAATAGTGTGTATATCCAAAGATAGCATGCTTATTTGATTTATGTATGTCATGATAATCTACTGAATGTATATTTTTTAGCATCGATGATTGTATGTGTGTTTAAGTATTGCCCAAAGGTTGCTTGAATACATGTTTTAAATTTTACATATATGATCTGAATCTATATTATAGTCAAAGCACTAATAGGTAAGCATGTATAAATTATTGCAGCTTCGTCAAATTTATCTGCATCTGCAAACTTTGTTGTCAAGTTCAATGGGCAAAACTATGATGATTGGTCTGAACAAGTCCGATTTACTTTGGGCATTATGTCGTTGGACCTTGCTATACTCATGGATAATATACCAGCAGCCATTACAGAGGATAGCTCCGAAGCTGAAAAGTCTCTTTATGAGGATTGAGAGCGTTCTAACAGGCTGAGTTTGAATCTCATGAGGATGAGTATGGCTGAAAGTATTAAGCCATCAATGCCTAAGACAGAGAATGCAAAAGAATTCTTTCTGAAAGTTAAGGAGTATTCACAGTCGGATTTGGCGGACAAGTCAATTGTAGGAAGTCTTATGAGTGAGCTGACTACGAAGAAGTTTGACTGGTCTCAGCCTATCCATGATCATGTGACGTATATGTCTAATTTGGCAGCAAAGTTAAAGACCTTGGGAATGGACGTTAATGAAACATTCTTGGTCCAATTTATCATTAACTCTCTACCTCTTGAGTTTGGTCAGTTCCAGGTGAACTATAACACCATTAAAGACAAATGGAACTTTCAGGAATTAAAGGCCATGCTTGTTCAAGAGGAAGGGAGATTGAGGAAGATAAAGGATCAAGTTGTCCATTTTACAAGTCATGATGGTGCCAGCAGCAGTAAGGGTAAGTCAAGTAAAAAGGACAAGAGGAACAAGAACCCTTTGAAAGTTAATGAGGGTCATATTAAGAAGGAAGTGAAGTGTTTCTTTTGCAAGAAAACGGGACACTTCAAGAAGGATTGTCCTAGAAGGAAGGCTTGGTTTGAGAAGAAAGGTATACATTATAGTTTTGTTTCCTTTGAATCAAATCTTATAGAAGTGCCTAATAATACTTGGTGGATAGATTCTGGTGCTACTACTCACGTGTCTCATATTAAACAGGGATTCAGTATGATCCGGCCCATAAGAGGAGCTGAACAGTATTTGTTCATGGGAAACAGGATGAAGGCAAAGATAGAGGGCATCGGGACTTATAGATTGATCTTGGACACTGGTTGTTATATAGATCTTGAAGGATGTCTTTATGTACCTGAATGTGCTAGAAATCTTGTTTCCATTAGTAGATTGGACAACTTAGGTTTTATTATTAAATTTGGACATGGTGAATTTTCATTGTACAAACATAATATCTTTTATGGTAGTGGTACATTGATTGATTCACTTTACAAGTTTAATCTTGATATTAAATTTTCTGAATCTTTGCTTCATGTTGAAGCTAATGTGGGCATCAAGCGTAGTACATCTAATGAAAATTCAGCTTTCTTATGGCATCAAAGATTAGGTCACATATCTAAGGAAAGGTTAATGAGGTTGGTGAAAAATGATATCCTACCTCACTTGGATTTTAGTGACTTAGATGTGTGTATAGAATGCATTAAAGGAAAGCAAACTAAACACACTACAAAGAAAGCTGCCACAAGAAGCACTCAACTTCTTGAGTTAATTCACACTGATATTTGTGGTCCTTTTGACGTTCCTTCATGGAGCGGTGAAAAGTATTTCATCACTTTTATTGATGATTTCTCACGTTATGGATATATTTATCTATTGCATGAAAAGTCTCATTCTATAAATGCCTTAGAGGTATTTGTTACTGAGGTGGAAAGGCAATTAGATAGAAAAATAAAAGTTGTGAGATCCGATAGAGGTGGAGAATTTTATGGGAAATATAATGAAAATGGACAGTGTCCAGGTCCATTTGCAAAGTTCCTTGAAAATAGAGGCATTTGTGCACAATAACAATGCCCGGTACACCTCAGCAAAATGGTGTAGCTGAGAGGCGGAACCGTACATTAATTAATATGGTTAGGAGCATGCTAAGTAATTGCTCTTTGCCTTTATCATTGTGGATACACGCATTAAAGACTGCAACATATTTATTGAACCGGGTTCCTAGTAAGGCAGTTCCTAAGACCCCTTATGAACTGTGGACGGGCAAGAAACCTAGTTTGAGACATCTCCGTGTTTGGGGTTGTCCTGCAGAAGTGAGGGTGTATAATCCACATGAAAAGAAGCTTGATCCAAGAACAGTTAGTGGATTCTTCATTGGCTACCCTGATAAGTCAAAGGGGTATAAATTTTATTGCCCTAACCATAGTACAAGAATCATAGAAACTGGCAATGCTAGGTTCATTGAGAATGGTCAAACTAGTGGGAGTGGTGATCCACGAAAAGTGGACATTCAAGAAATTCAGGTTGAAGATCTTTCACCTGTGGTTTCTTCTGAGGTTGTTGTACCAATTGTCATATCACAGTTACATGACAACTTGGAACAACAAAATGATGTCCAAAATCCATTAGTTGAAAATGAAATAAATGAACCGGTCATAGTACAAGAAGAGACAACTGAACCACGTGAATCATTAAGGCGGTCTATAAGAGAAAGAAGATCTGCCATTCCAGATGATTATGTGGTTTATTCTCTTGAAAATGAATGTGACTTAAGCATTGATGAAGATCCAGTTTCATTTAAGAAAGCCATGAAAAGTGACAATTCTGAAAATTGGTTAATTGCCATGAAAGAAGAAATGAAATCGATGAGTGACAACCAAGTATGGGATTTAGTTGAGTTGCCTGAGGGTTCCAAGACAGTTGGGTCTAAGTGGGTCTTTAAGACCAAACGGGACTCTAAAGGCAACATTGAAAGGTATAAGGCTAGATTGGTTGCTAAAGGATATACTCAAAAAAATGGCATTGACTACACAGAGACTTTCGCACCGGTGTCAAAGAAAGACTCTTTGAGAATTGTTTTGGCTTTGGTGGCTCATTATGACCTTGAGTTTCACCAAATGGATGTAAAGACCGCCTTTCTAAATGGAGATTTAGAGGAGGAAGTATATATGGACCAACCTGAAGGGTTCTTGACCACAAACAAAGAACATATGGTGTGTAAGTTGAGAAAATCAATATATGGACTGAAACAAGCTTCCCGACAATGGTATCTTAAGTTTAATGATATCATCACGTCTTATGGTTTTGTAGAGATCACCGTTGATCGGTGTATCTACATAAAGGTCAGTGGGAGTAAATTTGCTATTTTAGTCCTATATGTTGATGATATCTTGCTTGCTGCAAATAACATAGGCATGTTACATGATATAAAGAAATATCTCTCTAAGCACTTTGAAATGAAAGATATGGGTGAGGCATCCTATGTGATTGGAATAGAAATATTTCGGGATAGATCACAAGGATTGTTAGGTTTGTCTCAAAGAGCTTATATCAATAAAGTCTTAGAGAAATATAGAATGGATAAATGCTCTGCAGGGATAGTTCCAATTCAGAAGGGAGATAAGTTTAGTAAACTGCAAGGTCCTAAAAATGAATTGGAACGAAAGGAAATGGAAAATATTCCTTATGCATCAGTGGTTGGGAGTTTGAATTATCTTCAAACATGTACTCGGCCTGACATCAGTTTTGCTGTAGGCATGTTGGGTAGATATCAAAGTAATCCCGGAATGAACCACTGGAAAGCTGCTAAAAAGGTTCTCAGGTACTTGCAAGGCACCAAAGAGCACATGCTTACATATAGGAGATCCGATCATCTAGAGGTCATTGGATATTCAGATTCAGATTTTGCCGGATGTGTGGATAGTAGGAAATCTACGTTCGGATATGTGTTCCTATTAGTGGGAGGAGCTGTTTCCTGGAGGTGTGGGAAGCAATCTATCATTGCTACTTCTACTATGGAGGCTGAGTTTGTGGCATGCTTTGAGGCCACTAACCATGCATTGTGGATGCGGAATTTTATCTCGGGGCTTGGAATTGTTGACAGTATAGCTAGGCCGCTGAGAATTTATTGTGATAACTCTGCAGCCGTGTTCTTTTCGAAGAACGACAAGTACTCTAAGGGTGCTAAGCACATGGAGTTAAAGTACTTGTCAGTTAAAGATGAAGTGAAGAAACATAGAGTATTTTTTGAGCATATTAGAACGGACATGATGGTTGCAGATCCGTTAACTAAAGGTTTACCACCTAAGGCGTTCAATGGCCATGTAGAACGTATGGGTGTCATAGATAAGACCTTGCTAATATAATTATATTTCGCTCATCAAATTATAACACTTTGAATTCACTTATTGACATGTTTCTGCTTTACAATACTTGTCATCATTATCGTATTTGTATACAATTATTGTTTTCTGATGACACGTAATTTGAGACTTATAGGGCATCTCAAACTTACAGTAATATTGAGTTTTGAATTGATTTGTGATACTTGGAAGGAATCATGTCGCTTAATGACGTGTGACCGCCATGATCCAATCGATTCCGATTCAATCATAGATTATTGATATTTTATGGACTTATATAAGTTTCCGCATTACAGATATTAAATCATTAAGATGACACACATGCCAAGTGGGAGAATGTAAGAATATATTTATATATATATATATATATATATATATATATATATATATATATATATATATATATATAATATATTCTATGTGGCAAATGTGTCTAGGTTAAATATATAAAGTTAAGTCCAAATTAAAGTTTGTGGTTTTAATATAAAGTCGATACGGTAATGAATCGGTATCGATTAAAGACGTTAAAATTACGGGATTAATTATAATCCCTCCTTCCTTGCCTAATTATTAACCTATACTTATCTTTTATATATATATATATATATATATATATATATATATATATATATATATATATATATATATATATATATATATATATATAT
>BSUD01000139.1:373141-405376 GCA_033239045.1 Fagopyrum esculentum
TATATAAATGACGGTTACCATAAAAGAATTGAGGCGGTTGTTTTCAACGTGATTACAGTGGTTTTCTGCATTCAATAGAACCATCCATCACAGACAACCAATTCCCGCAAAATGAATCAAACAAAAGGTAATTAGAGATAAGTAAATGATTAAGGATTAATCTCCTCCATTAGAGATTAACTAAAAGTGAAGGATTAAGGAAGGAGAATACACGCTTACGATCGATTCGGACTCGTTTGATTTGCGATGAAGACTCCCACGGATAAAGGTTAGTCTTCGTTTCATATACGAATATACGGGTTGATTCATGTATAAGTCTAGATCAATTATAGTGTTTGATTTCGAATCGGAATCGTAAATTATTCTATCAGGTAGTGTATAAAATTTTCTTTTAAAAAAAAGAGCGTCCACGTTGATCGAGTGCCATCGAAATGCGTCTTAACAACCGTTTTGTATTTAGCTTTTTCACATATAATATAGATGCTCAATTATCAAGATTTTTTAATCTTGATTTATTGAAGCCAACTTATCAATATTTTCTTTAACCATGACTATAGTGTAGTTTCTTTTTATTTTATCGTCAATAGATTATAATAATTTTCCGCTTCGGCTCCAATAAACATGTTGTTTACAAACAAGATCAACATTTATTTATATTATAATAATAATAATTATTTAATCAATTTATATATCTTATTAAAACATCAAATCAATACATATGTCAAAATATTATTAGTAACCTGTCATTTTATAGGATTTTTTTCGGAATAATTAAAAAAAACAATTCTTCCAATAGACACAGAGTAGAGATAATTCCCAAGCAGACCCGTTGTTTCAAATATTTAGTTTAATGAAGATCCCGCAGTTTAATACACAACAATGGATCGGAAATATGTTCTCTAATAAACCGGAGTACTAAATTACGGTTTAAAGTCTTTCCCGTCAAAAATTATTTTTTTTTTGTTGAAAATTTTTGTATATAGAAAAAGAGGGGAAATATACATGATAGGTCCTTCCAATATTGGTGCATGGCCATAAGAATAGAGGACATAATCTGCATTCTGCCAGCATAGGAGAAGGTCTTGGCGCACCAGGTTTGGATCTTGGATAAGATATTTGACATGAGAGGCCGGTAGCGCGCCAAGAAGGTTTAGTCTCTACAGGGACCCCCATGTAGTGGAAAGGAAGGGAGCTAGGAGCGAAGCCTATGTAGTTGGTGATGTGGGTACGGATATGGGGAGAAACTCCACCAAGGAAAATAATTGACTTAACAAAGCTTACTTTGAGACCAGAGAGGATCCCAAAAGAGTCCAGGGTGTGCTTCAAAGTATGAATGGAGGTGAGATCCCCTCTACATAAGAACATAAGGTCATCGGTAAAGCGAAGGTGGGTAATGCAAGGGTTATGGCATCTAGTATGGGTAATGAAGTCCGGGTTAGAGGTACTTGCAATGATCATGAAGGACAATACTTCCATAACAATGACAAAAAGAGGGGGAGATAGGGCATCCTTGTCGAAGGTCCCTAACACCTTTGAAGTAGCCTTTGAGCAATCCTTTGACGTTGATAGAGTACGATGCAGTGGTAATACACGACTTAATCAATTGCGCAAAAGTCTCAAGGAAGCCAAACTTGCGGAGACTGAGCAAAATGAAGTTGTGCTCGTTGGTGTCAAATGCCTTGGTGATATCAACTTTCAGAGCGCATCTAGGTGAGATGTGCACCTGGTTGTATCTCTTGAAGAGCTCATGGCAGATTAGAATGTTATGCTTGATCGATCTACCCTTGACGAACGCACTTTGATAGGAGTCGATAATGTGTGGGAGGGTGGAGTTAATTAATTTTTGCAATGGTTTTATAGGTATTATTACAACATAAAATGGGTCGTAATTTGAGGGGCAAGTGGGGTAGTCATTTTTTGCTATGAGGGAGATCGAAGCGTGGTTTATCTGCCTGAGCATCTTCCCAGAGGAGAAGAACTCTAAAACGACATTAGTGAAGACTTCATTGATGATGCTCCAAGAGGACTTGTAGAAGTATGCGTAGAAACCATCAATGTCAAACGCTTGTTGTCACCCATACTGAAAAGTGACTCTTTGATCTCATTAGGGGATACGAGGAGAGAGAATGGATGCACTCAGTGTTAAGCATGTATATGGGACAATATGGGAGGTGAGATTCCCTCCCAATGATAGAATTGTGATATTCTCTTTAAACCAACTTCAATGAGCATTCTCATTTTGCTCAATTGCTCATCCTCTGCTACAATTGTTTCATCTCCTCTAATATATATTTTCACCCTCATGCAAAGATTTCATCTTTGAAATCTCACAAAAATTGTCTCTTAATATCGTTGCATGGCTACTCATTCTTCTACTTTCTTCTGTTTCGCTCGGCATATTCAACAACGACGTTCTTATAGTCTTCAAGGCTAATCTCACAAAAATGGTTCGTTGTCAATCAAACAACTTTATTAGTTCCAATAACTCTTTTTTTATAAACACTTAACATTAAAAATTAATTCAAATCCTTACATAAAACAACATACAAACCAGAAGGGACAATGTTTGGATCAACCCCAGTATGAGGAATAAATGATGTTTTCCTTTCCGACTATTAGATGTCAATGATGTTATCTTTAAAGGAACTCTTACAAATGATGTTTTAATGGAGCAACTGGTTGGGTATGTGGATCCCTAACTTCCTAATCACATCTCTACATTACACAAGGCAATCTACGGCCTGACGAGTGTTCCTTTCAATATCTCTCGCTCGCTCGACCTGTTGTTGCTTATGCGACCAACAAATTATCGTATATGCACTGTCCAACTGACTTACTGTTAAATTATCTTTTTAATATCGTGCCTACAATATTCCATGCATCTTAACATTTCCCGAGGGAATGCACATAAAGTGAACTTTATACACAAGTCGGGGTCCATCCTGGTAGCCCTAGACTTATGATGACGTGAGTTAAGATCTATATTTAGGCATGCATTTATGTAGATTTTCCCTTTATTTTGCATACAAAAAAATGAATACATGACATTTAAGCTTATATTTGCATATTTTGCTAGATAAGATGTCTACACGGATTATTTTTGCATTTGTATGTAATTTGGCGAACTATGGAGCAAAATGACATATTTGATGATGAAGCCTTGATGCGGAACATAAAGGAGCGTATAACGGAACGCGCTGGAGCGAACTCTGATACCGCCGCCAGAGCGAGATCTGATACTTGGAGCAAACTCTGATACCGCGGAGTGAGTTCTGATGCCACGGAGTGGGCTCTGATACACGCCATAGTGAACTCTGATACCAACGGACAAGAAGTATAAAATGACATTAGTGAAGACTTCTTTGATGATGCTCTAGGAGGATTTGTACATGTATACGTTGAAACCATTAAGGTCTTGTAACACCCCGATTCCGCGGGACTCGGGATGCTACGGGCGGAGACCTCACAATGGGTCCCGACCCTTAACTAGACAACAATTTTACCGGATCTTTCAACAAGACACAAATAAAGGCCAAAATGAAATACATTTTTATGCAATGCAATGAAACCCGAAACCATATAAACAAAAGACTACAGCCGAGTCAACAACTCAAACGACCAAACGTCGAAAACATACAATACATTATTATATCTACAAGACTCCACCCACAAACCCATCCTACAATGTACGGACCCCGGCTGCCCACTCTTCCGGATCTCTCGGCCGCGTCCCTAACCTGCAAGGTAACTACAACAATATCGGTATAAAACCGTTAGCTAGCATTCAAGGCATTAGAATCATGGTATTGGCACACACACACATAAGGCATCATAAACACACAACATGTTCCAAAACACACAATCCGGTTTATTATCTTTTTATTATTAGGTCATATCCCGTTCTAATTCAACTTCTTTTGTGACACGAGAATCTTAAAGATCTCGCCCTTGTCCCCTTTCACCATACGGGTTTGTACTTGATGCGGATCAGCATCACCCGATGGGCTGGTCGCAAGGCACCTCCCAGTCATCCCCATTTTGGACTGGACAAGCGGTCACCGCCCGTTATCATACACTTGGGCCAAATATAAACATACAAAGTCGGTGGTCCTATTACCGGTTTAGATGTTATAACATAAGCAATAAACACACACATAAACAATAAACACACACCACCAAACACGCATTGAAACTAATACAGAGAATACGAACTAAGTAAGTCCGGAGACTTACCTGCACTTGGTCAAGTTCAGTCAATGGTATCTCTTGAACCCCTATGAGTCTAATGTCAAATGCCTGGTCATAACATGAAACTTGCATCAATAGCATATCTGAAACCTTAGAAGTTTCACTTCTAAGTTAAAAACGATCATGTGAGAGGAAAAGCTAAACTAGTCTTACTTGTAAAAAGACGATTCTACCCTTGGATCGGAAAAACTTCGAAAGTTCTAGGAAGACTCCTAACTTTTTCTAAAACTGAATATCTGATGTCCAACACTAAAAAGAAATGTTCTGCTCGAGGTTGAAAGCTTTTCCCACTTCCAAGCTCCTTATTAAGACTAACTAAGGTCAACTAAACACTACTACTAAATCCCAAAAACTTCCGAGGAACCTCTATTATTCATACACAAAGCCTTACTTCCTCCAAAATTACAAAGCAACTCACACCCACTTACATTACAATCATATACCTCTTCACACCTTTACGCCCAAGTCGGAAATAACATAATGTTTACATCTATCTCATCATTTTGATTATACAAATATCCAACTTAGATTCCAAAAATCTTATAAGGAACTCATCAACTCTTGCGCACAAGATTGACGCACATATAACCCTAGACAAGATTCCGAAACAACATCCCTAAATTCGAGATTAGGGTTTACATTGACAATCCTCACTCTACTCCCAACAATCTGACATCATTTCTCACTACAAATTAATCTAGCTACATCAACCGAGATTTCAATCGAATTCACACCCAATTCCATACATACATACATACACATTAGCTAAACAAGTGTCAAGTTCCAAAAAGTTCCAATTAGTAATCTGGATTTCACAAGGGACGGCTGGACTCACATTTTCGGAAAGTGGCGGCGGCACTAGTGGTCCTTGACAGCCAGTGAGGGCGGGGAGGTGAGGTCACCGTCAACAGTGAAGGAAGGCCCCTTGACCTCTCGCAGAGGGAGGGGGAAGGACGCCGGGCTCCTTGACATCTGCTGCAGAGGTTTACGGATCCACATCTTCTTCGACGGCTGCATAGGAAGGTCCGAAGCTGTTGTCTTTGGCAGCGGTAGCAGGAGAACGACGCCGGCTGCTTCATCTGCATCGGCCGTAGGAGAAGATCTGTGACGGCCGCAGAAGGAGATCTGTGGTGGCCGCAGGAGGAGATCTGTGGTCGGCGGCTTCGCTGGGTTGTAGGAGGAGGTCCGAAGCCGGCTTCCTCGACGGTCGGAGTCCCGTTTCGCCAACAGATAGGGCTCGTTGTTGGCAGCTGATCGGCAAGAAGTATGGGACAAGTTCGAGAGAGAGAGAGAGCAGAGGTTCCAGAGAAGGAGGTTTTCATCTGAGAAAGAAGGAGGAGGGAGGTCCGAGGAGGCTGATAAGGAAGAAAGACGGGAGCTGAGAGGAGGGCGGCGGGGCTGAGAGAGTTTAGGGCGGCGAGGGCAGAGAAAGAACGAAAAAAAAAAGAAAGGGAAAAGCAGTTCAAGCAACTCTCATAGGATGAAGAAGGAAGGAAAGGACGCTAGGGTTTAATGAGTAAAAACAAAACAAAAACAAACAAAATAAAAAAAAAAAAAAAAAATAAAAAAAGTAAAAAGAGTAATAGAATAACTCGATCAAAACCGTTCGGAACGGAACTTCTTAATCGAGAAATACTTTTCCGACTTTTCCGACAAGATAAACGGATAAACGTACTCGGATCCAAAAATAATAAAATACCCAGAACCTTTCGGCCCCTTTTTCTGAAATAGAAATAAATATACGGAAAATATTATGAGGATCGAGTATATACTTAAACTCGCAAAACTATACTTTGCGACGTACGAATCAATCTCGTAACTAAATTACGAGATTTAAGTAATAATAAAAGTACCGTTTAACATATAAATATAACATATACCCAAAACATAAAATTTACGACTTAAAATTACTCGTGAGACATACCTAAGATATTAAAATTTATCGATAACCGTCGGAAAATAAATATCGAAATCGCACCCAATAAACGGGGTGTTACATTAGATCCCCCTAAAAACAAGTTTCGTCCCGAAACTTGCCACAAACCACATTCTCGGTCCCTAAGGCGGAGGTATAAACTCATAACTTGAAAGGCTTAGACCTTCTAATCTATAAGCACAAACTGCTCCAACCACCATCGCAATATATATAACCGGACATAAAACACATTCCCGCACGGGACACAAAACTACATATAACACCACACATATACACAACCAACTTAAGGGAAAACTAGGTCTAACCCGTCGATTCTTTGAAAGCTACTAGCTCGGCGTAAAACTCAACCAAATATACTATCTTCCGTCTGATACACATGAAGCACCGAGTGAACACTCTCTGCTCTTGGCGGCAACGCCAACGTATAAGACACTTCTCCAACTCGCGCTAAGATCTCTAAAAGGTCGATATATCGGAATTCAACTTTCATTCTCGGGTATCTCTCAATGCAACATTTCCATTATTTACCCTTTGATTTCTCTATCAAAGAAGATTGAACTTCCAATTTACACTGTTGGTTTTGGTTCTTGTCAAACCAAACTCTGATGTTATGTTTCCTCAATTCTTAATGTAAGTCCCTACTATGAAGGAAGTACTTTGATCCACACTGCCTGCCCTAATGTGACACTTATGCTATTACTTTACATCGTTTCTCAAAACTCGATCAAGAGTTTGTTTTGGAGAATCACTTGAACACTCCAAACTCATCATACCTCAAGGTAAATCACAACAATTACACCATCGAATCTCCTCTTAACTTTGAACAACTCTTTTGTAAATTTTTGTCCCATACAATACTTCATTGTCACCCGGAGGTTACCATAAATGGTGTTATACAATTTCTCTCCTCACAGATCATCTGGTAATGCTCAACACATCTAAGAAACTTGTAACTCCTTTAATCTCTCTCGGGGTTTGCCATCCCGAGACAACTTGTCATACGACTTTTCTCTTTTACAAGAGTAGACTCAAAATATCTTATTCGGGACATCGGTAAGCCCATAGGGAATATCTACAACTCGTAGTGACCCCGGGTTGGTCCGGAATGTCGTACTTGCAATATTCCAGTTTCTAATTCTTAAACGGTGACAATCAAATCTTAACTTAATCTTAGAAGAGACTACCGACCCTTGCAACTGATCGAGTAGATCATCCATTCGTTGTAAGGAATACTTGTCCTTCGTTGTCATCTTGCTCAACTTATTGTAATCGAGGTACAAACGGAGATAACCGTCTCTCCTTTCGCAAACCGGTGTCCTCCATTGCAACTTCGAATCGAGAATTCAAGATATATCCAACATGAACTTCAAATCAAGAGTTCAAGATATATTTCAACGTGAACTTCAAATCAAGAGTTCAAGATATCCTTTCATTATGAACTTCAAATCAAGCTTAATGATGAAATCCACCTTCCGATGCATTGGAAACAGTTCTATCTTGGGTTCCATCTTTTCTCTACCCAGTCATCTCGCAATGACGACACAACTTGGTTCTAACACTTGACAAGTGGTCCACCCCAATCTGCTGGGGTAACGTCCTTCAAGCCATATAGCTATTATGTTCACCGTCCTCTTTCAAAGATCCTTCATCTACGGAACTCGAGAGACTTGCTCTAATTTTTTTTTCCAACTCTGGAAGCCTTGGTTAAGCAATACTTCAGCTTAATCCCTCTTCTCACTTCAAAGGAATGGCGATAGTAACATCTCTTGACTTCTTACATATGTTTAGCCACAAAAGTCTTAACTACGAGACTCGATCATGCCTTATAACAAATTAATACAGTCTTCTTTGCTTCCTCTGAAATCCGAACCTGTGGGAGGAGCTCTCCGCATTCTACGTCAGCTTTCAGCGTAGGCATCGTTTCTTAAAGTAGGCGTATAAATTTACACTACATTTTCTTATGTAGTGTCAACCTGACTGTAGAGACTTTAGCTTCAATCTGTCATGTACTTCTTGTACATCTCAAAACATCCTCGAACTTCAAAACTTTAGTTTTCTCTTTCTCTTGTTGGTCACCTTATGCATCTCTTGGTATTGCAAGAACAACTTCACAACCGTACAAGTACGTCTTCAGGCAAAATTTCCCAACCATAATCATGGAAGATCCACTCATTACTCCACCAAGCACTTAACATCATAAATCTAACCTCGCCGCGTTGCCCTAATCCAAATTCCCCGTTTCACGTC
Organism: Fagopyrum esculentum; assembly: GCA_033239045.1. Taxonomy (NCBI): domain Eukaryota; kingdom Viridiplantae; phylum Streptophyta; class Magnoliopsida; order Caryophyllales; family Polygonaceae; genus Fagopyrum; species Fagopyrum esculentum. The sequence continues at coordinate 381,573 of BSUD01000139.1, forward strand.
ATAGCTACTATGGCTTCGGCACATGAGTCACGGAAACTTTGACTTAGCTTTTACTCGCAAAAACATGACATCCATCACCTTAGAACAAACACACCATACATCCCTCTTATATTTTCCCCCTTTATGCGCCACAACTATAGAAGACTCACCTTCCTCTTTGTCCTTCCGGTTCCCTTACCCTGATCCGCGTCGTTCCCTCATATGACAATCCCATGACCTAAGAAGGTCACTCCAGGTCGTTACAATCCCTCCCTACACGGTACGTTACTATCGCTTGTTGGAATCGAGAAATTGCTACATGATTAAGATATTTGCACTTCCCTTGATATACCTCTTATTGCCGACATTCAACCACCACGAATATTCCACGTTATGGTTACCCCTCTTCATGATCCCGCATCCTAGGTTACTCTCCCCATCTTTAGTCACCAGTATACAATCTCACCTGTGCATTCCCGGTGGTCACCGGTTAACTCATTGATGACCCTCTCCAAGATCAACGACTTACCCTTCAACCACACTTCCATGTTACCATACTCCTGAAGGTTACCCTCTCGAGGTACTCAGCCTTAAACTCCACTAGCTCTTTTACTCTACTTCCAACTTCATTGGCTCCTATTACGCTTCCCTCATCTTCTCACTTTTGTAAGATAATTATACATTCTCAGCTCTTTTGGGTCAAATGACCGAACTTCATAGGCTTAACCGTCCTTCATAATGTATTGTAAGTGTATCTCCCCACATCTCTATCGTTAATAACCACTCTCTCTTCTCTTGGTTGGTAACTTAAGTCTTTCGATCCGCGCCCCATGTTTCATCTTTCATCTTCTGAATATCATCAGCCACACACACTTTCTCCTTCTCTCCTTAACATTGCTCAGTTTCATCACCATGACGGCAAACAATTGACTACACGAGGTAAATCTACTATGTGAACTTTCTCCATGTAATCTTCCTCGTAACTCTCGTATTTCTGAAGAAGTCTCCCACTTAAGTTCTCGCAAAAACCGTCGCTTCACTTTCTAGTTCTTCTATAAGCTTAACTTACGCATCTCATGAATCCTCGTATTAGTTCGACCACACTTCACACCCTGACTCCCATGCGTAGGAGCATCTAGGAAAAACTTCACGTATCAAGGAAATACCACTTCTCCCCTTGCTAGTATGCACTCCTTTCATTCTAGCTTTGCGTCTTTAGTTATTCATGCGTCGTCTTGAAGAATCATAAGTTCACCATCTCTAGTTGGTTTCGTTGTGATTCAATCGTTGCTTCTTTGCAACCACTCTCATGTCTTCATGTCGCTTCCTTACTCGTATGATTTCCTTCTCAATTTTGCTTAACATAACTCGAGGTTTTCTTCCACTTGTTTGTCCTTCATTTACGTCATCTCTAATCCTCCGCTTCGACCTCCTCTTAAAGGAGTCCGAGAAACATCAAGGTGTTTGTCCAAAACGTGATACACAACTTGGTACTTGAGCATACTCACCCTCCGATGCAAACTATCCTAAGCCAAACGACATCATCCAAGTGGCGATGATAGCTTTCTATCATCTCGACTATAAGGTCTGGCATCCATATGTCACTATATATCCTAGTATATGTATATAATTATATAAGTCCTATGTCCACATGCTATCAACATAACACATTCAAGGAAACCATTCTCATAAAACGAGCTCCAAGCACAAATATAATAATATCATGTCACATGTACAACTCATATCAATATAAAGGTCATGCCACCAAAACAACATAACAAGTCCATCATGCATAACTATCATTAACATATAATAATAGTTCAAAAACATCCTAGGTCCACGATACACATCTACATATATACACATATCTATACATATACTAAAAATCCAATAACTATACTGCCGAGATCCGCGGAAGAAGTGGTGGTCCGTACATTCTAACCCAAACCCGACTCATGCATATGATTTTGAAAACGAAAACTCAGAACCCGCGGGGTTCTGTTTATTCCTTATTCGGCCTTTAGAAGATTGCGAGTGCCATTGTTGTCAACCTAGGGCTCTGATACCACTTTTGTAACACCCCGATTCCGCGGGACTCGGGATGCTACGGGCGGAGACCTCACAATGGGTCCCTACCCTTAACTTGACAACAATTTTACCGGATCTTTCAACAAGACACAAATAAAGGCCAAAACGAAATACATTTTTATGCAATGCAATGAAACCCGAAACCATATAAACAAAAGACTACAACCGAGTCAACAACTCAAACGACCAAACGTCGAAAACATACAATACATTATTATATCTACAAGACTCCACCCACAAACCCATCCTACAATGTACGGACCCCGGCTGCCCACTCTTCCGGATCTCTCGGCCGCGTCCCTAACCTGCAAGGTAACTACAACAATATCGGTATAAAACCGTTAGCTAGCATTCAAGGCATTAGAATCATGGTATTGGCACACACACACATAAGGCATCATAAACACACAACATGTTCCAAAACACACAATCCGGTTTATTATCTTTTTATTATTAGGTCATATCCCGTTCTAATTCAACTTCTTTTGTGACACGAGAATCTTAAAGATCTCGCCCTTGTCCCCTTTCACCATACGGGTTTGTACTTGATGCGGATCAGCATCACCCGATGGGCTGGTCGCAAGGCACCTCCCAGTCATCCCCATTTTGGACTGGACAAGCGGTCACCGCCCGTTATCATACACTTGGGCCAAATATAAACATACAAAGTCGGTGGTCCTATTACCGGTTTAGATGTTATAACATAAGCAATAAACACACACATAAACAATAAACACACACCACCAAACACGCATTGAAACTAATACAGAGAATACGAGCTAAGTAAGTCCGGAGACTTACCTGCACTTGGTCAAGTTCAGTCAATGGTATCTCTTGAACCCCTATGAGTCTAATGTCAAATGCCTGGTCATAACATGAAACTTGCATCAATAGCATATCTGAAACCTTAGAAGTTTCACTTCTAAGTTAAAAACGATCATGTGAGAGGAAAAGCTAAACTAGTCTTACTTGTGAAAAGACGATTCTACCCTTGGATCGGAAAAACTTCGAAAGTTCTAGGAAGACTCCTAACTTTTTCTAAAACTGAATATCTGATGTCCAACACTAAAAAGAAATGTTCTGCTCGAGGTTGAAAGCTTTTCCCACTTCCAAGCTCCTTATTAAGACTAACTAAGGTCAACTAAACACTACTACTAAATCCCAAAAACTTCCGAGGAACCTCTATTATTCATACACAAAGCCTTACTTCCTCCAAAATTACAAAGCAACTCACACCCACTTACATTACAATCATATACCTCTTCACACCTTTACGCCCAAGTCGGAAATAACATAATGTTTACATCTATCTCATCATTTTGATTATACAAATATCCAACTTAGATTCCAAAAATCTTATAAGGAACTCATCAACTCTTGCGCACAAGATTGACGCACATATAACCCTAGACAAGATTCCGAAACAACATCCCTAAATTCGAGATTAGGGTTTACATTGACAATCCTCACTCTACTCCCAACAATCTGACATCATTTCTCACTACAAATTAATCTAGCTACATCAACCGAGATTTCAATCGAATTCACACCCAATTCCATACATACATACATACACATTAGCTAAACAAGTGTCAAGTTCCAAAAAGTTCCAATTAGTAATCTGGATTTAACAAGGGACGGCTGGACTCACATTTTCGGAAAGTGGCGGCGGCACTGGTGGTCCTTGACAGCCGGTGAGGGCGGGGAGGTGAGGTCACCGTCAACAGTGAAGGAAGGCCCCTTGACCTCTCGCAGAGGGAGGGGGAAGGACGCCGGGCTCCTTGACATCTGCTGCAGAGGTTTACGGATCCACATCTTCTTCGACGGCTGCATAGGAAGGTCCGAAGCTGTTGTCTTTGGCAGCGGTAGCAGGAGAACGACGCCGGCTGCTTCATCTGCATCGGCCGTAGGAGAAGATCTGTGACGGCCGCAGAAGGAGATCTGTGGTGGCCGCAGGAGGAGATCTGTGGTCGGCGGCTTCGCTGGGTTGTAGGAGGAGGTCCGAAGCCGGCTTCCTCGACGGTCGGAGTCCCGTTTTGCCAACAGATAGGGCTCGTTGTTGGCAGCTGATCGGCAAGAAGTATGGGACAAGTTCGAGAGAGAGCAGAGGTTCCAGAGAAGGAGGTTTCATCTGAGAAAGAAGGAGGAGGGAGGTCCGAGGAGGCTGATAAGGAAGAAAGACGGGAGCTGAGAGGAGGGCGGCGGGGCTGAGAGAGTTTAGGGCGGCGAGGGCAGAGAAAGAACGAAAAAAAAAAGAAAGGGAAAAGCAGTTCAAGCAACTCTCATAGGATGAAGAAGGAAGGAAAGGACGCTAGGGTTTAATGAGTAAAAACAAAACAAAAACAAACAAAATAAAAAATAAATAAATAAATAAATAAAGTAAAAAGAGTAATAGAATAACTCGATCAAAACCGTTCGGAACGGAACTTCTTAATCGAGAAATACTTTTCCGACTTTTCCGACAAGATAAACGGATAAACGTACTCGGATCCAAAAATAATAAAATACCCAGAACCTTTCGGCCCCTTTTTCCGAAATAGAAATAAATATACGGAAAATATTATGAGGATCGAGTATATACTTAAACTCGCAAAAATATACTTTGCGACGTACGAATCAATCTCGTAACTAAATTACGAGATTTAAGTAATAATAAAAGTACCGTTTAACATATAAATATAACATATACCCAAAACATAAAATTTACGACTTAAAATTACTCGTGAGACATACCTAAGATATTAAAATTTATCGATAACCGTCGGAAAATAAATATCGAAATCGCACCCAATAAACGGGGTGTTACATTTGCCTTGTTGTCACTCATATTGAAGAGACTCTTTGATCTCATCAGGGAAACGGAGAGAGAAAACGGATACAGTCGGTGATAAGCATGGGCATGAGACAATATGGGAGGTGAGATCACCTCCCAATGATAGAATTGTGATATTTTCTTCAAAACACATTCATTGAGCATTCTCATTTTGCCCAATTGCTCATCTCTACTACAATTGTTTCATCTCATCTAATATATATTTTCATCTCATGCAACCCTCCAAATTCCAATTTGAAATGTTGTGGGATAGAGCATTACTCGTAGCCGACTTTGATTTGGGAAACGGTTGCATCACAACTGTAAGGAGACGCCTCTGTAAATTCTCCTCTTGGTCAATGAATTGGTCGTGTAAGAACATATAGCCGGTGGTACGAGTGGACATATGCGCATGTCCACTGTAACACTTACTCGTAGCCGGCTTAACATTACTAATTAATCAAAATTCTTACATAAAACAACATACAACCAAAAGAGACAATGTTTGAATCAAACCCAGTAAGAGCAACACTAAATGATGTTTTCATTTACGACTATTAGATGTCAATTATACTTTCTTTTACAACTATTAGATGATTACGCCTTGATGCGGAACATAAATGTGCATATAACGGAACGCCCTGGAGCGGACTCTGATACGTCAGAGTGAGATCTTATACTTGGAGCAAACTCTGATTACGCGGAGTCAATTCTGATATCGCGGAGCGAGTTCTGATACCGTAAGGGTGAGCTCTAATACGCGCCAGAGTGATCTCTGAAATCAGCGGAGAAGAAGTCTAAAATGACATTAGTGAAGACTTCTTTGATAATGCTTCAAGAGGACTTGTAGAAGTATGCGTTGAAACCTTCAGGGACAGACGCCTTGTTGTCACTCATACTAGAGACTCTTTGATCTCATCAGCCTCTCTAATCTCACCGGGGATACAGAGAAAGAACAAATGGACATGGACAATCTAGGAGTGGATCACCTCTCAATGCTAGAATTGTGATTTTCTCTTTAAACAATATTCAACGAGCATTTTCATTTTGCTCAATTGTTCATCCTCAGCTACAATTGTTTCATCTCCTCTAATATATATTTTCGCCCTCATGCAAAGATTTCATCTTTGAAATCTCACAAAATATCGTTGCATGGCTACTCATTCTTTTACCTTCTTCTGTCTCTCTCGGCATATTCAACAACGACGTTTTGTGTCTTATAGTATTCAAGTCTAACCTTAAAGACCCACAATCCAAATTAGGCTCCTGGACACAACCTTATAAATGGTTCGCTATCAAACAACAACTTTACTAGTTCCAATAACTATTTTTTATATATATAATCACTTAGTATTATTACTTAATCCAAATTCTTCCATAAAACAGCATACAAAAAAAAATTATATACACTTAATATTATTAATTGATTCAAATGCTTAAATAAAACAGCATACAAATCAAAAGGGACAATGTTTGGATCTACCCCGATAAGAGCAATAGTAAATGATGCTTTCCTTTACGACTATTAGATGTCAATGATGCTTTCCTTGAAGGAACTCTTACAAATGATAGTTTTATGCGGCAACAGGTTGGGTTTGTGGACTCTGATACCCGTCAGAGTGAACTCTGATACCAGCGGAAAAAAAGTCTAGAATGACATTAGTGAAGACTTTCTTTGATGATGCTCTAGGAGGACTTGTAGAAGTATGCGCTGAAACCATCAAGGTCGGGCGCCTTGTTGTCACCCATATTGAAGAGGCATTTTTGTGAGAGGGTTGGGACGCACTCGTTCTGAGTGGGATGAAAGACGAATTAACATTTACATAAAAAAATACTCTATTTTTTTAAATAGGGTTTTGGGAGGATGTTGGGACACATCCGACCTTTGTAGTCTTAGTGCAAAAAATCAAGGCTTTTAGCACAATTTGATTACACTTGTGTGCGAATAAATATCACGAATTAACATTTACATAAAAAAAATACTCTATTTATTTTGTAAAATCTAGAATCCAAACAAAATCCACTGAAATTTCTAAATTCTGTTAGGTGATATGATGTTTTTTTTAAAAATTATCGATTAAGATATCGAGCATGATGAGATGAAATTATTTTTGTTGAATTGACATGATGAGATGAAAAATATTTTAATTTTGACTTAAAACGTTTATTGAATAATGGCAAAGTTGTAATTAAAATGTGACAAAATTGTAAATATATTGCAAAAAGTCCTAAGTGTGATGGTTAAGGTGTTGACATGTGGACTAAGAGAGCTCTATTTTAGTAGTATAACTAGTGTATAACCCGCACCTTGTGCGGGATTAAGTTTTAATAAGCTATAATATTTATACATTAATACAATATATTTTGAAAGATAAAGAGTCGGAGAATGAATAACATCTATTATTATGTTTTCTGGTTTTTCATTAAGTATTTTTTTCTTAACTATTCGGTTTTTTAAATGGAAATGTGTTGATTTTAAACAAATAACCATTTAGGAGATATGAAAGCATAAGGTAACCACCAAGAGAGTGGTGATGGAAAGCAACAGAACAACTAACCCATAGGCGGTAGAGATGAAAACCGTTGACAATTGCAAATATTAATATTGATATTAAGAGGAGCCTCCTCCCAGACATGAAGATGAGACTCCTCACAGTCGATATGATGGTATGGTCATTGACACCTACTTATATAGAATAACTAAATTTTGCTATGAAAGTTAGATCGATAAATTCACCTTTATCGTAAATTTTAAGTAAATTATAAATTCATCGTAATCCACGTATGTATCTAATTAGTTGAATCAAATTTTGAAAAAGATATATTTTTCAAAATTCTAAACTTCTTTAGTAAGTTTATAAGCTAATTTTTAAAAAGGAATTGATTTAATTGAAATTGACTTTAAAAAAAGATTGTAGTAGAAGAACCTTCTACACCTAAATCTTTCAAGCGGATTTTGTGGTTTACTGTAGATGGAAAATATAACAATTATTTTTAGAATTTAGGTTGAGTAATTTATCTCTATAAAAATAAGTAACTAAAAATATTCATTATTAATCATTAATTTAGGTACAATAGTGTACGCATTTTAATGATCTTGAACAATTTCATATGATCATGTAGGGTTGCACGTAATCCAATTCAATAAGTTTGATTATATTATATTTAATTAAAAAATATTCATAATTTAATTAGTAATTTTATTTACAATTTTGTTATATTAGGTTACAAAATATATTTTTTTAATATAATTCGGGATTTTGATAAAAAGAAATGTTAACGAATTATTTTAATACAAATTTTTGTGGTTAGAATCTGACGCAAGATCCTCTTCTTTTTTTTTCTGAAATAAACTTTATTTATATGGGATAACTATTTACATAGAAGTAGAAGGTAAGCGAGCAACAAGTTGCGCCGCTACTCCTTTTTGGATGGCAAAACCTAACCTTTTAAAAACAACATCTACCAATCTGGAAGACATAATATTACTATGCATAACTCTTTGCACCCTCTTGAAAATATCAACAGCATCGGGTGCAAAAAATCCAAACGTGTCAAAAGTAAATGGAAGAAATACGTGTTGGTTTTCGACACATGCCCTTCCATGCTTGGCCACCTTAGCCGATGCCGCTCTACAAGCTGTCTGACCCACACCAAAAGGATTGTTCCCTAATCCTAAAAGAGGTGAGACCCTAGTCAAATCAATACATGCATGCTTCCCTCCACTCCAACCAAACACCAAAACATCCGTCGGCCGCAATGTCGACCTTCCATCTCGCGGATCAGTCAAGAAGTTCACAGGTGCTTCTTTCTTTACAAAAATTCCGGCCCGTCTAAAGGTATCACAAAGAACATCACGAACCAGATCATGCCTATACTTGAAGCGAGGAAGTTCCTTACAATGTACAACATGCTCCCCAAACGCATCCAACACCCTCCGACAATTAGGAATGGGGCAAACCTCACCAGCTGAGAAAAGCAGAATCATAAGTCGGTACTTGATAATGGAGCGGTACTCCACTGGGGACATGCATTGAACAAGTTCATCAATGGGAATGACAAGAAGAAAATCTTGGCTATGCGGCGCTTGCAAACATCCGAAAACTGCTTTCTGTCTATTAGTCATATCAAATCTCTCAACCATCTTCTGAACAATTTTGCTAAAAAGAGCATCCGCCAAAATATGTTGGGACTTAGGGGGGACGGTGTCCTTACTAGTAAAGTTGGAAAGGTCGATCTCCGGGATAGCCACATGCAGGTCATCTAAAGCTCTGTAAAAATCTGAATCCATATCGGATAGCCCACGGTCACGCAAGATATGGTCTTGGAGCACCCAAGACTGAGCTCTGGAGGCTACAAAAGCGTAAGAAGACGCCTCTACAACAGAGTACAAACCGAGCCCTCCACGACGAATAGGCAAGGAAGCCAACCGCCATTGAAGATCCCCGAAAAAAAGGACTCCCACAAACCACAATATCCTCAATCGACCCACGAAGTCCCACGTCAAAACAAGATGCCGCATCCTTCACATGCTCTGCCTGACAAGTCCTCAGGCCAAAAAACATCTTCAAAACACCCAAACACGAACGAAGTAAGAGAAGCTCACTCTGCGGGTTCCTAAGCTGCGGGAGAAGACGCATCAACTCCAATGCCTTATCAGCTCTCCTCATAACCAATTCTTTAATAAAACCACTATCTCTACTCACAGCTCGTCCCAACAACTTCAATCCCAAAGATGGTCTCGCAATGTCTTTAGGGAATAACCCGTCTCGAAGCTTCGAACCATCACATGAAGGCCAAAATAACTCAGTTTTTTTAAATTCAACTCAAGTCCAAAATTCGGACCAACCTTCAAAATAATATCAAGTGCCTTAGCCACATTCTCCGATCGACCAATGATTGTCCCATCATCTAAATACCAAGCATGAAGAAGAGGCTTACAATTGTCACGGATAGTGTGCACAAGTGGATGCAAGACAAGTGCAAAAAGGAGTGGCCCTAAGGGGTCACCTTGTTGAACTCTTGTAGATGACCAAATAAATCTATCTCCGAGATATAATCGAGCAGGCTGACCATACAGAAACTCAACCCATAAAGAAATAGATGGACATCTCCTCCTCACCTCACGAAGCAATACTATCCTATCAACAAGATTAAAAGCATTCGAGAAATCAACTACAAGCATAGCAAGCGAACCATCATCATGCCGCTCGCTCAAAACCTGTTGACACTATGCAAAATAGCCTCTGCACCACTAGAGACGCCTACTTCAAACTGAAAATCCGCTAGATAGGTTGTCATCTCTTTACTCACCCCTTTCATGGCAACCTTAGAAACCAACCGCCTCCAAATAGTGCCAACTGCAGTGGGTCGAATCCCATTGTTAGGCTTCAATAATGGCGTAAGAGGAGCATAAGCCACAAACTCCGCCAAACGCGCCGGACATCTGTCTCCCAACCACATATTAACAACAAATGAGATCACTCGTAGAAGATCGACAGCAATAGCAGAACCATCCCCACACATAGCTTCTAACACTCGTTGTGCCCTCAGACCATCCCTGCCACAAGAAGTACCTTTGGGAAAGGACTTAATACACCTAAGAATCAAATCAACATCAGCAACAAGGGGAGATTCCATAACCTCACATACCCGAGAAGGTGACTTGAAGGGGTGCTTAGCCTCCAAAGCCTTCACATTCTCATCACCAAACAAAGCCACACCAGAAGAGGACAAACCTTAACAGCCGCCGTGAAATGTCCATCAAAGACCTTGCGAAGACACTGCTTGATATTAGGTCTCACTCTCTGTCTACCACCATCCGTTGATGCGCCCCTATAACACCCCGAAAACCCTTGCTCGGAATGGTCTAACAAACCCCGTACTAGCTTGTCGATACCACCGTCCTCACCCCACAAAGCCAAAGACTGCATGATCCGCTGTTGTTGAATAAACTTTCTACTCCCTGATCTACTATCTCTCCTATTCGAAGGCCTGAACACTTGCAAAGTGCACTAAGGAAGAAGAAGCAACGCAACCCAGGCATCCACAGAACATGGATCAACGAGCACTCTCTGAAGAGCACCCTTTAGAGCTTGAGAGAAAGCAAGACGACAATTATGCGAGATACTCTTCACAGTAGTGATAGGAATGTGAAAAACTTTATCGAGCAAACCCGCATCAAAAACCAACCCATCTCCAATAACCGCAACAGACGACTCTCCCACGACCGGCTTCGAGATACCCAAAATATAGCTTCCTACCACTCCGTCCTCATAAGCATCACGAACAGAAACATTAGAGTGATGACATGCACGACTCAAAGCATGCATACTCATACAACGCCCGCATAACCACAACCAAAGATATGCCAAGGACTCCTCAAAAGCCACAAATACATCAAGGTTATTCCCAATAGTGTCGCGAATCACATTTTTGTCATCTTCGGAACAAAAATGTTGCCTTTTAAGATGAGAAACCAAACAAGAGAAACATTTGCTTCCCTCTACTCCATCCCGACAACCTTGAAATAACCTAAGAGAATGAAGAAAACCTCTACCATCCGTTGTCATATCAGAACCAACAATTCCTAGAGACATTTCATCAAACACATGGCGGGCTTAGATCATCCCGATCTTAGTGTTTTTAATTCTACATCAGGGAAGCAAGAAATCAAGCAGCTATTTTTAACTAGTATCCGAATTGGACTACATTTATCAAACTTTCCTGCCATTGCTCCACTTGGATTGGATACAGCGACGGAGAGTTGCGGTCTTGCCAGCGAACATTGGTTTTAGAGCAGCGTGAAAATATTTTACAAAAAAGCTTATGTGGCATTCCTCGTTGCTTGACACGTGACATTAGTGTCCTTTGTTTTAGTAAGTTACTAGTTTTGATACCCGTGCCCTGCACGGGTTAGACGATAATTGTGTGTCAAAAAATTATTTAGTAACAATGGCATTTTAGTAAATATTTACTCGTATTATTTAAAGAATTTGATATAATTTTTTATATTTAATAATAATTTATATTGTGTATGTAGCAATATAAATTTTGTAAGATTAATATTACTGATAGTGTATAAAACTAAGACAATTAACTAATTTAGAATTTTTTTAATCAATATTGATTAATGAAAGAATTATAAAAGCCTAAAAAGAATACATTTATGATTTGGGCCAATTTTAGTGGGTGAGATCCAATTAAATTATTATAAAAGTCTAAAACATGTTGTGACGCATATGCAAGTAACATATTTTTGTGACCACGAGCAAGTGAAGAGAGATTCCGGGTCTTCTCTATAGACTTTTGAAGAATTACCGGGAGGCAATTGCAGCAATTGCAATCGAGGTCGCAACAATCGCAGTCGCAATCACAGTCACTACAGTCAAGGCAATCGCCACAGGCACAATCAGGGCAATCGGGACAATCAGGGCAATCGCAGTCCTTTAAGAAATCGTCGGACATGATAAGTTGCTTCTAGTCGGGGATATGCTTTCTCCAGCTGATTAAGAGCAAAGGTAGAAGAAAGATGAGAAGGGCGTGGAAGCAAGTTTCGCATCACCTCTCCATTTTATAATGAGTCTGCATCGATTGCAAAACAAGCTTCACCAGTCACAACAGACGCGGAAGATTTTGTTTGCAGAGATTTATCAGAAGACTCTTTAATTTGGCTGGGATCCAGGAATTTAGTGAGCAAGGGTCCATCTAAGCTGCTGTTGCTGTGTTGTCAAGTTACTGTTGTTGATGTTGGCTTCAATATGTGAGTGTTAATGGTGGTTGATCTACGCCCGCCAAGTGTTCGATGAAATGTTTTTGAGGAATTGTCGGTTCTGATATGACAACGGATGGTAGAGGTTTCCTTCATTGTCCTCTTAGGGAATTTCAAGGTTGTCGGGATGGAGTAGAGGGAAGCAAAGGTTTCTCTTGTTTGGTTTCTCATCTTAAAAGGCAACATTTTTGTTCCGAAGATAACAAAAATGTGATTCGCGACACTATTGAGAATAACCTTGATGTATTTGTGGCTTTTGAAGAGTCATTGGCATATCTTGGGTTGTGGTTATGCGGGCGTTGTATGAGTATGCATGCTTTGAGTCGTGCATGTCATCATTCTGATGGTTCCGTTCGTGTTGCTTATGAGGACGGAATGGTAAGAAGCTACATTTTGGGTATCTCGAAGCCGGTCGTGGGAGAGTTGTCTGTTGCGGTTATTGAGGAAGGGTTGGTTTTTTATGCGGGTTTGCTCGATAGAGTTTTTCGCATCCCTATCACTACTGTGAAGAGTATCCCGCATAATTGTCGTCTTGCTTTCTCTCAAGCTCTAAAGAGTGCTCTTCAGAGAGTGGTCGCTGAGCCATGTTCTGTGGATGCTTGGGTTGCGTTGCTTCTTCTTCCTCGGTGCACTTTGCAAGTGTTCAAGCCTTCGAATAGGAGAGATAGTAGATCAGGGAGTAGAAAGTCTATTCAACAGTAGCGGATCATGCAATCTCTGGCTTTGTGGGGTGAGGACGGCGGTATTGACAAGCTAGTGCGGGGTTTGTTAGACCATTCTGAGCATGGGTTTTCGCCTTCGGCAACTACTAGGGTCGCCTCAACGGATGGTGATAGACATAGAGTGAGACCTAATATCAAGCAGTGTCTTCGCAAGGTCTCTGATGGACATTTCACGGCGGCTGTTAAGGTTTTGTCCTCTTCTGGTGTGGCTTCGTTTGATGATGAGACTGTGAAGGTTTTAGAGGCTAAGCACCCCTTCAAGTCTCCACCTTCTCGGGTATGTGAGATTTTGGAATCTCCCTTTGTTGCTGATGTTGATTTGATTCTTAGGTGTATTAAGTCCTTTCTCAAAGGTACTTCTTGCGGCAGGGATGGTCTGAGGGCACAACACGTGTTAGATGCTATGTGTGGGGATGGTTCCGCTATTGCTGTTGATCTTCTACGAGTGATCTCATCTGTTGTTAATCTGTGGTTGGGAGGCAGATGTCCGGGGAGTTTGGCGGAGTTTGTGGCTTCTGCTCCTCTTACGCCATTATTGAAGCCTGACAATGGGATTCGACCCATTGCAGTTGGCACTATTTGGAGGCGGTTGGTTTCTAAGGTTGCCATGAAAGGGGTGAGTAAAGATATGACAACCTATCTAGCGGATTTTCAGTTTGGAGTAGGCGTGTCTGGTGGCGCCGAAGCTATTTTGCATAGTGTCAACAGGGTTTTGAGCGAGCGGCATGATGATGGTTCGCTTGCTATGCTGGCCGTGGATTTCTCGAATGCTTTTAATCTTGTTGACAGGACAGTATTGCTTCGTGAGGTGAGGAGAAGATGTCCATCTATTTCTTTATGGGTTGAGTTTTTGTATGGTCAGCCTGCTCGATTGTATCTGGGAGATAGATTTATCTGGTCATCCACTGGAGTTCAGCAAGGTGACCCCTTAGGGCCACTTCTTTTTGCGCTTGTCTTGCATTCACTTGTGCACACTATCCGTGACAACTGTAAGCCTCTTCTTCATGCTTGGTATTTAGATGATGGGACAATCATTGGTCGATCGGAGGATGTGGCTAAGGCACTTGGTATTATTTTGGAGGTTGGTCCGAATTTTGGACTTGAGTTGAATGTTAAAAAAACTGAGTTATTTTGGCCTTCATGTGATGGTTCGAAGCTTCGAGACGGGTTATTCCCTAGAGACATTGCGAGACCATCTTTGGGGTTGAAGTTGTTGGGAGGGGCTGTGAGTAGAGATAGTGATTTTATTAAAGAATTGGTTATGAAGAGAGCTGATAAGGCATTGGAGTTGATGCGTCTTCTCCCTCAGCTTAGGAACCCGCAGAGTGAGCTTCTCTTACTTCGCTCGTGTTTGGGTGTAGCGAAGATGTTTTTTGGCCTGAGGACTTGTCAGCCAGAGCATGTGAAGGATGCAGCATCTTGTTTTGACGCGGGACTTCGTGAGTCGATTGAGGATATGGTGGTTGGTGGGGGTCCTTTTTTCGGGGATCTTCAATGGCGGTTGGCTTCCTTGCCTATTCGTCGTGGAGGGCTCGGTTTGTACTCTGCTATGGAGGCGTCTTCTTACGCTTTTGTTGCCTCCAGAGCTCAGTCTTGGGTGCTCCAAGACCATATATTGCGTGACAGTGGGCTATCCGGTATGGATTCAGTTTTTTACAAAGCTTTAGATGACTTGCATGTGGCTATTCCGGAGTTCGACCTTTCCAACTTTACTAGTAAGGACACCGTCCCCCCTAAGCCCCAACATATTTTGGCGGATGCTCTTTTTGGTAAAATTGTTCAGGAGATGGTTGAGAGGTTTGATATGACTAATAGGCAACAAGCAGTTTTCGGATGTCTGCAAGCGCCGCATAGCCAAGATTTTCTTCTTGTCATTCCCATCGATGGACTTGGTCAATGCATGTCCCCTGTGGAGTACCGCTCCATTCTCAAGTACCGACTTATGATTCCGCTTTTCTCAGCTGGTGAGGTTTGCCCCATTCCTAATTGTCGGAGGGTGTTGGATGCTTTTGGGGAGCATGTTGTACATTGTAAGGAACTTCCTGGCTTCAAGTATAGACATGATCTGGTTCGTGATGTTCTTTGTGATACCTTTAGACGGGCCGGAATTTCTGTAAAGAAAGAAGCACCTGTGAACTTCTTGACTGATCTGCGGGATGGAAGGTCGACATTGCGGCCGGCGGATGTTTTGGTGTTTGGTTGGAGTGGAGGGAAGCATGCATGTATTGATTTGACGGGGGTCTCACCGCTTGTGGGATTAGGGAACGGACCTTTTGTTGTGGGTCAGGCAGCTTGTAGAACGGCATCAGCTAAGGTAGCCAAGCATGGAAGGGCATGTGTTGAAAACCAACACGTTTTTCTTCCATTTGCTTTTGACACGTTTGGTTTTTTTGCACCCGATGCTGTTGATATTCTCAAGAGGGTGCAAAGAGTTATGCATAGTAATATTATGTCCTCTAGATTTGTAGATGTTGTTTTTAAAAGGTTAGGTTTTGCTATCCAAAGAGGGGTAGCGGCGCAACTTGTTGCTCGCTTACCTTCTACTTCTATGTAAATAGTAATACCGTATAAATAAAATATACAATTTTTGTATTAGAAAATACCATTAAATAAATTGTTAATAACTAAAAGAAGATTATCTAATAATAAGTCATAAGATCCATTATATAATTTATATATCATATTTAAGGATCGAGGTCCTAACCAGTAATGTCCCGAGTTTTGAAAATATAACGAAAGTAACGAAAGCACCGAGTCTCCCCTATTTTGGAGGCTTTGGAGCAACCTGCATTTCAAAATATAAATATATTAATTTTCAATTAAAAAGTAAATAATAAAAGCACCGAGATAGTAGAATATAACGAAAGTAATGAAAGCACCGAGTATCCCCTTTACGAATATACTAGTGTACTACCCGTGCACAACACGGGTTTATCTTGATTTTCTTTTACATGTCCGAAATATTTTTTTTCAATTTTATTTACAAAAATAAATTTAATCACACATATTAATTTTATAATAAAAAATTTATAAGTAGTAAAAATTTACTTCTTTTTTTTGCATCAGATTATGTATTATTAAATATATTAAGAAGGATTAGTAAGTAATAGCCATATACTAATAAATTACATTTTTACGATAAAATCAAAATGAAGGATAAAAAATATACAATCAAATGAAAGTTTAGATAATATACCAGTTTCATCGTCCCATTGATTCAACCCAAACTTATATACAACATATAATATAAATTTATAAAATAAGTTTTATTACGGTATCACCTTTTGCAAATCTAACCTCACCGAACGAAAACCAAATTTCTCCAAATATAGAACAGATCCCTATCGATCAATTTCAAAGTTCAATCACATGTTGATTCGTTGAATATGAACATACTCTCTTCCATTTCAAGAATTCCTTTCATTTCGTATTCATCATGTTGAATCACAATCGAATTCACACGAGAAGGGAAGCATTTGTACTTGATTTGTAGATGAAAAAATATGAAGTATCTATCTTGAAAAATTGCAAATATAAATTCGAAATTTACTTGTTTCGATTTTTGTTTTTGTTTCACATACAATTCTTTAAAAATATAATGAAGATTTGTGCTTGCATATTACAAAACACCAGTGAATTTCACTTATAAGGAAGTATAAACAAAATTAGAACAAATTTTATTCATAATTTACTTTAATTAGGTCTTCAACGGGTGGATTTCACACTCCATTTCAAGGATATATAATATAATATGGACTGAGAAGTTTGAACAGAAAATATTTTGGGTTTTGATTTTCCAGAAAGTTAAGTACTCGTTAACGATATCCTCCTCTTCTTCGTAGTTTAGGTGCCGCTAGTAGAGGCGGAATCCTAGGGTTTGCAGTAGAAGACTTGCTTCGTACAGTTAGTCGTAACCCTAACATCCCTCACATCCACATCATTGCGGAAATGGAAGACTTTATATGTTGTCGCCGTCAAGGGTGACATCCCCGATACACAACCGAGGAATCGCCATGATGCTCCAAGATCATTGGGTTTGACATTCAAAGTTTGAGAATGCAAGGAAATCGAAGTCCCGATCTACAACGATCGATGATCGTCATGAATGCTCGACTTAGATTGGATAAGGGGATGAATCCAAATCTCGACTCGCCAAATCTCGGATTGCCGCTCATGTTGGCGCTCTTCTTCATCGAGTTCGCTGGGGTTTTAATGTAGGTTTTGGGCAGTTAAGTCTTCTTCCTAGGATGAGTAGAGGCGGAGGTACATAGGAAACTATTATCCCTAATCTTACAAATCCTTAGGTTAGCCAAAGTTGCAAAACACAAGTAAAATCAACACAACTCATCATCCAAGATGCATCATCTGAAGAAGTGTCTTGCTTGGATTTTGTATGCGTTGATTTACTGCAAGTTATGGAGGAAGAAGAGTTTTATAGTCACGGTAACATTAAGCACCCTCACTAAGCATGCGTTTGATGTCAAACAAAGTTGCAAAACCGGTGCATTTTGATGAACCTTTCTAGTAAGTTAGCTATGTGACGAATTGAAACTGACAAAGACCATTGCATGAACTGATCAAGCTTCTGATCAGCAAGATCTACTTTAAAGTCTTGCGTGACTTCATATAACAAAGGGAGGTTATATGTGACAATAAGATGTCATCACGACTCTTCTATAACAAATCGAAACCATTTCACTAAAAGGGTTACACCACTATAGGGGGCAAAAAAATATAGAGAGAATCAACCTAGAGATGAAATGGGTAGTATATAATGTATACATATGGCATGATTGCTTGCGGTTCAATTTAAAGAAACTTTGGTCCTTATTTGAGGAACACAAAGACTAAGGGAAGGATAATATGGAGGACCTTCAGTACATACATCTTTCTTCCTTTTTTTTCAATTGAAATATATATCTCATGAACATGCAACACCTGCAAATTGAAAGCAAAGTTAATGTGTGAACTTTTGATATATATATGCATACACTAATATAATCAATCGATATTCTGAACAAATCAATCGATTGTAATTGTAATTATACTTGCTCAATGAAGTATACTCGGCCAATGATGATTTGGAGCCTAACACCACAATGTCAAAATCGAAATGAATACAACTCAACATATTAAATATTGATTCAAATCCCTACCAAAGGTATGTGCAAGGAAAAAAAGAAAGGCATACAAATCGAATCGCAATATCAATATGAGTTCTTACGATGATGGAGAGGCGATGACTTGAGGCGATGAGACAACAGTAGAAGTGAGAATATCTAATTATATAGGGAAAAAACCCTAAAAAAAATTTAGGTAGGAAGTTTACAGGAGAAGAAACAAAAAGATCTAAAAAAGATACGTTAGTTTTAAATGTGATTTTATAAGATTTTTATAACAAACAGAATATCTAAAAATAAATAATTATTCGGTAAATAATAATAATTATAATAAACTATTATATGAAAATGATAATTACTTAATTAGAAGATTTCGGAGTTGAAGTTTTAGCAGATTGAAAGTCCATATCAAAACTGAAAAATATTTATGTTTACATTTAAATTATTTGTGGATACGTGATCCGAGTGTTATTTATAATAAAAGATTTTGATTAATGTTTACATTTAAAATCGAAGTGTCATACGAATTTTGATTGGTGCTTATACAGGATTTAAATTACTTGTTTTAATTATCACATTTAAATTCAATTATTAATTACTTTCAATAATTATTTTGGGGGCTGAAATAAGTGTGGTTGTGACACGTGGCAAAAAAGGCTCTCCTTTAATACATATAAGATAAGATATACCGCAAAAAATTAGGGTTAATTAGGATTAACAAAACTTGTTGAGAAAGCTTCTTTAAATTAAAAATTAGCTAATATTAAAATTTGTTAAGATTTTGTGTTAAAGAATAAATTATATCATAACTAATTTCGATTTTGATGAGATACGTTATGTAACAATCTCGGAATAAAAATTGAGAAGATTAAGCTAGTAAGGCAAAAAAATTTTAAATAAAACAAACTAGGCCCCTAGTATTTTACAATTTAAAAAAAGTAAACTAAATATTATAATAATCTTTATTAGGCAGTTATCAATATTAAGTGGAGATAATTAATTATTAGAATACATAATTTATGCTAAAATTAAGGAAACCGTTAACTATATTTTTGGTAACTGTACGCTTGAGATTTGAGAATCATTTTTATCCACCATTATAAATATTTTAGCAGAAACCAAACGTCCAAGCGAAGATCGTTCTGCACCGCCATTCCTAAGCAAAGACCCTTCTGCACCGCCATTCCGAAACCATCAAATCGTGTGCTCAAGTCGACCGGAGCCAAAATCGAAACCACCGTTCATCCAAGGATCTCCAACACCTCGCGAAGACGGAGCCCTCTCCTCGTTGAATGGATATCGATCTTGAATGTCAATCGAAGAGTGCGTTGTGAATGACGTCGGACTTGGCAAAGTCATCTTCCTCGTTGCGTGGTATAATTCCAATCGCACTAACACTAGTTGACATTTACGATTTGGATGGATTTAGGGCTTTGCTTACAAACGATGAATCTTCTTTACTCTTCTTCTCCCTCTTCTGCACTGCGACCTCACTGCTTACAACAATGGAAACTGCTTCACTAGGTATGATATATTCGGATAGGGGTTGATTATGTACATATGTTGCTCTTTATGTACATATGTTGTTGCGAAAATATTACTAACGAACTATATATGTACCAAATATGTAATTTGTGTACATTTGGATAGAGGTTTGATGATACACAGACATATTTGTGTGTACATATAACATGATGTCGATTAGAATATGTACAGTTTTATGTTTGCATGTACATATGTTTGCAGCCTCTGGTGATTATGTACATAACTACATATGTTGGTGCGAAAATGTTATCGACTAATATGTACATATGTTTGCAGTCTTTGGAATTATGTACATATGTTGCTGCGAAAATCTTACCAGGATTGATTCAATATCATCGCCATGAATGAACGCAAGTTGGAAAGGACGAGCATTCCGGAAAGTATTTTGATTTACTTAATAAATGGAGATAGTTTGATTCCATTAATAAATGGAGAGAAAGATAATGAATTAATTAGGGAAATAGGACCCCTTGAAATTCTCTTTTGCAAACTAAGTCTCTATACAAAAGGAAGAAAAAATAGATATGGAAACTAAAAAATAGGGGTAATAATTTCTCTAATTGAAATGATGGTGATTAGATGTTTACTTTTGATTTAAGTATCTTTTTTACATGGATTGGTTTTGTAGTATATTTCTTGGGTATGGTTTTGGGTATGATTGTGAAAATAGAGGCAATATATTTCTTGACAAATTTATTTTTGGGTATGATTATGACATTATTTGGGTAAACGGGTTTTTGGGTATGCTTGTATATGTGTATTGGCTTTGTAGTATATTTCTTATTATTAAGTATATTTTTAAAGTGATATCGTGGATATGTTTTATGGTTACCCAAACTGTGTTATAATGATCAAATTCAAGCGAATTTTTGGGTAATGATCAAATGTCATTTGATATTGATGTTTGTGTCTAATATCGAGTTTTGAAAATTTTGGGTATGACAAATTTAAATTGGGTATGGTTTTTGTATTAAGTGATATTTAAATTGGGTGTAAATATAAAATATTATCCAATTTATGGATATGATTTTATTTTGATATTTGATTTTTTGGGTATGTTGTTTTCGAGTATGTTTATGTACTTTGACAAATTTATTTTTGGGTATGATTGTGACATTATTTGGGTAAGTGGATTTTTGGGTAATAGGTGATAAAGTGAGAATGTTGGAAATTCTTTTTTCTGATTGATGTGACATGTGAGATAGTACAACATGTCACATCCGATGGGTTGTCAAACTTTGCTCTCTTTTGTACTCTATTTCCTCTATTCTATTTTATAGGGGGTCAAAATACCAATCCCAAATAGTATGAGTCTTCTTTCTCAATTGATTTTGCTTAAAAGGCTAGTTTGCCAATTTTGCCAAAGATAATTTACTTTCCCGTTTTGTAACAATTAGTTGCTTAACATTTATATTAATAATTAAAAAGGAGAAAAAATAAACGTAACAGAAACAAACTTAAAATATGTTCTTCCTTTTACGGGGTTGCTATTCGATCAAACACGGGAGGCAACACAGGCGCGGTCTGGATGTGCCTCCCGGGCGCAGTCTGGATGCGCCTCTGGGGCGGATTTTGACTGTGCCCCGGAGGCGGGTTGTGCCTGTGCCCCGTTGCCAGCTCTCGACTGCGCCTGAAACTGCACTTTATCAGGTTGAACGTCTCGCTTACCCTATCCCGTTCCGATACTATTTGAACACCCGAGACTTCATACCTAACATCAAACAACGAACTATATCTTGAAAGGTTGATCACTGTCATGGGTAGATGATATCCTTTCACTATGTTCACAACTGTGTATGTATTTCACTATTCTAACTTTGAAAAATCTCTTGCTTAAATTGATTTGGAATTCCATTTTTTAACAGTAGAAGAAATAGATTTGGAATTCAAATTCGCAACAGTGCACAAACATTCAAGAAGAAACTGATTTGGAAAGCACTTTCAAAATAATTCAGATTCATTCAAAACCTATCTCCTTCATAAATCGATTCGCAACAACACATGAATTCAAATTCGCTCCTTCTTTAAATCGATTTGCATCAACAAAGGAATTCAAATTCGTAACAGTTCCGCCAGTGCACATTCATTCAAGAAGAAATTGATTTGAAAAATCTCTTGCTTAAATTGATTTGGATTCCATTTTTTATTGTCGATGGACCCTTCACCAAAAACAAACAACACCAACCTGCAGATGAAGAACAACCACGAAGAAGAAGAAGAGGCGGCGGCTACTGGGTGCAGGCACAAGAGAACGTCAACGAAGAAGACGACTATTGTGCACGAGAAGAATTGGCATGTTAACCTTCACCTGGGGCGCAGGGGCAATGCGCCCGGGTGGCGAAGTCGGTTTACGCCTGCGCTCTATTTGCGCATTTGGGCTCCGCCCCATTTTCACATTTGGACCCCGCTTCGTTGACATAATCTGACTCCGACTCGTAATCCCGATCCGATTATATAACTCCGTAAGTAATTTTATGTCTGACCGGATAAAATCACTCATTATAGAAAATGATACATACTATATCAGGATTTTTTTTTCCAGATTTTTAAAATACTTTTTGTATTATTTTTTTCTAAACAATAAAATAATATGTAAACAGTCATAAATTAATTAAAATATTTTTAATATAAAAAAAATTTTGAAACATTTTTCCTATTTTTTAAATACTTTTGTGTAAATGACAAAATTTTTTTAAAAAAGTATTTGATTTATTTTCAAAAAGACGATAGTTTTTTTAGAAAAAAAAATGAATTTAACGTTTTTGGGAAAAACAAATTCGATTTTTTTCATATCTTTTTTAATATGAAACTAGTTTATATCCCGTGCCTTGCACGGGTATTTGTTAAGAAATACTTTTAAAATATATATATATTGTCATAACTTCAATTCTTTGACCCTATTAATCCAATATAATTTAAATATAGTAAAATAACCAAAAAGTATAATCAAAATAATTATGATGAATACACATAATTACCATAACGTCCATTAAAACCATGTAAAATTAGTCTCATTTATATTAATATTTTTCATAAAATTATATTTCATCCAAAATTATTTTTATAATAATATAGTCTATTCCGCACTAAATCCATAATAGACGTTATTCGATAATATCTAACTTAAAAATATAACCTCGTACAAATATACCGATTATTATGATTCATATCTAAATATCCTAAATATAATTATAATTTATCAATTATTATTAGCCATGATTAGAAAAAACGTTTAAATCGTCATGATTGTTATCACTCGGTGCATCAATTTAGACACGGTAATTATATGACTCTAATTCATACTAATTATTCTCTAGTTGTGGCCGTGGCTAACATGTATGGTTAGACCAATGATCCCATTACCCTTGAGTCTTGACTCCTTCCACCAAATCTCTATATTCTACATTTTAAAGGTAGAGATAATATTTTATTGTAAATTTGACCAAATTTTATGTATAAAATCGTCGTCATGAGTATAAAAGTTTACAAAGTTTAGAATTCTATAATATTCGTCATGAGTATACAAGTTTAGTTTATAGATACGTTTCTAATCATTCTAGACAACTAAATTTGATAAACTTTATATGCAATTAATAAATTTCCAAATTTTTTTATTTATTTTAATAGATATAAAATGAAACTTTGTTACTTTTTTGTTTGTTAAGATAAATTACCTTAGGTAAAATGATTGAAAAAGGTTAAAAGACTTTAATTTTATAAAAAGTTTGTAAAGAATATTTTGATAGGAATTTATCAACTAAAACTTA
>BSUD01000139.1:405703-431748 GCA_033239045.1 Fagopyrum esculentum
GATGAGATAAGATATCGGAACATACTATAATCTTAATGAAATTTGTTACCGATATATTTTCAAGAAGATAATTTCCATAATATATATGGAAGGAAATAATAACAAAAATAATAATTGTTAAATAATAAAACAAAAAATATTTCAGATATAATTATTGAGTTAAGTGTAAGATGTTATAGCGTGATTGCCATTTTAAAAAAAATTTGGAGTCGGAATTTTATAAAAGAGAAAAAACATTAAAAAAAAATAGATTTAGAGTTACAAAATACGAATTTGCTTTAAATCTCTCTCAAAAAAAGATTTTTGGATTTGTTTTACATTGTCAAAATAGATAGATTTTATTATATTGCATTTCCTTCAAATAGTGAATCAGATCTAATTTAAATATATTACAATTTATCAAGTAAAATTACAAAATAAAGATGAAAATTTTCCTTAAAATGAAACATTGGGGATGAATTGATCAAAACTATAGGCGATACCGAAGTGCGATCAGGTGATCGATTTGCGAGGATTGTAGGAGCGAATAGAGAAAGTCGGTGTTTCCCACCAGCTTCTTCACTCCCGTTCTCCCTCCCATTCTTATATAATTGAGTACTAAGCTTTTTTAAAAATAATTGATTAGAACATGTAATGACCCCATCCTTAAATTCCATACTTTTGAAAACTAAACAACAGATTTCAAGGTCATAAAATCAACCTCCATTACCCTGAAAAGTTTAGAATCAAAACAGGCGAACATAAAATAATTTGGCAAATGACAAAGCAGTAGCTCAATGGACTAAAAGGAACTGGGTAGAAACTAAGAAAGAAAGAAAAAATCTAGCAACTAATCTGCATTGGGAGACATGGGGAGAAGACGAAACCTTTTGTCACAATTCATTGTTGAGAGAAGAAAGTATCTTATTTTGAGAGATGAATGATGATAGACGTATATATAGGTTGATCAAAAGAAAGATTGTTTGAGAAGATTTGTGTATCAGATCGGTACGTGAGATATGATCTAAACTAATACGTGTATAAAAAATATTCTGATATTAAAACAATTATCGTAAAAGGCACAAAAAATTAAAATCTACGGAGAAATATATGTTTAAGAAATAATTTGAAATATATTAATCTAGCATGGGTTGATAACAAAATCTTTTTGTTTCAAATGATAAGCTAATAACAAAAAATTTCAATATTTTTTTTATGTCACCTACGTTTAAAAAAAAGAATTTTTGTTAAATAGATAAATAAAAATAATTATTATAAAGGTATAAATAAAAGGCAAAAAAAATTTTTTAAGAAACTATTTCGAAATTTATAGTTTAACAATTCGTTAGTTTACAAAATATTTTTGTTTAAATTGTTGAATAAGAACGTTAGGTGTAACCCACATGTGGATGATGAATGGCAATGTGTTATATATGATTGCTAAATAGTTTTTACAAATTGATTGCTGAATAGGAAGTTATAGCAAAAGGAATAAAAATTGTTCAAATCATTAGATAATTTTAAGATTGATTGCTGAATATGAAAAATCCGTCCAGAAAATGAATGAAGTTGCTGGTATATCAATAAAAATTATTTATAGATGGAAATCTTTAATATTTATTTAGTAATTAGGATTCTATTATTTAGGAGTGGTAATTTAGTAATCTCTCATAAATTTTTTAGGAGTGGCATTTCAGTAAATATTTCACAAAAAATCCTATGTGGCATACTTAGTTGATTGACATGTGGACTTAGTGTCCTTTGTTTTAGTAAGTTATATAGATTATGAGTTTTTATACAAATTATTTTAAAAATATCTGAAATTGTTTTCAAAAAATAATAAAATCAAAAATGAAAATACACTTGTTCTAAATATACGAATTCTTTTAATTATTAAAAAAAATTTATTCAAAAAAAATGAAGAAATATTTTTGTAACCGTTTAAAAAAATTATTTTAGAAAAAAATAGTTTATAAGTTTTGAAAAAAATGAAGTTCAATTGAAAGTTAAAAATATAAAAAAAATATATATTAAGATGTGTAAAATTTTATATAAAAAAATAAATTTTATCAGTTCAATTGAAAACTATAAGTATACAAAACAAAATTAAATTTAAAATATTTAAAATAAAGTTTATAAATTTAAGAAAGTATAAAGTTTAATTATAAATTAAAAATATGAGTTGACAAAATATTAATATCTTTAAAATCAATTGAAAAATTATTAATATCTTTAAAATTAGATGGCAAATCTTAACTAGTTCGATTTTTAAGCTACAAATAATTAAAAATCAATTAATAATATGAGAGAATAAAACAAATATTAGTTAATAAAATATTTAATATAATCTCATAAATTAAATATTTAAAATAATTTAGTTTAATATGATGGGATAGAAATTATAAAAAAAAAATTAACGTGTTAATTTAATGATGTGGATTCGTAAGACTATACCATGTGTATTGTGTAAGCTACATATAGACTAGAAGAGTATGCACGGGTTTGAACCTACATTTTATAGTTTTTAATTATTTTTTTAAAAAAATTTTTGATCGGGTAGAAGTTCGTAATTTTTAGGGAATTCGAGTTTAGATGATTTTTGTTATTGTTATTTGATTTTTTTAATTAGAAAACGGATCGGTAAAAATTTCGTAAATTCATAAAAAATATATCATATCCAGCCTTCCTTTTAACCTAATTTCCCCCTCTCCAAGTGGTTTCTCTCTCCCCGTTTCTTGTCTTCTCCCGTTCTACTCTTCTCTCCCATTCTACTCTTCTCCCTTGCCTCTATCTAGCGATCGATTGCAGAGTAGGAGACATCGAGCCAGGAAGTTCCGGCGACCAACCTCCACTGGACGGACCACCTCGCTACCACGACCACTCGTCCCGGCGCCGGAGGAGGTGCGACTCACCCCTGGCTGTTGCGGTCGCCGTTGTTGCCATCGTCGCGGGTGTCCCGCTGCTGCTTTGCCGCCTTCACTGTCGCGAGCGTTCCGCCACTGCAACCGCCGCCGCCGCCGCCGCCTCAGAGCCATCAACTGCCGCCAGTCCGTCCTTCTCTGCAGATCCGAGTTGAGTTGGGTGAGATTTTGAGCTGATTTAAAAACCCTATATTTTCTGATTTGGGGATTTATGGTGATTTTTGTTTGTCTGTGTGTATGTGATTTGGGTGATTAGGGTGATTAGGGTTGGTTTGAGTGAGAATTTCGTATCTGCAAATACCCTAATTTGCGGATTGGGTTTTTTGTAAATTCAATCCGATTATTGTTAAATAGGGTGTGTTTACATGGGCTTGTGTTTGCATATGACTGTTGAAGGTTGCTGTTGTGATTCAACTTTGGAATAAGGAATCTGTTTGGACTTTGAAAAGAGGAATCAGAATGAGTGATTCCTTACATTTTTTGCTTGGTTAGCTTTAGGAATGAGTGAAATAAGAGAAAGTTGGAATGCATAATGAATGGTATTGTTTGAATTTGATTTTTCACATTGCTGCATTCCATCTTTATAGGCAGAATAGAATGCATCTAATGTATGTAATGTTTAATGAGATGATCAGCTTTTTTCTTTTAAATGAAATCATAAAGTGATTTTCAGTTTTTTTCCCTCTCCCTCTTACTTGTATACATTAATGAGCAAGCTAGAAACAGCCGATAGTTTTTTGAAGTTACTGAAGGATTTCTTGTTAAAATTATGTCTACTTATGATGTTTTTGCAAATGGTATCTACCAAGTGGGTAAATATAATTATTTGCATTAGTGAGATGATATTATTATATGTGTACCTAAAGCTCTTTCATGAGACGTTTTTATCCAAAAAGCCGATCTGACTGATAAAGTTGATCTGTTTGACAAGCTTAGACATGTAGATATGAAGTAGATATAGTTGAATCTTATTATCACTTTCATTGGATGTATATTTGGTGAAGTGTGTGTTGTTGGGTTATTCCAGAAGGGATGGGTGAAGATTCCATTGAAGAATCTGCAGAGGCTCGAAGAGAAAGACTTAAAGCTCTCAGGAAGGCTAAGGAACTTTTTGACACCCCTGATGAGGATGGTACTCAAGCAGAAGATATGACTAACAGTGGGGATGCTGCTAATGATGAAAGGTATGCCTTTTACTTGTAAATTCTTGGTTTGGCAATATCATAATAATGTTTGCCGAGTAATTGGCGAGTGTGATCCTGCATTGATCAATTCAGCTCGATTTCTAGTCCCTTGTGATTAATTCACTATCCTGTAGGAGTTCAGAACTTCATTGGTATAACTATTTATGACTGACTTTACAACTTACAGCCATTTGACAATTAAAACATTTTACGCGTTCTGTTGTCACATCAGGTGCTGCAGTTCACTGATATAATGATTCCTTTTTGTAATTTTAGTCTAAACATGAAATTTCGAAACTACCTTCCTCAAGATAAGGAACTTCAAGGAGGTAGATTGGCTCCCCCAGACTTGCCAAAATTTGAAGATCCAGTTGCAGCAGAACCTGCTGTAGAGAAGAATGAGGTATATTCTCTTGAATACAGGTTATCATCCTCTTTGATCTTGTTAGTGTGTGTATAAGTTTCTTAATCTGTGATATATGGAATTTTTGTAGGATCCATTTCTGAACATCGCTCCCAAGAAGCCAAATTTTGATCTTAGAAGGGATGTACAAAAGAAGTTGGATAAGCTAGAAAGGAAGACACAAAAGGCGTTGTTTAAACTGATGGGTAAGACATTTGTACTCACACATCTTTTCCACTTGATTTTTATCAAACATGTCTCCAACCTCCATGCTACAATCTGAAATATGTCCAGGGTTGCCTTTTAACCTTGCAATATTGACATCTTCCTTATGTTGTTAGTTTTTTCCCTGGAGTTTCTAGACCTATCACCAGAAGCCTTTTGCATAGTTACACTTCCTCCAGACTCCCCTTAGCCAACATCAATTGTGATCTGCAATGTTATCTCTTGTTAGTTTAGCTGTTCGATTTAGACTTAACCCCCACTCTCCTTTAGCTCTTATTCTTTTGAAGTTTAAAACAAGAGTCCTTTCCATCTTGCCACTTGCTGCATCAAATCCTTATGCACTTACAAGTTTTTATCCAGTTATTTACTTCTCAACATGCACACCTGCAGTTTTTATTGTTTTTTTTCGTTGGATAAACAATGAGAAACTAGAATGGGAGACTTTCATCCCTGGAAAATATAGTTATTAAGCTTCTTTGGAGGAAAAAAAAGGATTCGGTTGATGGCGAGTGAATATATCATTAGTATTTTAGAAAAAAGACCGATATTCTACCATTCCATGATATTTCTTCTATTTTATTCCGCCTTTTTCAACCCATATAACTAATTCTTCTTAATGTCTCAATTCTCAGAGATGCAAGAGCAAGAGAAGCAATCAGAAATTGGGGAAATGGCTACAGAAGAAGGCTATAAGGAAAACAATTAGAAGGGTTTTATGCAAATTACGTTTTGAATTGAAACTATAGAGGCAAATGTATTTGCTTCTTGTCTGAATGTAATATAACTTGGCATGAAACTGACCTTAAAGATTTTTGTATCAGAGCTTGTTAGACAGTGTGAATGATGTATTTCTATTGCCAATTTTAAAATCTCCATGCTACTTATGTAAAGCATGCTAGTATGGGTTTTGGATCTTGCTTATTGAATATGGTGTTTTCTTAACAGGGTTTGGTTCTCATTGAAAATGGCGAGTATATGTAGGAGGCGAAACTTCACAGAAATATAAGAGCGAGGACCGGTTTCAATGTCATGCTTATGCCTGTCGGTAATTTGCCGGTTTGCCGGTCCGGAAACCCGGTCTAACCTAATTTCTAACCAATGGACCCATTTAATCTTTTTATATAGAAATATTTTATTAATTTTCCATTGTGTATCGATTCTCTTTTTTTTTTTCATCAGATATTTTCTGAATGTTTCTAGAAAGTACCTCTGCACATAGGTTAAATATATTAGGGTACGTTTGGTACGTTTAGGCCGATTGGTGTCTCGAAACTAGTTTGGTACGTTTAGGCCGATTGGTGTCTCGAAACTGATCCGCCTAATTGCTTACCTATGTATAAAAAAAAAAAATTCTCTTTTTTTTTTTAAATATATTAGGGTACGTTTGGTTCTAACTCCGGAAACGAAAACGAAGTGAAAAAATTCCTTATTCATGAAATTTTATGGAATCATTTCTTGTGGATTAATGCAAAATACACTTGTTTCCCCACATTTTGTTTCCCTATAGGGTATCAATAGTAATCAAACTCTACTCCAATTACTTCAAACCGCAAGAAATGATTCCACAAACTTTCATGAACAATGGTATACTTATAGACTACATTCGTTTTCATTCCGTTTCCGATTCCGATTCCGGAGTTAAAACCAAACGGGCCCTTAATCTCCTTCATTTGTTTTACAACTTTGTTTTATATTCTCTGTTGTCTCTTCTGATTAATTTATAATAATTTGTTTGTCTTTCTAATATCTTTATAATTTTTAATTGATTACAATTAAAAAAATTGTCTTTTTTTAATGTCTTATTCTTATATAAATTGACAAATTTTGAATGACTATTTTTTTTAAAGATTTAGAAATAATTAATTTGAGGTTGAAAAAAAAATTAATTTTTGAATTTTGTAAAAAAGTTTTACAAAGTCTTTCATAAGAACGAAGTTATTTATTTAATTAAATTCAACTATCATTCAACTAAATACAAATGGATATATGAATGTGCTTACGATACTTTGAGAAACCATGTTTTCACAATCATGTTATTTACCACATGATTTTGACACTGTAGTAGTGTAGTGAAACAATTTGTAATTTCCAAAGGAATAAGTCCAACCTTCGTCACTTGTCTTAACCTTGACCTTTAAATATTCGGATCGGGTAATCAAGTGGGTGGGCTTATCCAAATTCATTGTAATTTTGTAAATACTTCGGGCCGTTTGTTTGCAACTCTGAAAACGGAAACGGAATGAAAACGAATTTAGTCTATATCTATGTCCTTATTCATGAAATTGTATGGAATCATTTCTTATGATTTAAGGCAAAATGCACTTAATTCTCCACATTTTTTCCCCTATAGGGTATCAAAAGTAATCAAACTCTACTCCAATTACTTCAAATCACAAGGAATGATTCCAAAAACATTCATGAATAAATGTTTAAGTATGGACTAGATTTGTTTCCATTCCGTTTCCGATTCCGGAGTTAAAACCAAACGGGTCCTGAGTATATTTTGGTAATAAGTGATAGTAAATTAAAATAAATAAACCGTGATAAAAATATATTTTCCGATAAACAATATAAGACATTTTAGGACAATGTATACGTGACCCGTATGATTATCACTATTTCTGGTATAGTCTAAATTATCTTAAAATCTAAATCATGGATTTTTTTTCAATGTAATACATAATTAAAGCTTTAAATAGTGGATTTAGTCTCTAAAAATCACTTTTACAATATTTTTTTTTTATTTTAATAAACTTAATTTATTAAATTAATAGATTTGAAATTGTGTACATAGTGATGTACACATAAATCAAATAGTACATAATGATCTTACAAAAAAGTATATTATTTTATAAACCAGTAATCATATTTACATTACAAGAATACGACTGCTTAAAAAACAATTTATTTTATAAAAAAATAATTGTAATGTGATTTTTTTGAATTTATGCAATAAGTGGTAGATCATTCTTGTGTACCGGGTGTTAAAACATATAAAGTACACACTACACACTCACAAATCACACCTCATATTATTTTTATTAAGTATCACCCATAACATTAATTTGACCTCTTTTCTTGTAAATATAAACATATATAAAAGTAATTACTATTATCAATTGTTGACGGTTTTGGATTTGAAATCGCGCGTCTTGCGCGATTATTAGAGGGACGCGAGGTTGGAAAGCGACGGAAGAGAAAGAGGTTGGAGTCGGTTGATACAGTGTCGATCCATCCCAAGGAAATAGGCGAGGGTTTGAGAGAGTCGGAAATCGGCGCTACAAGGAAAGGACGTAGAAGTTGTGACTATATGCGAGGATAAAGGCAAACTAGAGAAGGAGAGGCGACGGACATAAATCTTCCTTCATACGCTTGTTTTAAACGTAACGGTCAGGGTAAGAAAGCAAATTAAGAAATAAAATATAGTAAGATAATGGCATACACCTAACTAGAAGCAAAGAATGGGGCATAAAAATAAGGACATTATTGCAAGAGGATACTCTTGCTTATAATACAATAAAAAAATTGTAGTAACTCGGTATAGAAAATATTAATTCTCTTATTGTCTTTTAAGTTTAGACTTTTTCTTCCCACTAATAAAAAAAGTTTAGACTTTTTCTCTTGATATCAATAATTTTTTAAGTTTTCTCTTGGTACTCTCATGATTTGATTTGTTTTCACTTTATACCATTTCTTAATATATTTTATTAAAAATTCAATTATAAAAAAAAATATAGAAAAATATAAAACTATTTATGAAAATATTAATATTAATTTTATAAACACTAATTAATGTATACAAGTTTTTTTTAATTTAAAAAATATAAAATAAAGTAAATTTAAAGCTTTTTTTAATTTTTGAACTAAAATAAAAACTATAGAAAATTAAATTGAAAATTAGTTCTAAAATAAATAAAATTTACTATACTTTTATTGTAAATAAGGGTACATAATTGATTTTAAAATATACTTTTTTTAAACTTTTAAAATAATTAAAATTGTAAAACATAAAAAATACTTATGTAACCATTAATTAGTATTTTATAAAATTAAAAGAAATTCCGGTTGGTGCCCCTATGGAATGGGGTATTTCGGATTATGGCCATGACTTTTTTCAAGTTCGGTTGGTATCCCTCAAATTTTCACATAATTCCGGAATTTGCCCAACCGTTAATAAACTCGTTAATATTAATGTTTTATATTAAAAATTTAAGAGCAAGAAAATTGAAAAGATATTAAAAAGAAAAAGGAAATTGAAAAGAAATAAAAAAAACAAAAGAAATTGAAAAGAAATATAAAAAATAAAATGTATCAAATATATTTTTGTTATATATGAAATTGTAAATTTTGATTCAATCTAGGAATTTCTTATAATTCCGGAATTTCTTTTTGTTCTTATTTCTTTTCAATTTTTTTTATTTATTTTTTTAATAAAAAAACATCTATTATACTTACTAAAACAGAGCACTAGTTGATGACGTGGCGCGCTGTGGACGCAGGATTTTTGAAATTGAGCTCCCACAATTAAAGCCAATAAATCTTTATTTTTTACACTATTTTTTAAACCATAAAATCTTTTATTATTAAAATAATAATTTTATAGAAACCAAATCTATTATACTTACTAAAACACAGCACGGGTTGATGACGTGGCGCGCTGTGGACGCAGGATTTTTGAAATTGAGCTCCCACAATTAAAGCCAATAAATCTTTATTTTTTACACTATTTTTTAAACCATAAAATCTTTTATTATTAAAATAATAATTTTATAGAAATCAAATCAATTTTTTAATAATAATAAAAACATTAATCGAATTAGCTTTAACAATCAAATCACCTTAATAACCAAATCATTTTTTTAATAAATAAATATTTATAAAAATATATTAAAAGATATTGCGATTTTGATTTCCCTTTTAATTATATTTTCGGTTAGGATTTTTATTCGACGGATTTTTTTTCGAACGTTCCATCAGATTTTTCCATGGTTCGCTTAGAACTTTTATGTTTTACAAATTTGTCGAACAAAATTTATTTTTTTGAAACTATTTCCAATTGTTCCATCAAATTTTAAGCGAACAATTATTTTTTGATAAACTCCATCAAAATTTAAGTTGTTTTTTCTTTGAAAAATACCTATAAATATATCATAAATTTTTACATGATTTCATTGGATTTTTTTGATAGTTTTTTAAATAAAAAACTTCCATTTAATCAACAAAAATGATTTTCATTTTGACGGTAAATTGATTTCCATTGTTGTTATATCTTTTTATTATGGATTTTAATTAAATTGGTTTCGATTTCATTTCCATTTTAGTTATATTTTCTGTTAGGATTTTTATTCGAACGAATTTTTTTCCGAACGTTCCATGTGATTTTTTTCATGGTTCCCTTAGAACTTTTTATGTTTTACAAATTTGTCGAAATAAATTTATTTTTTTGGAACTAAGAATTTTACGTTATGGGCGAGTCTATATCTACTACTAGAGCAGTATACATGACAGTTTACGTGGTGCGTTGTGAGAGTAGTATTTCGAAATGGAGCTCCCACAATTTTTTTTTGAAATTGTATAATTAACAATCGTTTTTCTATTGTTTCATCCCTTGATTTGATTTTTAACCGTAACCCCGTGTATCTGATCTATTTTCAAGTTATTAAAAAAAAATTGACATGTACACCTTTTTTTATGTTAATTTTATTTATTTATTGATTTTCTTCCACCCATCAGCAAATAACTTATTTTTAGATAATAGTTATCGAACTTTGAAGTTAATTTTGAATTAAATTAAATTTTTTAAAAACTTTTTTAGCTTGTAGATATAGACCGCGTTATATTAATTAAATTTTTGTTTAATTATGTTAAGTTTCTTAGCTTGTAGATCACATAAATCTTTTGTAATTTTAATAATTAAAAATAAAATTAACTAATTAACTAATAGATTTATAGTCGAAAAATAATTAATTAAAATAAAAATTTTAATACACCAATAAGCATTATAATCCAAAAAAAACAAAAGAGTTGTTAAATACAAAAAAAAAATTGTAAAATTAAATTGTTACCAATTGACCAAGAAAAAATCCTCAAACTCATTACATCATCGGAAAAAAACAAAAATGTTGTTATATATATATAATAATATTATTATTCTATTAAGTATGTCCATAGTATAATCTCATTTAGTAAATTTATCCTTAATAAAGTAATGTTGGTAAGTCGATTAGATTAGAGAAGTATACAAAACAAAAGCACGTAAAAAAACCTATTTCACAATATTCTTTCTCATTTTTTTCAAAACCCACACAAGGTGCGGGTATTATACTAGTACTTACTAAAACAGAGCACGGGTTGATGACGTGGTGCGCTGTGGATGCCTGATTTTTGAAATTGAGCTCCCACAATTAAAGCCAATAAATCTTTATTTTTTACACTATTTTTTAAACCATAAAATCTTTTATTATTAAAATAATAATTTTATAGAAACCAAATCTATTATCTATTATACTTACTAAAACAGAGCACGGGTTGATGACGTGGCGCGTTGTGGACGCAAGATTTTTGAAATTGAGCTCCCACAATTAAAGCTAATAAATCTTTATTTGTTACACTATTTTTTAAACCATAAAATCTTTTATTATTAAAATAATAATTTTATAGAAACCAAATCTATTATACTTACTAAAACAGAGCACGGGTTGATGACGTGGCGCGCTGTGGACGCAGGATTTTTGAAATTGAGCTCCCACAATTAAAGCCAATAAATCTTTATTTTTTACACTATTTTTTAAACCATAAAATCTTTTATTATTAAAATAATAATTTTATAGAAACCAAACCTATTATACTTACTAAAACAGAGCACGGGTTGATGACGTGGTGCGTTGTGGACGCAGGATTTTTGAAATTGAGCTCCCACAATTAAAGCCAATAAATCTTTATTTTTTACACTATTTTTTAAACCATAAAATCTTTTATTATTAAAATAATAATTTTATAGAAACCAAATCTATTATACTTACTAAAACAGAGCACGGGTTGATGACGTGGCGCGCTGTGGACGCAGGATTTTTGAAATTGAGCTCCCACAATTAAAGCCAATAAATCTTTATTTTTTACACTATTTTTTAAATCATAAAAAATCTTTTATTATTAAAATAATAATTTTATAGAAACCAAATCTTCTATTATACTTACTAAAACAGAGCACGGGTTGATGACGTGGCGCGCTGTGGACGCAAGATTTTTGAAATTGAGCTCCCACAATTAAAGCCAATAAATCTTTATTTTTTACACTATTTTTTAAACCATAAAATCTTTTATTATTAAAATAATAATTTTATAGAAACCAAATCTATTATACTTACTAAAACAAAGCACGGGTTGATGACGTGGCGCGTTGTGAACGCAAGATTAGATTAGAGAAGTATACAAAACAAAAGCACGTAAAAAAAAACCTATTTCACAATATTCTTTCTCATTTTTTTCAAAACCCGCACAAGGTGCGGGTATTATACTAGCTAACTAATAGATTTATAGTCGAAAAATAATTAATTAAAATAAAAATTTTAATACACCAATAAGCATTATAATCCAAAAAAAACAAAAGAGTTGTTAAATACAAAAAAAAAATTGTAAAATTAAATTGTTACCAATTGACCAAGAAAAAATCCTCAAACTCATTACATAATCGGAAAAAAACAAAAATGTTGTTATATATCTATATATATAATAATATTATTATTCTATTAAGTATGTCCATAGTATAATCTCATTTAGTAAATTTATCCTTAATAAAGTAATGTTGGTAAGTCGATTAGATTAGAGAAGTATACAAAACAAAAGCACGTAAAAAAAGCAATTTCATAATATTCTTTCTCATTTTTTTCAAAACCCGCACAAGGTGCGGGTATTATACTAGTTAATGTTAATGAGTTTTTTAATGTTCATTTATTTTTATTTTTTATATCAAAAAATTACAATGTTATAAATATATTTGATAGGTTTTATTTATTTTATTTCTTTTTAATTTCCTTTATTTATTTATTTATTTTCAATTTCCTTTCCCTTAATTTTGTAAAAAAAAAGCGTTAATATTAACGATTTTTTTTAACAGTTGGGCAAATTCCAGAATTATGTGAAACTAAGGGGTACCAACCGAACTTGAAAAAAATCATTGGCAAAATCCGAAATACTCCATACCACAGGGGTAACAACCGGAATTTTCCCAAAAATAATAAGTTTAAAAATTAATGTGGTCATAATTTTTAAAACTAATTATGTACCCTTACTTAAAATAAAATTATAGCAATTTTTATTTATTTTTGTATTAGATTTAAATTAACTCTTTTAGATTTTTTAAATTAATAAAAATACTTCTATTATGCAAGTTTAAATTAAATGAGTTCATAATTATCTTTAAATTTATCTTTATAATTTTTTATATTTTATAATTAAAATTTTAATATAATATATAAAAAATAAATTTAAGAAAAAAATAAATTAAACTATGAGGGTACCAAGAGTAAACTTGAAAACTTGTGAATAGTTTGAGGAAAAAATCAAGTATAAAATATTCTATATATTTCTAAAATTTCAAATTGTTTTATATTACTAATGGGAGGGAGTAAATGCTATCAATCAATATTGAAATGTCAATTAATGTCTTTTATGAATGATACAATTATATCCCTTCAAAAAAAGATTGATACAATTATACAACTAATCTATTTATTTTCCAATGAACTAGTGTATAGCCCGCACCTTGTGCGGGTATCTCTATAATATTAGTTGTACAAACTAAAGATATATTTATGAAATTTTATAATAATAATTCGAATTTTGATTATTCTCAAAACGAAAAAATAGTCACAAATAAATTTAATTTTTATACAATGCACAATTTTTTTTTTAAAAAAATACAATGCACAACTCTGTTATAGACTTATAACTAAATTACTTTAATATATTGTAATTATCTAAATTGAACCCGAGATATAATTTTTTAAAAAAAAAGAATTTGAAACGAAATGTGTGATAAATAATAAAATAAAAACTGAAAGTTTTTTTTTTAAAAATACACAAAAAGTGAAATAAAGTTTAAAAATACAAACAAAAGCAAAAACAAATTATTGGATGAACGAAATTTAAAATCTGGAACTTTATTCTTGTAACGACCGACATAATATAAAAAGAATACCAGTATATTATGATTAAAAAACATAATAGGACAATAGAAAAAAAATACCCGTAGAGTAATATTTTTATTTAAAAAACATACATTTTTAATGAATCAGTTATATTTAAAAAATCAGAATCTAAAAATTTGTAAATTAAAAACAATTTATAGATAACGATAAAAAATTCTATAATATAAAATTAAGCAAAATCTCATACAATAACGGATAAATTAATATTAATTTATGGAGACAATTATAAACGTTTTTCAAGTTCTCAAAGCATCAGTCTTACTTGATATCGATGTGGGATAACAAATTTGCTAAAAACAATAAGTAAACAATCCATAAAAAAGTAGGTCAACGACCCATAAAACATATATTAATTTGTTATGAATAAAAATTATACGCAACTTAGCCAAAAGGCCAAAAAATGTATCATTTGTTTAATCTTCAATATCCGTTATTAACCTCTATTTATACAAGTTCTCAAATCATCAGTCTTAGTAGGTCAACGACCCATATAACGGATATTAATTTATGAATAAAAATTATATTTTAACTTAGCCAAAAATCGAAACAATCTATATTAAACCTCTATTTATACAAGTGAAAATCAATGTGGGAAAGCAAAAAATCGCTGAAAATACTTAGCGACCCACAAAACTGTAGGTCAACGACCCACAAAACAGTAGGTCAACGACCCACAAAACAGTAGATCAACGACCCACAAAACAGTAGGCCAACGACTCACAAAACAGATATTAATCCATTATGAATAAAAATTATACTTAACTTAGCCAAAAGACCAAGAAATGTGTGATTTGTTTAGTATTCAAACCGTCTATTTATACAAGTTATCAAACTATCAGCCTTACTTGTGATCGATGTGGGATAAAGAATTCCGTGATATTTTTTAACGTAAATAATTTGAAGTTATAATCCTTCAAAACTAAATTAAGAAAAAAATAAAAATCTTATAAATTATTTAAATTTCGACGCTTTAAAAATAAAAGAAATACGTAAACCAAATTATTTTTAAAATATTTAGGAGATCTTGTCAGTTAATTTTACAAAATTTTGTTTCATTTTTAGATTAATAAATAAGATTTTATGGTTTAATAAGTTAGTTAAAAAAAAAGATTTAACCCTACAAAATTCGTGAGAATGACACGTCAGCTTTAGTGTCTTCTGTTTTAGTATATTGTAATTATCTAAATGAAACCCGAAATATAATTTTGTAAAAAAAAGAATTTGAAATGAAATGTGTGATAACTAATAAAATAAAATTTGAAAGTTTTATTTAAAAAAATACACAAAAAATTGAAATAAAGTTTAAAAATACAAACAAAAGCAAAAACAAATTATTGGATGAACGAAATTTAAAATCTTAAACTTTATTCTTGTAACGACCGACGTAATATAAAAATAATACCCGTATTTTATGATTAAAAAACATAATAGGACAACAGACAAAAAAGGATACCCATAGAGTATTATTTTTATTTAAAAAACATACATTTTCAATAAATCAGTTATATTTAAAAAATCGGAATCTGAAAATTTGTAAATTAAAAAACAATTTATAGATGACGATAAAAAATTTTATAATGTAAAATTCAACAAAATCTCATACAATACCGGATAAATTAATATTAATTTATGGAGACAATTATAAACGCTTTTCAAGTTGTCAAAACATCAGCCTTACTTGATAATCGATGTGGGATAGCAAATTCGCTGAAAACAGTAAGTAAACGACCCATAAAAAAGTTGGTCAACGACCCATAAAACATATATTGATCCGTTATGAATAAAAATTATAGCTCAACTTAGCTAAAAGGCCAAGAAATATATCATTTGTTTAATCTTCAATATCCATTATTAACCTCTATTTATACAAGTTCTCAAACCATCTGTTTTAGTAGGTCAACGACCCATATAACAAATATTAATTTATGAATAAAAACAGTAGGCCAACAACCCACAAAACAGTAGGTCAACGACCCACAAAACAATAGGCTAACGGTGACCCACAAAACAGTAGGTCAACAACCCACAAAACAGTAGGTCAACGACCCACAAAACAATAGGCTAACGGTGACCCACAAAACAGTAGGTCAACTACCCATAAAACAGTAGGTCAACGGCCCACAATACAATAGGCCAACGACTCACAAAACAGATATTAATCCGTTATGAATAAAATTATACTTAACTTAGCCAAAAGTCCAAGAAATGTGTGATTTGTTTAGTCTTCAAGCCGTCTATTTATACAAGTTATCAAACTACCAGTCTTACTTATAATCGATGTGGGATAGAGAATTCCGTGAAACTTTTTAATGTAAAATTGACCTTATAATCCTTCAAAATTAAATTAAGAAAAACATAAAAAATCTTCTCAATAAATAAATTATTTAAATTTCGACGGTTTATAAATAAAAGAAATACGTAAACCAAATTATTTTTAAAATATTTAGGAGATCTTGTTAATTAGTTTTACAAAATTTTGTTTTATTTTGGATTAATAAAAAAGATTTTATGGTTTAATAAGTTAGTTAAAAAGATTTAACCCTACAAAATTTGTGAGAATGACACGTCACCTTTAGTGTTTTCTGTTTTAGTATAGTATAGATATAGATTATTTTAATAATAAAAGATTTTTTGGTTTAAAATATAGTGGAAAAAATAATGATATATTGATTTAGTTTCTTTAAAATTATTATTTTAATAATAAAAGATTTTATTGTTTAAAATATAGTCTAAAAAATAAAGATATATTGATTTGGTTTCTATAAAATTATTATTTTAATAATAAAAGATTTTATGGTTAAAAAATAGTGTAAAAAATAAAGATTTATTGGCTTTAATTGTGGGAGCTCCATTTCAAAAATCATGTGTTCACAGCGCGCCACGTCATCGACCCGTGATCTGTTTTAGTAAGTATAATAGATATGGTGAGCTGGTAAGATATTTCTCATATCCAAATATCTCAAGTTCTTTTTATTAAACAATTACTCACAAACCAAATAATTAAGGGCCCGTTTGGTTTTAACTCCGGAATCGGAAACGGAATGGAAACGAATCTAGTCTATACGTATAACATTGTTCATAAAAGTTCGTGGAATCATTCCTTGTGATTTGAAGGAATTGAAGTAGAGTTTGATTACTTTTGATACCATATAGGGAAACAAAATGTGGAGAAACAAGTGCATTTTGTATTAATTCACAAGGAATGATTCCACAAAATTTCATGAATAAGGATATACATATAGACTAAATTCGTTTCTATTCCATTTCCGTTTTCGGAGTTGGAACCAAACGGGCCCTAAGAAGATTAAAAAAAAAGTTGATTTATATCCACGTAGACAATTAGGCGGACCCCACAATTCTTTAGGTTCCAAATCAGAGAAGAAGAAACCGGGAGGGAAATCACGTTGAAGGTTAAATACATTGAAGGGCGGAAGAACAGAAAAATACATCTCAAGTACAGACTGTAGTACAAATGAAACACGAACCGTAGCAAAATCATGCACCTGCCTTTTCCATTTCTTTTCTTCTTCTTTTTTCTTTGAGTTTAGATCTTGTTTCGAGTTCACCACACCTTCAAAAAATACTCCTCAAGACCCCTCAGGTCGACCGGCGTTCCTGGGTCACCGACGAGTTTCTGCCGTTCACCGGAGGCCTTCAAACCGGTAAGTTTAACAGCTTAAGTAAGATTCATACGCAAATTTGAAAATTTTAATTATTTTCTGGGCGAACTTTTGATTTCACATTTGCATGCGATGATGACCATTCACCGCGGGTTTGGGTTTGAGCAATTTTTGCTGTTCTTCCTCTCGTGTGCTTACTTGTTTTCAGTTTCCTGATTGATTTTTAAATTATTTATTCATTTTGTAACCGAAGGCAAATTTGAAAATCTTGTTGCTCAATTTCACAAGTTCCAAAGGGTTTTGTTTGCATTTACTGATTGAGTTGGCTTGTATCTTGTCAGCTTATTCCGATGGGATCAAGTTTTCTTCCTGAGCCTCTGTGGGATGATATCTTGTACTCCGTTGGATTCGAACAACGCTACCTGAAACCCATTTCCACCATGTCCAAGCAACTCCTTTCGGTTTCAAATAACCTAAAAAACTCCCTTCACATTACTACAACTAATGTTCATTGCCTTCCCAAGCTGCTTCAAAGATTCCCAAAAATCAAACACATCAACCTCCCCTTCTTTCTCGATCCCGCAACGTTCTTCGGTGAAATCAATCGTTTTAATATTGCTCTCGAGTCGCTAGACATGTCTTTGATGAGCACTTTTCCGATCAAGCGGCTCAAGGAGTTATCTATATCCGGTCTAAGAACTACATTGACGTCATTGAAGCTAAGTTACGTTGAGGATCAGACTGATGTAGACGGTGATTTGGAAATCATCGCTGAGCTGTTCCCGAATTTGGAGGAGTTGGATCTTTTCTGGGGCTGTAACTTCACAGACAACGGAGTTCATAAGTTTTCATCTAAACTGAAGAAATTGAGAAAAGTAGGGTTTGGTGGGAATTTTTCAATGACCGACGCGTCTATTCGATCACTTGTTGAGAATTGCTTCAACTTAGAGGAGATTAAATTGGATAAATGTCTAAACGTGTCTCCTGAAAGCGTTTCGATTGTCTTACGTCATGGTAAGAGCTTGAAATCCATAATCCTAAAAGAGATGCATGATATTGGCTATGGCGGTCCGCTGGGTCTTGCTCATAATCTAAGCTCGCTGGAGTTCTCAACCATGGTGATTTCCGATGAATTGCTTCATGCTATTTCAAGAGCTGATATCCCGTTGAAGCGCTTATCATTGAAGACCTGTAAATTGTACTCGTTTCATGGGATTATGCCTATATTGGGCGCTTATCATTCTCTTCTCGAATACTTTGCCATTGAAGATTTAAACAGTGATCGAAAACTGAAAGGTAACAATATAGTGTATTTTGGGCCGTATTTTTACAACATCAAGACGATCAAGCTTAACAACTGCTGTCAAATGTCAACAACTCAGCTCATCGGGTTAGTATACAATTGCCGGAATGCGAAGACACTCGAGCTGAAAGGCAATAAGATCATCCCGGATCAAAATCCATTCACATTATACTGTGATAGGAAATCTGAGCTAAGATCTCTGAACTTGTCATTCTGTAAGACACTTACTGATATATGTCTAGCAAAGGTTTCTCGGGTTTGCCCGGAGTTGTCGGAGTTGTTTGTCAACGGTTGCAATGCGATTACAGACAAGGGCGTGACTCAAGCAACTAGAAACTGCCCGGATTTGCAGACTATACAGATGAACGGTTGTGTAGGTGTGATAAGGTTTGGGTTGGATATTAGGGTTTCTAAGCTGGAGGTGTTGGAAGCGCGACGGTCGAGCTTGGATGATGATAGCTTGAATCTGATTGCACTGAAATGTCCTGATCTTATGCATTTGGATGTGTCTAATTGCTGTAATGTGAGTGGTTTAGGGGTGCGGGAGGTGGTGATGAACTGCAACAATTTGGGGAAGCTTGGTGTTACGTTCAAGAATGTTGGTACGGAGCTTGAGTACTGGATAAGAAGCAAGAAACCATGGCTGGTGAATTGGTATTCGTAAGATCTTGACTGCATTGGATTAACTCAGATAGGTAAGTGTGTTGTCCTTTGTAGAAGCTGAGATACAGTTGTTGTTGGTAGTCTTTAATGGTTAGAGATAAATTATGATATTTATTGTGGTTTTTATGTACGCTAAATCAAATTGCATTTTGAGTTTTTTCCTTAACGTATTGTTATAATTAGGGATGTAATATGAGCCTTGCTACTGGGGCTCGTCTCGG
Source organism: Fagopyrum esculentum (assembly GCA_033239045.1). Classification (NCBI taxonomy): domain Eukaryota; kingdom Viridiplantae; phylum Streptophyta; class Magnoliopsida; order Caryophyllales; family Polygonaceae; genus Fagopyrum; species Fagopyrum esculentum. Next base: position 425,432 of record BSUD01000139.1, read on the forward strand.
GCTCGGCTCGTTTTAAGCTCGGTTCGAACTCGTTCACTTTCTAAACGATTCAAGCTTGAGCCCATTTTAAAGCTCGTTTAAATTGTATGCTCGATTCGTTTATAAACGAGTCAAGCTTGAGCATGCCGATGCTCGGCTAGTATTATAGCCCTAAGTACTCGTAATTTTCTTATAACTCTTTCTCTAGAGATTTTTTTTTTCTTTTTTCTACTCTGATTCAGAAGTTTTTTCACAGTTATTTGGACATCTTTTTTCGTCTGTTTATTTTTTATATTTAGACTTTATTTGTTTAAATTGTGGTTTAAATAGAATTAATATTTAGTTTCAATCTTATTATATTGTTGACAATATGGTCGAAATATACTCAATTATTCCAATATATGGCAAATTTGAAGTTTTTTTAAAATTAAAATATACGGTCAATGTTATGGTGAATTTGTGCTTAATGTAGTCGATTTCGTTAAAGTTTTCTGACAACATGTATCCATTTTTTTTTTATAACGGAATGTGGTTAGGTTGGTCTAGCTTTCTAGATGTACATCTAAAACATCCTTATGAATGAGAACAAGATGTTTGGAATCATCAGAAAAATTGGTAATAAATGTCGATACACCTAGGTGGGTTAACCGGTCAGCAACATGTCTGTATTGTTTATGTTGAAATTGAGATAAAACGTTATTATATTTCAACACAAAATTAGCATACAAACATGCAACGCTATACTATACTTTTGTTTTCCAGCACAAAATTCAATCGATTATGATTTTCAGCAGAAAACTAAAATTTGAGAACATATTGATTCAACACAAAATTCAAAGCAAGTTGAATTAGTGTTTCTGAATATAACCGATCTAAATCTTGTAATTGTTTTGACCGCTGAACTTGTAGTAACTTTTTTGTATTAGGCTGATTACAATATATTTTCATATTAATATTTAGTTGATTCAACATTATGTTCGTAGGTCGAAAACAATTTATTTTATCAAAAAAGTTGGATTTCATACTTATATAAAAAATATTCATTTCAAACAATAAATATGAGTTCTAACTTATATCTGTAACTTACCAAACAAATATCCAAGATGTATTTTTCATCTTCATGTTTTCGTATTCATATTTTAATATCGATATTGATATGATACGTTAATATCCAAATATAATACGAAAAGTCTAGGTCTTTGACAAAGCAATTTTTTTAATAGATTAAAAGAAAATTTTGGATAGTGTTCTTAATAGATATAAAATTTTAGATTATTATTTTTAAAATTTGGATATCATAAATTATATTTATAAAAATAATTTAATGTTTTTAAATAGTTCTTGAGCATAAAAAAGAGCGATTTTAGTTGTATGAAAGGATTAGTTATAGACGATTTTATGTAAACTGCAATTTTTCTGATCGTTTTGTATAAAACTACTCATCGTGCGGAGATTTTGTGTAAAAAAGATTTTGAGGGGTGATGTTGTGTAATTTGCCAAAAAAATAAAGGGTTGACTTAGTCAACAACCCGACCCGAGCCCGACCGGTAGGTCTCTGTTATCTTTTTGTAATCGAAGTTGGTAATATATTCTTGCCCCTGCGCATAAGCTAGAGAATTCGAAAGCCTTCGAAGTCGACGATTGATCCCCTCTGCAATTGCCATCAGGTTTTTGTTGCCTCTATCTTCCTCAATTTGCGGTTTTATTATCTGGAATTGTGTGGTTCTGTATAATTGTAAAGACACCATGATCTAGGGTTTGCGAGTTTCTAATCTAAGGAGGTTTATTCTAAATTTTAGCATTTTAATCTTTTAGGCTAAATTTTTCCTCGAATCCCTTAATTCTGGTACCATCTGGTTGCATCGCAATCGATTTTATGTGAAATTCTGTTTCTTCTGTAATTGACGCTTGTGATTGTGAATATAATTTGTGTTAGGGTTTGAATTAGGTGGAAGGATGTGGGCAGCTTCTTGTCTGGCGTCATGCTGCGCGGCGTGCGCTTGCGATGCTTGTCGAACGGTGGTGTCTGGGATCAGCCGACGGTCTGCTCGGATCGCTTATTGCGGTCTCTTCGGTTTGTCTTTGATCGTAGCCTGGATTCTTCGCGAGGTTGCAGCTCCTTTAATGGAGAAGATTCCATGTAAGACCGCCTTTGTTCTCCCAATCACTTTTTTTTATCTTCAAGAGTTAATTTTTATGTGAATTTGTGTGACATCCGTTGGGTTTCAATGTGCGAGTCATCCGTTGGGTTTCATTCTGTAAGAGTTAATTTTTACATAGGATTATGCTTCTGGTTGGAAGGTTTTCATGGGATATGTTTGGATCTCTTTGAAGAATATAGATGCATGCTATTAGATCAAGTTGTTTACGAATTGGGATAACTCAGAAAATTAACCATGCAATTATTCTTTGGATTTGTAAGTTATTCCTCATATACCGTGTAAACCTTGATATTGATGTCTGAGTTTACTATGTATCAGTGCTCTCATCACGATTCAGTAGACTTATGTGGCTTTTCTGTTTGAAGTCTTCCTGTGTATATCTTCCATTTGATATATAAAGTTCCAAGAAGGAAAAAAAACTGAACAAAATTAAAAGCATTTTGATGCTTTATGCTATGTAGCTGTCCATCACAGTGTACTGAATTAATATATAGCATTATGTTGATAGATTTGTTTGTTGAAAGTTCTCATCTTGTAATATTGATGCCATATGATCACAACTGTACATTCTTAGTTTTCCTACCACATCCATTATGTATGCAGGGATCAATCATTTTCACCAGACACCAAGCAGAGAATGGTTTGAAACTGATGCAGTTCTGCGAGTTAGTCTAGGGAACTTCTTGTTTTTCACCACTCTAGCTTTTATAATGGTTGGAGTTAAAAATCAAAAGGATCCCCGTGATGGTATACACCATGGTGGATGGATGATGAAAGTAATCTGTTGGTGTCTCCTTGTGATCTTTACATTTTTCCTTCCGAACGAGGTGATCAGCTTATATGGTGAGAACATATTCCGCCTTACTACTCTATTCTTCTCAGTGGAAAGAAATGAATTAGTAAGTTATAAGAAATGTTGACATTAATTTCTGATCTCTACTAAATTTTGGGATGCCAAGAAATGAAAAGGGCACTAAGGTATTGGGAAACTGGTAATGATGTTTGTTTCATCGTGTATCATTTTTTTGAGTATTGGTTTCAGTCCCTCAAATTGAGGATGCTGCACTTACAGGTTCTAGGTCTGAGATTGTGAGTACTGTACACTGTGAGCAGAATTCGCCAGTTCAGAATATCTTCTGCTCTTTTCTGATCTCATTGCCCTAGATTTTGAAAATTTTTAAATGGTTCTTTCGATTCGGATTTAAACCTTTTGACTCTTCAAAATTATCTGTTAGGATTCAGTTAATAAGCGCAGATTCATTTCAGCTGTTCTTTATTTTCAATTTGTGCTATTCTTTATATATTGTTGTATCCTTTGCTTAGGGGATTCTTGTTTACTTTGATTGTAGAAAGCACCTCCAAATTTGGATCAGGATTGTTCCTTCTTGTTCAAGTTGTGCTGTTGCTTGATTTTGTTCATAAATGGAATGATACCTGGGTCGGATACGATGAGCAGTTCTGGTTAGTTGTAGTTTCCACTTCACAATTGAATATTGGATTGTTTACGTGTAGATTATCTCTAATGCGGCTTTATGAATATTTCCTCAATCCCAGGTACATCGCCCTGTTTGTCGTTTCACTAGTCTGTTATGTGGCCACATTTGGCTTTTCTGCGCTTCTTTTCCACTGGTTCATCCCGTCTGGCCAGGACTGTGGGATGAACACTTTTTTCATTGTTATGACACTTATCTTTGCATTTGTCTTTGCAATCGTTGCTCTACATCCTGCAGTAAGTTTTGACTGCCTATATTTTTGCGTCTAGTTTCAATGCAACTTATTTTTGTTCTTATGCCATTTAAAATCATAGCTATTTAGATCAGGAAAACTTATCTCCTGGTTATAGTAGTGTATACAGCTGCTATCTGCATCTAAAGTTCTCACAATCAGAATAGGCAACTCGGTTCATTACTTTTAAATTGTAATCAAATAATAGTCGGTGGTGTAACTTAGAAGTTGTCAAATCATCTAATAGACTAAAAATTGAGCTGGGATATATATTTGTTTGAAATTCGGTGTATTCACCCTTGTCATGCACACTTGCTGCTCTACTTAAAATAGGTGAACGGAAGCATCCTGCCTGCCTCAGTTATTTCAGTGTACTGCATGTACCTGTGCTACAGTGGTCTTGCTAGTGAGCCGAGGGATTATGAATGCAATGGTCTTCACAAGCATTCTAAAGCTGTTTCCACTGGAACCCTCACTCTTGGGCTTCTCACTACAGTTTTATCTGTTATCTATTCTGCTGTCCGTGCTGGTTCTTCTACATCTCTCCTTTCGCCTCCAAGTTCTCCTCGTGCAGGTTAGTTGTGTTTGTATGCTATTACCTCAGTACTAGATTTAGGAAAAGTTGAACATTTTAAATACCATTAGGGCCTGTTTGGTATTGAATCCCAGGTATTAAAACTGAGGTATCAAAATTTATAAAGTGCTACACATTGCTATCAGTTAAAAACACTGATCATCATTATACTGAGACATATATGGTTATTCAAAAATCCATAATATCGATCTCACAATGAACATAACGACTGGGTTGACTGTTTCTTGCATAGTTTGCAATTTCTGAATCATATTCATCATATGATTAGTCTTTACTTTCTTGTTATGAGATAATCATTGACCTTATAAAATTCTGTTATTTTTATGATTCTATTTCTTTCTGAAATAAACTAAGTTTTTACCTTCTTATCTTATATGATAATTATGACAAGATTAATTATTTTATTGTAGATAAATCCGTTATGAATTATGATGATTTCCCTACTTGTGTAGGTGCTGGAAAGCCATTGCTTCCACTTGACAGGCATGCTGAGGAAGAAGAGGAGAAGGAAAAATCTAAGCCCGTGTCTTACTCATACTCGTTCTTCCACATCATCTTCTCCCTGGCTAGCATGTACTCTGCAATGCTCTTGACTGGTTGGTCGACTTCGGTTGGGGAGAGTGGCAGGCTTGTAGATGTCGGGTGGCCTTCTGTCTGGGTTCGGGTCCTTACTGGGTGGGCTACAGCAGCTTTGTACATATGGTCAATGATTGCGCCTCTGGTTTTCCCTGACAGGGAATTCTGATGATATCAATGAGGCGATAATGGCTCGACCTCCATAAATTTGCTATGATGCATCTCTCTTTTGAGATGGCAAGTTTGCTGAAATTATGCAAGTTGAATTTAGGCTTCTAAAACGTAATGTAAATAAAGCTTCTACTTTGTGTTTGTATGATTGACTTGGAGACCCATTAAACCGTGATCTTGTATAATTCCTAAGATGTGTTTAACACGATCATATCCCGTCGTTCCGAGTTATTGGTTAACTAGGATCGCTGAATCCCTTATCTTGTCCTTGGATAACCTTGGACGAGAGGTTATTATTTGACACTTGCGGCACGTTCAAGTACCGCAACTTGCGCCCGCACCCGAGGATTTTTTTCCCGAAATAAAAATAAATCTCATACTCACTAGTATTGCGTCCGCATTATCTGTTCTTAATTTTCCATCTCTTCAAGCTTGGATCACCACTCTCTTCAATTAAAAAAAAAAGTTTTATATTTTTTCTATAACTAAGGGAAAAAAATATTTTTTTTAAAACTTTAAAAACTAAAAAAAACGATTTTTTTTTCTTCTTCCAATAACTCAAGAAAAAAAAATTATATAAAAAACTATTTTTTTCTTTCTAGTATCGAATTTCTATGTTAAAAAGCCCGGTATGTTAAGCCCGTCGGGATGGATCCGGGCACCACTCTAGGTCCGTCGGGCAAAAGTGTCCGACAGACAACCCGGATAATATATATATATATAGAGGGTGTGGTTCCCATGAGAACACCCCTAACGTGTATACATGAGAACAATCGTACACTGTTAGATGGTGAGTATTAAGGGTTGAGATTTAGAGTAGATATCATAATTAATAATAACTACGAATAATAATAATTAGGAATCCAACAATAACTACGAATAATCCACTCAACCAACAATAATTACGAATAATACATTAAACGATATGGCACATTCGTAACAAAACTAATAATAATTACGAATCTGTTCTCATGATTACACGATAAGCCTGTTCTCATAGGATCTATACTCTCTCTATATATATATATATATATATATATATATATATATATATATATATATATATATATATATATATATATATATATATATATATATATATATATATA
>BSUD01000139.1:432363-463585 GCA_033239045.1 Fagopyrum esculentum
TATATATATATATATATATATATATATATATATATATATATATATATAGTGTTATTCAAGTAAGGCACATTATTCCGGTACGGCCGTGCGGCCGACACGTGTCCCGGAAATTTTTTTTATTTTTATTTTTAAAACGATTAAAAGTAATAGTTCAAAACTTATTATGGAATAGTTCATAACTTATAAAAGGATAGTTCATGAATTATAATAGAATAGTTCATAGTGCAAAATTTATAAAGAAATGAAAATAATAGTTCAAAACATATTAAGGAATAGTTCATAACTTCTAAAAGGATAGTTCGTGAATTATAATAGAATAGTTCATAGTGCAAAATTTATAAAGGAGTGAAAGTAATAGTTCAAAACTTATTATGGGATAGTTCATGAATTATAATAGAATAGTTCATGAACTATAATAGAATAGTTCAAAGTGCAAAATTTATGAAGGATAGTGCATAACTTATAAAATGATAGTTCATGAATTACAATTGAATAGTTCATAACATATAAACGATTAATATATGAATAATTTGATAAAATATATTAAAATGTAATAGTTTATGGATTATATGGGAATAGTTCAAAGTTTATAGGAAAATAGTGCATAAATTATAATATGGTAGTTCAAACAAATTTTCTTTCGATTATGGAAAAAAAAAACAAATTTCGTTTCAGAAAAGAAAAAAAACAAAAAAAAATTTTGGGACACGTGTCGGCCGTACGGGCGGCCGTACGACCGTACCGCATTAATTGAACCGTACCTGAACAAAAGCCTATATATATATATATATTAAGTATATATAGGTATAAATATACAATATTTAATACAAATATAATTAATTTAATAGATATTACATAAAATATCTTAAATATATTTTATTTTTAAGCAAAACCTATATTAAAAAAAACTTTTTTTAAACAATTTTTATATAAGAAAAATGAAAACGGTTACCCATCCGCCCGCATGGACGGATACGAGAACCGCTAGAGGCCCGTCAGTCGGGCTCAACCCATGTCCGGATATGGTCATGTTAGTTGCAAATAACCATATTTGACGAATGATTTTCAGTAATTTACTTTTATTTTAGATTTATTTTGAAGTAATATTTAGTTAATATATTATTAAATAATCAACGTACATTATTTCTTCGTATTTTGATATCGAAAGTAATTGTTTTAGTTGAACAACTCCACGAGTTTAAGTATTCAATAATTTGAGGAATTTAATATTATAATCCTACCTGTAGGTAGGATTGAGTTTTTTTGAAATAAATATAACCATTATTAATGCACATTGTTAAAGGAGTTTTAGGGATGAACTAAAAATCTAGTTAAAATTAAAGCTTGAGGACCACCATGTGTTTTAGATCTAAAATTCTTAATTCTATTTTCTGCTGTGAGCTTGAATTTTAAAAAAACACATTATCAGATGTTCTTCCTTTTTTGATTGGTTTCATAATCCTGTCTGCCTTTTAGGTTGACGGCTCCACATCCTCTGTTTTTTTTCTTGCTCTTTATTTCTTCAATCTCCAAAAAAAAAAAAGTGAAGATTCAACAAGTACCCAAAGGAAAACAAAACAGCAGCTACTTCCATGGCAGCTCGCAGGCTTTCTTCCTTGCTCACTCGTTCTCTCCCCACTTCTCCTCTTCGTCCTTCTTTCCTTGGTACTTTGTTTCTGCTCCTTTTGGTTTCTTGGTCACGTTTTCCATTTCTAATTGTTGTTCAGTAATGCATTTTCACATATTTTATTTGTAGGTGGAACCCAAAGCCATGGGAGAATCATCAGCAAATACAGCACTGGTGCTTTAGTTGAGGACCCAATCATTCCTTCTGTAGACATCAAATACACCAAGCTTCTCATCAATGGAGAATATGTGGATGCTGCCTCTGGTAATTTTGTAACTAACCCTTTAAATTAAACCATTTCTGAAGAATCCCTATATGTGTGGGTTTTCATTGTTAGTTCAAATTAGTACACGCCATCGAAGTTTTACATTGATACTATAGTTTGATTGAGCTGTTAATAATTTTGGACTCAGGCAAAACATTTCCAACTTTCGATCCAAGGACTGGTGATATCATCACCCATGTTGCCGAGGGTGAGGCCGAGGATATTAACCGTGCTGTCGCTGCAGCTCGCAAGGCGTTCGATGAGGGTCCATGGCCTAGGATGACTGCTTATGTATGCCTAGCTATTATGCTATAAATTCTTATCCATTGCAAAATGTAATTGATAAAATTTGACTAAATATTCAGGAAAGGTCCAGGATCTTGTTTAAATTTGCTGATCTAGTAGAGAAGCACAAGGTGGAGCTTGCCACTCTTGAGACATGGGACAATGGAAAGCCTTATAGGCAGGCACTTAACGAAGAAATTCCTTTGTGTGCACGCATAATTCGGTACTATGCTGGTAAATAGAGTGTACCAAATTGAAATTAATCATGTCCTAATTGATAAGTGTAAGAATATTTGGTTTGAAGAATAGTGATCTGTAATTGTTGCAGGCTGGGCTGATAAGATTCATGGTTTAACTGTTCCTGGTGATGGTCCTTACCATATGCAGATCTTGCACGAACCGATTGGTGTTGCAGGGATGATTGTTCCTTGGAACTTCCCTCTCATTTTGTACACTTGGAAAGTTGCTCCTGCATTAGCCTGTGGTAACACTGCTGTCTTGAAAACTGCTGAGCAAACACCTTTGAGCTCACTCCTCATGTCCCAACTCTTGCACGAGGTAAATTAGGCCGGTAATCCTCCTATTGTCAATTGGTTCTAAGATGTAATCTCATTGGGCATATGTGTTGAGCTCAGACCTACCAATTCAAAATGAAACATGATTTGTAATTGTTTGTGGTAGGCTGGAGCTCCACCTGGTGTCTTGAATGTAGTTTCTGGATTTGGACCGACTGCTGGTGCAGCACTAGCAAGCCATATGGATGTCGACAAGGTGCTCAAACAATCAAACATAATCTTTTTGAGTTTAAACTTTCAAAAGTAAATGAATTATAAAATTGCCTTCAATGTATTCATATTTTGACAGTGTATGTTCTTTAGCTTTCTTTCACAGGATCAACTGACACTGGGAAAATCGTGCTTGAGCTGGCTGGGAAAAGCAACCTGAAACCTGTAACATTGGAGCTTGGAGGCAAGTCTCCATTTATCATATGTGAGGATGCTGACATAGATCGAGCAGTGGAGCTTGCACACTTTGCCTTGTTCTTCAACCAGGTTTCCTTAGTTACAATTTACTATCTTGTCCAACCTATGAACATCTGATGAGATCTGTTTCTCTGTTTGTATGCATTTAGGGTCAATGCTGCTGTGCAGGCTCCCGGCTCTATGTCCATGAGAAGGTGTACGACGAGTTTGTTGAGAAATCAAGAGCGCGCGCACTAAGACGTACAGTTGGTGATCCTTTCAAGATGGATATAGAGCAAGGCCCTCAGGTTAATTGAAAATCCTGCAAGACATGAATTGTTACATTTAAAGATGAAAGTTAAAGAGTTTTGACATGAATTGTTGCAGATTGATCCTGAGCAGTTTAACAAGGTAATGAGGTACATAAGATCAGGGATTGAGAGCGAAGCTAACCTCGAATGTGGAGGTAATCAGATTGGATCAAAAGGTTTTTTTGTTCAGCCTACCGTCTTCTCCAATGTTAAGGTAACTAATTTGATCTTTACATCGAATCCATTCTTTTGAAGTTAGCTGCACATAATCTCAAGTTTTTTACTATTAGGATGACATGGCCATTGCACAAGACGAGATCTTCGGACCCGTCCAATCCATCTTGAAATGGAAGTAAGTTTAGTTTTGCTAATGTATCTTTCTTAGTAAACATCAATAAGATCTTATTGGTGTTGTGTGTGTTTTCCAGTGACCTGCAAGACGTGATCAAGAGAGCAAACAATACACGTTATGGGCTAGCAGCCGGTGTATTCACAAGGAACCTTGACACAGCGAACACACTAACGAGGGCACTCAAGGCCGGGACTGTGTGGGTTAACTGCTATCATGTGTTTGATGCTGCAATCCCATTTGGGGGGTACAAGATGAGCGGAATCGGAAGAGAGAAGGGAATCTATTGTCTCAATCACTACTTGCAAGTGAAATCTGTTGTCACTCCTCTCAACAATCCGGCATGGCTCTGAATATCGTCATCATTGTCGAGTTGTTAATAAGGTTCCATGCCCATGGAATCCGGAATTTCCGGTTCTCCAGTGTGATTGTGGTGTGAGCAAAGAACAGATTGTGTTGTTGTAACCCGGGTTTGTTCGTTCAGATTGATACAAGCTGTGTACTGATTGTGTGAAATGCTTCAGACCACTAAGCAATAAGCATACACAATAATATGAACAAACAAAATACAATTCTGAAATTGTTTCAGTTAACTCTGATTCATGACGATCCAAATGCCAAAATTTAGTACAAGCAACCATTCAGATTTTTTCTCATGAGACACATTTGCGATGGGCTGATTTGATCCAGCCCCAGCCTGAAAATTTTGGCACGTTACATACATGGATGATCCATCAACTAGACAACAAGCGGATCGAGTTCGTTTGGGTGCGAACCAATCGGACATGTGATAAATTTGGCCTAATCTCCTCAAATCGACTATGAGCTCACGTCTTGTACATTGGACCATTACTAAGCCCAGACGGCAAGCAAAGACATCAACCCAGCACCGCAGAAAAGTGCAAAATAAGAAGCAATTTGCAGCCTTACATTGCACCTCATTCTCTTGCTCATAAAATCTGCTGCAATCAGGTCAACCAAGGCCATGTAGATCAAGATCCCAGCCGACACACAGTCGAGGATTCCCTCAATGATCAGAGCCCTGGCACTGTCTGCATAGTACGAAGACGCCACACCTATGCCTATAGCGATCCCTGCTGGAGTCGTTAGGGTGAAGAAACACACCATTATTATTGTCGACATTCTTTTGAACTGAGCTTGTGAAATGCAGCCTCCTAGAGCAAAGCCCTCGAAGAATTGGTGGAACGATAGGGCCCCGATTAGAGGCCTTATCGTGCACGGGCTGTGGGATACTCCTAACGATAATCCGATGATAACGGAATGGGATACGATTCCGAGCTCCAATACCTGCACGATTCATATGACAGCATGTGAATGGTGAATCCAGGTGGGTACAACAAGATGAAGATGCTAGGCATGCAAAATGAACTGCTGAAGTTTGAAGATCAATAACCCGTGCTATATTGTCATTAAACTTGTTACATTTATGTCTCAATCACTTTGCACAGAACTACCTACTATGAACGAAGTCTACAAAGAAGTTCATTCAATGCAAATGGCTCAAACTAGTCCTTTTCGCAGAAGCCACCGACGGTGACGCAGGTAGGATGGGCAACAATTTTTATAATATAATTCACAAGGGCCAGATCCGATCCTTCTATATGCTCGCAATAAATAACCCCCGTCCAAGCATATTCATTTACACAGGACAAGAAAAGGTGGAAAAGAAAACAAAAAGGTTGAATGTAAAGGGAATATTACCTGCGAAACGACGACGTGTCGACTGACACCATCCTCTTCTCCACCGTGAAGATGAACATGAGAATGACCGAAATGCCCCTCACCTTCTTCCTCGTCGTGATGAACCCTAACAACATGGCCAGTGGAAGCAGGGACGACATCGTCCACTTGTCCATCACATCCTTTCTGTCCACGGGGATGACTATGTCTATGATGCGCCGCATGCGCATGAATCCCTACAATGTGCATCCCACCGCCTTCTTCTTCTCCGAAAACCTTCCCACAACAGTCATTATCCTCCACCATTACCGGCAAACTACTCGGACCGGGATTCGCGTCCGACCCGATCTGGTCAATCGGAATCGGATCCTTCTGTTTCCTCTCGTAAACCTGCGTTCCGACGAAATCGGCGACAAGTGTGAGTAAGGCGGAGCACATGGCGAAGAATCCAGAGAAGGGAAATTTCGACCATGGATACTCGGGCAGGCAGGAATCGGTGAGGTTCGCCGATCCGTCAGGGAGCATATGGACGAATCCAGTGGCGAGGATGACTCCAGCAGCGAACGCTTTGGCTGCCACGAAGAGGTTACTATCGGTGTTAAGGAATTTGCGCTTTTTCCCAAGGAGCGGAAGTGCGATTCCAGCTAGTCCTGCGACGAGGATAGCCGCGATGGCGAGGAGTTTAAGCCTAAGCGCGACCACGTCGTCCCGGCAACCTTCTTCGGCGGTGGCACCGCCGCAGATCGAATTCGGCATTGAATCCGATACTCTGAGGAGAATACCTGCTCGAAAAGAGTGGGGGCAGAGCAACGAAAGAAGATCCTGTTCGAAAAATTCAATTCAACATGGTGATTAATTATTATAGTAATCAAGAAAGTAGTTTCCATCAAGATAGGGAAAAAGAACCTTGGAGAACGAACCTGAACGAAGAACATGGGGGCAATGGAATCGGTGTATAGAATAAACAGGAATTGAAATTGGTTATAAAATAGAGTGAGGAAACATGAAAAAGTGGGATTGGGGAGGGATAGAGAGTTTGATCGGAGGAAAGAAATAGAGATAGTGAGAGAAGAATGTCGACATGGGAGAAGGCAAAGCAGAGGAAGAAGGCCTGGAAGGGATTTGTTTTTTCACTAAAGACGGTGCAAAGTGTCGACATTTATGTGTAATCTTTTCATTTTTATACTCCCGGGCTTCAATGTTCAGTCGTTAATAATATGATATGCTGACGTCAGTCTTTTAGAGGCGTGTACGGCTCTCGTTTTATTAGGCCGTTGATTTACGTGTCAGCGCATAGTATAACTAAAACTACACACGAGATGTGTAAGTAGATTAAGCAGGACAAAAAAAATAAATAAATAAATTAGGCTCCAAATATTTAATAATTTAAAAAAAATTAAATTACATATGTTATAATTATAATATTAATGAAAGATAATTAATTGCTTAAATAAATTAAATAGGCTAAAAATTAGGAAATCGGATAACAAAAAAGGTAACCGTATGCTTGAGATTTCAGAATCTATAATCTCGTCATTATCGTTCTTTTAGCGGAAATCGAAATCAGAACAAGAAAAAAGCAATCTACAGTCGGAAGAAGGTTTTTTCCATCGCCATTCTTCTCGAGGTCTCTTCTTCAATTCATTCTTCATCGTCAACATCCAACTTCAATCGATGCTCTAACAGTCGTCTTCAACATGTATAATTACAGTCGTCTTCAACATGTATAATTAGTAAATAATTGCAACAATCAGCTTATCAAAATTTCGGTTCGTCTATCTTCAATCACCCTTTCCAGGCATGCTATCTTCGTCGATTTCACACGGATTTTTGAAAAAGACGACAATATCTATCTTACACAAACAAATATAGTTTGTGTACAGATTTACTCTATATACATTTGTAGGTAGCTATTGTTGATTATGTGTATATGTCACTAGAAAAATGTAACAGATTTACTCTATATGTATCAAATTCGGAGTTTGTGTACATTTGGCATTTGGGATCCAATATGTAGTTTTGTGTACATTTGGCATTTTAGATCAAATATGTAGTTTTTGTACATTTGATATTTTGGATGTAATGAAATGCAGATTTATATTTGTGTACATGTATATCAAATCTGCAAGATATGTACATTTGGCAAATGGGGTGTGATGTAATATACGTGAAATGCAAACTTATTTTTCTAAAAAGATCGGAGAAGAAGATCAGCCAGACGGTGAAAGTAACAGATTTTTCCCCTTGATTAACCGATTATGGAAATATTTAGTTACCCGTTTTACCACAATTAATTGATTATTCAATGGAAAGAGAAATATCTTCTAATTTTCATAATATCTTCTTTTGTATTTTAATTTGTCAGAGAGAGAAAAATCTTCTAATTTTCATAATATCTTCTTTTGTATTTTAGTTTATCTTTTTTATAAAATATGGAGGGGTCTAATTTATACGCAATTTTAACCTGAGGCCCTATTTATGCTCATGGTTACAAAACCTACCTACTCCCCATTTTACCCTTTCGTTTTTCTGCTCCGTAATCTAACAACATTTGTGGCGTACATAGTTGGAGCTGAGGCAAAGCCGGTAGGTGCGATCAATTACGTTTATTGTAAACGTAGTTGAAGTTTTATTTAAAAAAAAACAACACTCCAACTACGCATGTGGGGTGCGTAGTTGGAGTAAGTTATAAAAAAAATTTAAAAAAAACTTCATCTACGCCTCTTTGGCATACTTAGATTTAAAAAAAAACAAAACATACTCTAACTACGCCTCCCATTGGCGTAGTTAGAGTGAATTTATAATAATAAGAAAAAGAAGCCTTCAATTACGCTTCTCGTTGGCGTAGTTGGAGTGAATTTTTTTTAAAAAAAACTCCAACAATGCTCCCCATTAGTGTATTTGGAGTTAATTTTAAAAAAATCACTCTAACGGTCATATTTGCTACAACTACATAGTTTATAATATGACCGTTGAAAAACAGTACGTCATATTTGTAACAGTAATGATTGTGTCTATATATATCATTGTTATCTTATTTATCTTAATAATTCAGTCTTATTCTACAAAAAATGCTAAGAAGAAGAAGAATGTCATCTAATGATGTCGGCGGTATTTCATCCGACGATGATTTGCAAAATGAGATATGTTTTATCGTATCTTTATATTAATAATTTTTTAATTCGAGATATAGATATATTTACAAGTTTTTAATATATATTGTAGCTTATGAATGAAATGGAAAATCAACCCGAAAAACTAGATTATTTAAATGTGTTTGGAGTTTACTACTATTTTCTGGATAAAAATTATCTAGTTAATTGGGTTCGTGAGGAAGGTAGAAAACATCATACGGTGATGATCATATTAAAATTATATAAGTAGATGGATCACCAATATGGAAAGGTTGTATTGGTGTGTGAGAAATTTGGGAGGAGAAAGAGTGTGAATAATGACGATGTTGATCCTTCTAAAAGCGTATCGAAGTCAAAGAAGCGGGATTGTAAATTTAAGATAGTGGAGGGATGAAGTAAACGGAGCAATGGAGTTGTGCCGACTAAGTGGAACATTACCCCGAAAAAAGGCTTGGCAAGGTGATCCGAATCTTCTTACATGTTCGTCATTTGTGTTGAAAAACTTAGTAAGTCATCAAGATTTTCTCACCTATTTTTTGCAGATGATTGAAAACTTATCACCTTATCTCGTGGAGGCTCACGACTTTCTCACCTATTTTTTGCAGATGATATCAATCTATTTACGGAAGCATCTTTATCGCCAAATCATAATCATTATATATTGCATTGAAATTTTTAGTAAGTCATCAAGACTAAATGTTAGTATTCAAAAATCCAGAATTTATATGTGCAACAATAAAGAGATTGAGCGGGTTGAAGTCACAAAAAATCTTGGTAATTACCTTGGTGTCGCCCTTCTTCAACAAAGAGTTACAAAAACCACGTTCTCGACTTTGCTAGACAAGATTAATCATAAGTTAAATGGGTGAAAAAGCGACCCTTAGCTTTGCAAGACGTGTGGGGCCACTCGGATGGGCGTAGGAAGATGCATACAATAAAATGGGATGCTATATTTCTACCTAAAGAAAAAGGAGTATAGGCATTAGAAGCTTGCATGAGACAAACAGAGCGCTCCTAGTTAAGCTAGGTTGGAGATATTTGAAGGATCCCGACGTCTAATGGCCAATGTCTTGAAAAGCAAATACGTCAGAAATGGTAGCAGCATACAGGCAGGGGCTTCGCATATTTGGAATGGCATTAATGTGGGTATTCAACAGGTCATCTCCTGGGGAGCAAGATAGGTTATAGGAGATGGCGATTCCACTCAGTTCTGGATGGGCAACTAGATTGGCTTTGAGTCGCTTTGCAACCAAGTGAGTCAAGTGTTAGAACCAGGTAAAGGTGCCAAAACGGTCAGGAGCTTCTAGATTGAAAATGAGGGTTGGGATTGACAAATTCTTGGAGGAAGGCAGCCCATGACGACGTTGATGATAATTACAGCAGTCAATCCATTGATTGATGAGGTTAGCGACACCATTAATAACCAACCTAATGTTCACAGAGAAAGAGTTTGGGTAGAGCATCTCCCAGGATGGAAATTTCTCTACGTCGACTGCCTACATAATGCTCATCGGAGCGGACGATTTATAGCTGAGCGAAGGAGATCTGTTCAGATCGGTCTAGAAGCTTCGTGTTCAAGAGAGAGAGTAAAGTCGTTTTGTATGAAAACTGCTCAATGGAGGTGTCCTTAGCAACGAAGAAAGAAAAAAAAGGCACATCAGGGCCACTATTGACTATGCATGTTGTAGAGAAGCTCCAGAGTCGCTCATCCATATCTTCAGGGATTACTCACGTACAAACTCGATGTGGCGAGTCTTGTATGCAGATTGGATTGTTGAAGACTTCTTCCTCACACAGTTCTCAGCATGGTAATCTTATCTCTAAAGCTTTTTTTATAATAATATATGTTTGTGGAGTGAGGTATTTGCAGTTGGTGTGGTGGAAGTGGAAGTGAAGAAACGAGTCGATCTTCAACAACACACACTGATGGGAATAAAATTCTCCAAGATAGAGCCAAGAGTACAAATGTACAATCAAGTTTGGAATAGAAGGAACAAGGGGCGTAAAGGGAAATTTAGATGCGTTATCAACGTCGCCATGGAACCTCCTCTTGTTGTATTCATCAAAGTGAAAACGGATGGTTTTGCTAGTGCGGTAATAAATATTACAAGAGAGTGAGTGAGCTAGTTTGGCGTTAACCTAGGGATATGTTCCATCTCCATGGCTGAGTTGTGGGGGATGGTACGTGACCTTAGGGTTGCTTGGGAGCTTGGTTAGCGATCGGTAATCCTTGAAACAAATTCTCAATTGGTTATCCAACTCCTCAAGAGGCCCAAAGCCCCTCACCACTCTCTTGTCAATTTGGTACGTATGTGTGAGGCTTCTTTAAAAGAGACGTAAATATCCAGTTTCATCATGTCTACCGTGAGGCGAATAGTGTAGTGGATTATATTGCTAATTTTGCTTTGAACCTTCCTTTTGGATTGAATGAATTGTGTGACCCACCGGATGGCGTAGTTGATCTTTTACTTAATAATATAAGGGTCGGACTATCCTCGTGCAATGATTACTTAGCCTTCTTTCCAATTAATAAAAGCGCGCACTGTTGCGTCGGGAATGCGTGGACCACCTACTCTCCTTCCCAGAGAAATAAAAAATCCCGCGTCCGCTCAAAGGCTAAGATATTTTTTGTAATGTCCACAATTAAGGTATGGAATTCAAAGTGCTTCCTTAAGCCTACCCTCCCATTCAGAGCTTAAAAATATGAATTATTATTATTCTAACAAAAATACATACTTTATATTTTATTATTTGTGATAAAAAAAAGAGTTAATTAAAATAACAACTCGAGCTTCGGTATTTCGTAGGTGTCCAAAAATTACCAAAACTCCTTCAAAACGGGTAAAAAACATGATTAAAAAGAAAAACTAGAATCCTAGAATGGGAGGGTATGATTAAGGAACAATAACGTTGAATACCTAAAGATGAACAAATAATATCAAGATGGAAAAACACAAGGCCAAAATCGAATTTTAAACAAAAATAACCTTATTTTAAAAAGTTTATTTTTGAGTGGTTAAAACTCAAATAAACCCATAAAAAATAAATCAATATTCAAATAAACACCTACAAAATTTAAACTCTATAAACTAAATTGAACACAAATAAACTACAACAACACATGCACTTTGTTCGATCTGAGAAACCCTTGGACTGATTAGTTATAAATGGACTGGTCCAAAGTATCTTCCAGGCCCAATACGGTTTTCCGGCCCAATACGGTTTTCCGGCCCAAATCTCCTTTTGAAGCGCCCCTAAACTGGTTTCATAGTTCAAACTTCAAAAGTGCTTGTACTTCTCTGGAAGCAAACTCGCGTGTCTGCCAAGAAGACCTTTCAGTTCTCCGTGGAGAAATCCAATCTGATACCGGTGAGGATTTCGCCCTGCAACTTACAATCTCTGTTGTTATAATATCATACTATGCGATTTTCGTCTTTAACTTGTTCCTGATTTGATTTTGGAAAACGTTAGGGTTTTTTTTTGTTTTTCTTCATTTCCGTGTAGTTATCCTTCTGTTTGATTCAAAGTTAATATTGCAAGATCAAAGAAAGATTTTCTCAACTTTTTTCATTTGAATGGCTAAATTTCCGACTGTTCTACTTTGATGGAGGTTTTGGTAATTTATTTTCCAGATCAATTTGTGACGGAATATTAGAGAATGGCAACGACAAACGACCCAACCAAGCCTACTACTGAGGAAGCTAAGATGGATTTGTTTGACGATGATGATGAATTTGAAGAGTTCGAAATCGGCCAAGGTTTGTTGCATGCCTTATATGTGGTTCTTCACTCCTTCGTTTAGTGCAGTTCCCCTTTTTTCGGTTCATCAAATTTGGTTATGCTCTTCTTTCTGTACTTACTTTATTGCTTGTAGCACTTTCGAAAGCAGTGTTCGTTGGTTGGAATTGGAATTTTCATTGCAGAAATTGTTTTATTGGTATCTTAGAAGAGCAATAGAGTGTGTACATGAACCATAAATTTGGGGCTTTTTAATCTTTTGCGCCTTCTACAATGTAATTATTTGCTCATCAATTTATCTTAGTTCTTATATACAGTGTGCACAAGGCTTTAGCTGACTTCAGAATCTAGATTGTGTTTGAATGAACCACCAGTAAAGAAGAAAATTAGTCTTTTTACATGACAGTTTATCTGCTTTTCTCTCTCCCTGCTAATTGTTACAAGGACGTTTGAAGGGACTAAGATGACTTTTGAAATTTGATTTGATACCAGGTTCGATTGAGAACTAAAAAGAATGATTACCTAATTTGTAAGATGTAGACTCGCCTCCCCCCTGTAATGGCCAAGTTCCTTCCTTTTTTTAGTTACTGAACAAGATTATATTCTCTGAACTGCAGCAACTTACGACATTTGATAGTGATAGTACTTTGTAATGGGAATGTTTAGGCTTATCAAACCGTCAGTGATATGATTTTTATCAAACTCTGGTCTTGAGCATGCTCCTGAAATTGACTCAGTTTCCCTCAAAAAGGGCAAAAAGAACCTCATATATTCTTATTTATCTGTTTTTTGCAACTTCATATAGTTGTCATGGCCGATAGATATAGTCATATTGGACTATAGAATAAAGTAGTTATTATTCCTTTCAATTGTTTGCGGTAACTGGATTTATATGTTGAACAAGCTTTGGAAAACTATTTTTATATAAGCTGTTATTTTCCAATCTGTCTTGCATTTGATTATCTGATTCATTGTTGTGTGTTAGAGCCTTCTTTTTTTGGTGTAACAAGTTCTCTACATTCATTTTTGTGACAGAGTGGGACAACAATGACGAGGGGAAGGACGTAACTCAACAATGGGAAGATGACTGGGATGACGATGATGTGAATGATGACTTCTCATTGCAACTGAAGAGGGAGCTGGAAATCAATGTTAGCTCTGAAAATAAATGAGCAGATTGCTTAGCCTCTGACTGATCTCGACCGTGTTGTATGCTATCTGCATTCATACCTGGATCTCATTTTATCCTATGATATTTCTGCTTTGCAATGAACTTTTGCAATTATGTACCACCTTTAAAATAGAGCATTCAGCAAAAATGTTTGTAGTTTCTTGGAGAGCCTAACAGTATACAAACGTGCTTTCATTTTAAACAAATCACCTCAGTTGTTGCCTTCAATTGTCATGGGGAGCCTAATATTATTCTCCATCCAATTTCTATGAAAAGATTGTTCCCCATATATGGCTCAGGTGTTGCCATGCCAATTTCTATGAAAATTGCAAGCTGCATTGAAAAAGTGTGAAGTGGGTAGCAATTGCAGTAGCAGCCATAGAGGATACTTGTGAGTATGATCTATAAATAGCATATCTTATTATTGTACACATTTGACCGTGTAATAGGCGACGTGTCAAAATTGAAGATCTCTTGTGAGACTGGTACCTTTTTGGTTGAATATCAAACATGAGACCTCAAATGGTTTCAAATGAAAGGTGGTTCCCCATATTGAACCGGCCTGGTAGAGTTCCAGTCGGTTTTCCAGCCTAAACCGGAAATTGCAAAAACCCAATTAAACTTTGCAGCTTAAGTGCTTAGAAACAGATTTAGTGACAAGGGTTGATGTTGATGCATTTTATGCAAATCTCTCATGAACCAAATCTCCTAAGAACTTGTAGGAAGCAATACTTAAGTATAAACTGCAAACGCTGAAACTGAACATCAATGAGAAAACACTTCACTTCCTTTTTGTATAACTTTCATGGGATAAACAATCACAAATCTAGAAACAAAGACGGGAAGAATTTCATGTATACAAAGCAGAAGACACAAACCTATACAAGTTCATCTCCAACCACACTCTTCTTACTCGGCCTTGCACTTGCTCGACAGATGGGGCAAACAGGCATCTTCGTAAGCCAGATATCCACACATTGAAGGTGAAAACAGTGCTGACAACTGGGAAGCAACCTGCACCTATCACCCGCCTTGAAACCTTCCAAACAAACAGCACAATCCACACAACTACTTTCCCTTTTCTCTCCTTCTTTATATTCAAACCAAGGAATCCTCTTCAAATCCTCAACCGACAAACCGCAAGAAATACTGCTTCTCGCCCTGTACATGATTCCCTCTTCGTTATTTTCATCTTCCTGGCTCAGGAATCCTCGTCGAAAAGCCCTTCCTACTACACAAATATGGATGATCACCAAAATAGCTATGCCTACAAAGAGTAGTACAACAGATATGATGATCTCCATCACCATAATCTGCTCCGTTTGTTAAGATTTATAGGGTTCTCTGATGGGTCTTCTTGAATATGTGGCTTGATCATTCCTAGCTATCTACATCCCCATATCCTGTCATATTTCTAGCAGTGGGATCTATGGAAATGGTGGCTGGGAAGGAGCTGAAAATAAGATGAAGATGAAGATCATTGGATGTTTACTTGTTAATGGTAAAGGTGTAACACTTGGAAGTGCTTGCTTTTCTTTGATGAACAAAGGACTTTGGAGATAAAATTGCCATGTTTTATTTTGTTGTTAGAATGGTTTTTCTTAATTTTGTATTCTAGTGCTTACAGATACTTTACAGCATTGGAGAGAGATGGGGCCATTTGGGGGTAATTTTTTGTTTGTCTATGATTAAAAGAGTAATAATAATATTAGTAAGAAAATGAGAGTTGTTGCAAGCGAATTTGAGCATCAGAATCTTAATTTTCTTCATTTTTTTATTAAATTCTTTTTGTCACATTTACAAATATCAAAATTGGATTTGATTTGGATTTGATTTCAAAGGTATGTGTACACCTCAAGCCTGTGAAATTTCATTATAAAACCAATAAACTATAAAAACAGTAAAATTAATTGACAATAAAAAATAAAACCCAATTGATAATATAACCTATTGAACTTCATTTTAAGACTAAATTGCCATTTGCCAGTCAAAAGAGTATAAAAACAATCCATAATAATAATACATGAAACTTCTATTTTAGGTTTGATGTTGTGATTTTAATGTGGATTTGAATCTCCTATAGTTGTCTTTATTGACAAGACTAGATCAAAATTAATCATAATTAATGCTTTTAATAAAGCAAGAGAAAAAGGAAAAGGATAAGCAAGATTGTCAATTGATAATAATTATTCTCCTATAATTGTCGTTATTGACAAGATTGTCAAATCACAGGCTGGAACAAAAATCATTACTAATTCTGTCAGCTTAAACAAAAGAAAAATGTTTAATTAAGAAATCTTCCTTATAAATACAGCTAATCTATTTAAGTGGTTAGTGGAGTCACTAGAACTCATCAGATTTTACCACTAAAATCTTGAATCTAATGAATTGGAAGCCATTTTAACAGCAGCGTTTTGCCGCCCCCACACAATTGCAAAAAATACAATTTCTGCTGTGTGAAAGCAATAACACAGGCAGCAGCACTTGAGTAAACAGGGGAGCCAAATATATCAATTTGTTCGCAGCTGGGAACTGTAAAAGCTTAGACAGTGATCCATTGGGTACAAATTCAATGCTAGAACCCCACATGTCATAACCATCTTCTTCATTTTCTTCCTCTAATCAAACAGAAGAGAAAATGTTTGCGGTAAATACAATATACAAATAGCGATGACAAAAGTATAGCATGTATTCCTCATCTTCCCTTAAATGTTTGCTTCATTTTCCTTCCAAGCTCCAGTTACAGAGTTTTTCAGACTAATTCTGATGTTAATGAACAATAATATGATCATATGCAAAAGGGTACTAATCATAGTTCTTTCTGGATAAAAATGAGATGATCAAGTTCAGGGCCCTCTATATTTGCGGAAACACAGACAGCTCTGAGTCTTATCAATAGGAATCATACCTCCACCTTTCGTCGTGTCAATAGCTTCCAACATGGTAACCACTTCGTCCATCTCAGGTCGTTTGTCAGGGTTCGCATCCCAGCACTTCTTCATCACATTTGCCAATGAACTAGGACAACATCTCGGTATATCAGGCCTCAGATTCTGCACATTGCAAGCAAACCATTAACCTTTCATGAAGGAGTTACATGCATTAGATTTTCCGGGAAACACTGTGACAAGGGTCTACCTGGCGAACAACAGCTGTTGTCATTTCTGAGAAACTTAGGTCTGGATAAGGCATGTCACAACAATATATTTCCCATAGACAAATTCCAAAGCTATAAACATCGCACTTCCTGTTGTATGGATTGCCATTGAGGACCTGAAACCCCACAACATTTTATTTAACAGTTGGGTCTTTTCATATCTTTTGGCTTCTTTAAATTAATTGCAAGGTGAAGAGAAGTCATAGCACACCTCAGGTGCCATGTAACCAAGCGTTCCCGTCTCCCCAGTCATGTCACTGGGATTTGAAGCCTCAACACGTGCAACCCCGAAATCAGCTATCTTAAGAGTCCGTGATTTATCCAGTAGCATGTTTTCGGTCTTCACATCTCTGTGCACAATCTTTTGTTGATGAAGGTAACTCAACCTATGACATGAAACATGTATTTGTCTCTTCAGTGATCAGCTACTAATTAATAACCGTAGAATTCAAATATTTGTGTGAGCCTGAATATCATTCGATAGAAATTGGCGGATAAAAATTACCCTCTAGCAAGATCAAGGGTCAACTGCATGACAACCTTAAAGGCCAATTTCCTCCTCCTGTTCTTTATGAGGTAGCTTTTCAAGGCACCCCCAGGGAGATACTCTACGACAACACAGCATATATTTCTTGGCATGGCAATTTGGCCATTTTCCGTTTGTACTTGCAGCCCGGATGATCCCATTTTTGCCCCTATAAACTGCAGCATGCAAAACGAACTAAGATCATTGCAGAGATGGGCCAAATGGCTATCAAAATGAACGAAAAACAATATCCTTAAGTCTGCATTACAAACTTGAAATGAGTACAAATATTTTTTTTCAGTAGGGAAACTATCTTAGAAATTAGAATAATTCAGAAGTAATTATTTTCAAATGACCAACTAGTTCAGAAAGTTCTTATAAACTGAAACACTGCTCCTTTTCAGGACCAATAAATTTTTCCTGCAATCTTATACATGCTTTTGGGAAGTGCTTGAAAATTTGTAGCTCGACTTAGCTACTATGAGTTTTACAGAACAACTTCACTTCACAGAAAATGGATTCAGATTCCAAGGTCCAAAACAAAGAAAAATATTTGTCAGGACAAAGAGGTAAGATAATTAACACTAATCATTTGACATTTTGACCACTTGGAAGAAGAGTTTTCTCAGCAATTCATTTTCCATCAGCTTGCAACTTAGCTGATATAAAACCAGTATGGAAGGCAACATTGTTCTGGAAAGACCAATATATCAAGCAGCATAAATGGAAGTTAAAAAATGCCACACCAGACAGATTCAGTATTGCATTAATATTCAAATGAAAAGACCGACTTCATTTAGGTCAATTCTATTAAGGGCTACTTCAGCAACTGCTTCATATTACAACTACAGACTGGTTGTAGAATACTCACCACATCGTTGCTGGACAAGACTGGGATTTTCTTGTACTAATGATGACACAAGTGATTTTAGAGATTTGTCTACTGATCAGCTTTGGCTGATGGAAAGGTATGTGAAGGATTGAAAATTTGAAACATTAGCTATTCAATGCTGATAGTTCGAGATTTTTAGTTGTTCGTAAACATTTCCATACTTCTTCAATCATACGAATAAAGTAATGATCATTAATTGCATCAGTTCACGATTTATAATTGCCAGGCCAAAATTATGTAGGGATAGATCACCTTAGTCACATTAGGATGGTCAAGCTTATGCCAGACCGCAACTTCCTGAGTAAAAGCAGCACGTAGTGAAGCTATTTCAGCATCTGTCCTCTGGCCTTCCTCACCCCAGTCAAGCAGTTTAACTGCAGTTTCAATGAAAAAGGATATCCTTGAATCTCCATGTTTAACAGTTAAAGCAATGTTAAAATTGCAGATGTACTGAAGCTCGTAAATGCAACCAACTTGCATTCACAGGATTACTAAGAAAACAGATGTCACGAACAAATGCATATTCGCGTTCTCAAATAATCAAGAGATCGACACGATTGAGTTCATGACTCATGAGTAAAACCAGCAAATCATAATAAATATGAAGCTTCCTTTTTCTTACTAGCACCATCCAACAGCCAATATCACATGAAAGTACCAAGGTCCTAATAACACCAAAAAGATTGATTGCATTGTCGTATTGAAAAAAAGGTAAACCAGTGGTGCTACCAGTCACAGGTTGCATATGAACGCCTTTTTGCAATTGCCACTAGCCTTTGCAGTTACAAAGAACCACACAAAAATGAAGCAAAAAGGCCATTTTTTTGTGATCAAGGTTGTATCCAATCCTTGAAATAAGAGCATTCTCTTGTTACTTGGGACCACTTGGCCATAGATTTGGAGTCTCATTCCCATGGTATTTGATTATGCATCGAAATTTGACGAATACAAGACAGAAGATGAGACAATACAATAAGGATCAAGTTCAACACAATAACCCTAACAAAAAGGATTCTTCTTCAATGTCCACCTAATATTCTGAAATTGCAATTGATAACAGCAGACAAAGGATACCCTAAAGTCAAAAATTTTGAATAATCTAATCTCAAAACAGAAGTCCATAAATGCATGAATGTACTGTACAAGCTTTAATCTACTTATAGGACCACTAAAGATCATCAATTAAAGAGACATGCAAAAGTAATCCAATCAAGCAGTATATTGTAACAAGAAAGGAAAGCAGGAAAACAAAGGAAACACCGAGAATGCACTTTACTAAACAAAGGAAAAAATGGAACTTTGAAAATTGTAAGATTGGAAATGAGAGGGACAGTCGAGTAAAGTGACAGGAGGGATGACTCACCGGCGACATCAAGACCGTCATAGATTCCACGGTGGACGGTGCCAAATGTGCCACGAGCAATCACTGATTTTATGATTAGCTTAGAAGAGTCAATCTCCCATTCTTGCCTAGCCCCATTTCCACTGACTTGAAGCTGTTGATTGCTTATTACAACTTCAACTTCTTCTGCTTGCAATTCCTCTTTGTTCTTCTCCATTGTCAAAGCCCTATTAAGATGCCTCTCCAGCTGTTCATCGAGCCTCTTCAAGTCAATTTGATCTGCTCTTACAAACCCACCGCCACTCTCTCCACTCTCTTTCACTTCCATTGAATCGAATGGCCCAAAAAACTAGGTTTTGCTATGTGGGTTTCTTGATTTGGTTGTTTTTCAGGTATTCGTGGTTTTGGGTGTTGCTGGCGATTCTTCTACTCCTTGTACGGTTGCCATGCTCAATCCAAAGAAATCACAACTTTTTTGAAGTATATAAGCGAATGTGTTTGGATTGGGATTGTGGGTGTTTGGGGGGGGTTTGGTTTGAATATTTGTGTATGCGTGTGGCTTGTGAGTGTTTGGAGAGGCTTTGAAAGTTGGGTTAGTCAAGCCATGTGGGCACATGGAAGCTGCAGACTGAACTTCGATAATTTGATTGACTACAGATGTTCTGCTGATGCTCTCCCAGTCTCAACCACAAGCATTAAATGCTTTCCTTTTTTAAGGAAAAAACTACATTAATTACTTTCAAGTTTCAGCTTTGCCCAATAACACAATCATGAATCTGGATCTTCATCCACAATTTCAGTTTAAAAGTATTCACCTTTGAAATATTATGAATTTCTTTAATTTAGAAACAGAAAGTTATAATAAATTATTAATAGATTATAAGTTTTACGAGTAAAATAAAGTGGTTAGGTTGAATACCTCCAGTCCAACCTAAAGAATCCATGTAGACTAGAATACGAAGTTTGGATCATAGACAAAACAGTCTTGGGATTCGAGATTCTCATATGAGTTAATCGGTCAGCAATGCAGTTGATTTCTCTTAAAACATGTACGATCTGAACTTCGTCAAAGAAACAAAGATCCAGTATGGAGTAGTATATAGTCATTTCGACATCCCACGCGGACAACTCCATAAACTCTGGAATGCCTTGATAACACACAAATTGTCACCCTTGATTTCGATCTTTTTGATCCGCAATTTGATGGCTTTTTGTAAGCCAAATTTAAGAGCAAAAGTTTCATCTTTTATCACCGAATTGAAGTTATATTTTGCGTCGAGGCTAACAATCTATCCATTATGGTTTCGAATCGCAAAATCAATGATGTTATACCCAAATCGAGTTTTGATCCATCAAAGTTAAATTTTATGGAAACCAGGTTTATCCAACTTAATATTGTGTTTTTCCTTTTGGTAGAGTTAATGATCTTTTGTTGTTGTTGTATATCATAATCGTCAATGATGTTAGTATTTCACCTATGGATTTGATTTTTTATGAAGATGATTAACTTATTACTAAGACCAATAGACTCGTTATTAAGAATGATTTGTTTGTGAAAAACCAAATGTTCCACCAAATAGTGGCAAGGCATGCGAACCTATTAAGTCCAATTTTGTTTTTTGTTTCCTGTAGGAGGTCTTGAGCTTTTTTATTTTCAAGGCTAATATTGTTATGTTTGGTTAGGATTGACCTATCGATTTTGATAATGATTTGTTTACTAATGGGACATTCAATAAGCAAGTGGACCAAGTTCTCAAGTTGATGGTTACACAATTCGCAATGCCTCGCTACACCAATTCTTCTTCCGTTTAGCTTTACTTTTGTTAGAATTCCTTTTTTGGAGACTATCTAAAGGAAGTTTTTTTTTTTTATTTTAGATTGGGTATCAAGAGTCCAAATCATCACAAACATTTTTAGGGGTGATGACCTGGTCCGCATTAATCATCTCTAATACTGATTTGGTAATGAACCGTCCATTTTTACCGCACCTTCAGTATAATCTATCATGAATTTCATTTTTTTTATTATTATTGTTTGCTTTATTTTGTCCATAATCTCCGGGCTAATCATGCTTTGTAGGTCGTAATCAATTTTTGTGAAATCTCATTCTCTAGAATTGTTTATGAAATGATTGAATTTGATATTGGTGTCAATTTGATTTATATTTTGGATCAATTTAATAAGCGGCAAGTAGTGACCCAATTATCATGCCAGAAATTGATGGTTTTACCATTTTCGACTTGCAAAATAATGTCTCTTGTAAACTCATGTTTGAGTTTAATAAGGTTGTTCCATTGCTAGGATTGTGGCCCTTTCTTTTGGTAGTAGAGAATGTTATGATTTTCATTAACAATTTAAACTCAAATATTGTTTGGTTCCGCCAGGATTTTCCACAAGAGGTTTTGTTCATGATTAAAGATTTCCGCAATCCAAGACCACCATTCATTTTTGTTTTGCGGATTTCATCCCAACGTATGATAGGTTTGTGTTAGTCTCATTGATTCCAAAATTTTTTTATATGTTTTATCAAGCTCCTCCAGATTATGGATTGGGAGCATAAAACTTTGCATAACAAATGTCGGTTAGCCGCCAAATTATTTTTAATTAGGATATTTTTGCCTTCTTGCAATAGAGAATTAGCTTTTCATTTTGAAAGTTTTTGTTTTGTTTTAAGGTAATGTCACCAAATGTATTTTTTTGTCACTATTTTATTAATGCTCGGGCATCTAAGATATTTGTTGATTGCATTAGTGTGGTTCATGGCCAAAACATTTTTAACCGGGCTATGCAACTGTCGCTGATGTTTTTTGTTGCTTCAAATGCTGATTTTTTGAAGTTAATTTTTTGTCTCAAGATTGACCAATACAATTCCAGAATTTGTTTGGTTCTTTGACAAACAGCTTCATTTGCTTTAGCGAAGATTATCAAGTCATCCGCAAAGAATAAGAACGGGATTGGAATTCCTTGTCTACACAACAAGAACCCAATACGGTCATCATAGTTATCGCAATTGTTTTGTAACATTTGTGTAAGGGTTTCGGCCCCTAAGAACAAAAAGATAAGGGGACAAAGGGTTCCTTCTCTCAGTCCTTTTTCCAGAAAGAATTGTTTTGTTGGTCCATTATTAACCAAAACGAAGAAAGAGACGGTCGTAATACATTCTTTAATTCATCCCAATAATCTGTCTGTCGTTAAAACCAACCTTTTTGAGAATAGAGAAAATGAATTCCCTGTAAACTTGGTCATGAGCCTTTTCCATATCTAATTTTATGGCGGTCCAACCTTCCTTTCCCTTTTTTTGTCTTGAAAGAGTGAAAATTTTTATGGGCAATAAGGATATTATCATGTATTGATCGGTTTGAAACAAACGCACTTTGAAGAGAGTGTATGAGTTTAGGCATGATTGTTTCCATCCTATTAGTTATTAATTTTGCAATTATTTTGTAAATAGTAGAGTATAGACTTATAGGTCTAAAGTGGTTAATTGTTGTAGGGTTTTTAATTTTCGGGATTAAGGTTATGAAAGTACGATTTATTTGTTTAGGCATTTTTCTACTTCTAAAGAAGTTTTTGACTACTTTAGTCACATCAATTCCCACAATATGCCAATACTTTTTATGAAAGCTAGCAAACATCCCATCAACACTGATGATTTATCGCAACCAATATCAAAAATGACATTTTTAATTTCTTTATTTATTGGCGGTTTTGTTAATTTCATATTGTCTTCATCGCAAAATTTTTTCTTGATCAGATGGAGTTTGTCTTTTAGGAGAGACAAGTCCAACGGATATCTAGAGAACTTTCTAGAAATTTTGATTTTGATTTCCGAATGAATATCACATTCATTTGTAAAAAATGGTTCCTTCGTTTGTTGTAAGTTCCTTTAGATATTTTCTATTCCTTCTTCCCGTGGAAATCCGGTTTTATTTGGTTAAAAGGGTCCTTTGGATGGTCACATCTCTTTGGTTCATGATGTTTGAAGTTCTTGGAGTTGTAATTCTACCTCCTTGATTTGTTTGAAGAAATTTTCAAGAATTTTTTGCCCCGCTCTTTTTCATTTGTTTTTAACAATTGAGTTTCTTGGAACCTGCAAAGTTAGAGTGTCAAGTTTCTTTAACATTAATGTTCTCAATTGATTTTCTTGTAGTCAACGTCATTTCTAATTTAAAAGGTTATGATGTGTAATCATCATTGGCCGAAATCTTAAGAGAAATTTGACAGTGGTCTGATGAAGAGAAATCGTGTTTTTTGTTTTTTAAGTTTAGGTGTCATTGTATAATTTGGTCTTGGACCATCACACGGTCTAGTTTCTCTAAAATATTATCAAGTTCATCACGTTTTTTTCCTTCAGGTAAATTCATTACCGGAGGTTTGTAAATCCAAGAGATTACAAGAATTTTTATAGTTTATTAATTGGTTAAATCTATTGGTGTTTATTGGGCCTCTCCTAGTTTTCCAGAGGATTGTTGTAATTCATTCAGAACTCTAAGCAAGATGCAAGAGGCTGATGGGATACTCAAATATATTATGTACATAATATAATATTTATTTATTTTTTTTGTTTTTTGATAATGGAAAGCGGTTCGAAACCAATAGACGGCGCGCCGCCTATTGGTTCGAAAGGCCGAAAAGATCGGCAAACGGTCAAACCGTCATGAAGGACACGGATAAAGGAGAAAAGAAATACACAAAAAAACATCAAAATAAAACCGAAAGAAAAAAGTCTTCAAGGGAAAGCAGGATGATCCGGTCAGCAGAAGGCAAAGAGTATAAACGTTTATCTTCGAAGGAAGTACACAGGGGAGGCCTGGGGAACAACTGTGGACACCTCAGATTTGGACTGCAACAGAGCCGTCAGGAGTCGATCACAAATCCACGCCCCCTTCTCGACAAACGCACGAAACCGCCAGCAAATGGCTGCGTCAAACCTCAGAAGACGAGAATGCAGAACACGGTTATCTTGATGAAGAAAGGTGTAGATCTTGATGGGTAAGAGAAAGGTGATTTGTAGGGAGAAGATTGTTTATAAAGGGTTCATATATGTTGTTGGGATTGATTAATATGTATATGATCGATTTATATATTTTTTTATATAAAAAAAAATCAAAATTGCCTCGAGCAACAAAGAATTTGGTCGAAACATAATTGACTTTAATTTTTATCATAACTTAATATTTTTTACGTATATGAAACCGTTAGGCCGGGGTCAGATCGACCTTCTTTTATTTTTATTTTTCCATCTTGGTGTTTTGGGGGCCGTTAAGCCGAAATCATCGCCGTTAGGCCGCACGAAAGTTTTTGGGACGAAATTGACCAAGGGTTTAAGCCTAAAATTTTCTTGATAATTGGTAGTAATATTACTGTAATAATTATAATAATTTATTTAGTTTAGTTATTTTTTTCCTAATAACAAAATTCAAGAAACAAGCACCAATGTCAAATGGGCCAAAAGCCCAAATTAGGCTTATTAGGTGGGAGATGCCAGATGTGTACTGAGGAAAAAACCCTAGTCATCAATGCCGCCGAATGAGGAAAATGCACAGTGAAGCTATGGTGGCTGCGGGCAAGAGCCAAGTGAAGCCATGGTGACGGCGGGAAGAGCCCAGGGAAGCCATGTTGGCGGCGGGCAAGAGGCCTGTGAAGCCAATCCAAAAGACGATCGAAAACCATTTTAAAGAAGAGTTTGTAGATCTAGGATTTTGATTCCGAAGAGAACGGCTCACTTGAAACCGAATCACCCGGGAAAAGAAACGAACCCGAATCGAAGAAGAGTCCTACAAACGTCTCAAGTTAGGTAAATGTTTCGATTTGAGCCCATAAAAAGAAGAAGATGAGTTCATCACCCGTCAAAGCTGTAGATCAAATTCATTCTTTGAGAACCAGTTAGTCAAAATCGGTCTACACCCTTCTAAGGTCACTAGTTCATCTTCGCCGGAGATGATTTGTCGATTTCGAGAGGCGGCAACATTAATCGCCAAGACAGGTAGCGGGGCTTGTTCTCAAAGAACGACGAACCCAAACTATAATTTTTTTTTGGATCCATGGGTGTTGATTGTTAGAAGCGTCAAAGGTAGTGGGTTTAGCTGCGCGAGAGGCACAAGCTAAGCCCATACAAAGGTTATCCGGTGGTTCACACCTAGGGATGAACCGCCATGGGTTGATTCATCTTCACACGATTAGGTTTCAGCCAGATTTAGTTTGGAGCCATCTCGCTTTTGAAGCGACTTGTAGAAGAAGATCCGGCTAGGTTTTTGGTTAGGCGGCGGTTTTGCACAGATATGGGCGGCGGTTTTGCACATAGGGTGTTTTTTGGGTGGACGAGGGGTTACCTCTAGTTGATGAACAGTTGAGAGCGTTTCAGCAACACTTCAATTTTTTGGTGTTTTATGAGAGTGGTGTATTTCTATTTCTTGTATTTGATATTCTGTTTATGTACATACTATATTGTATGTGTATGTAGATATGTATCTATTCAATAATATTTGTTGTACATGGTATTTGTTTTTTGTGTACATTTTTTACGTGTTGGTTATTAATACATATGTAAACGTTTATGTACATATTGTAATTTATGTAGATACAGAGGATGAAGACGATTATTGAAGACATGCTGAAGATGACGACGAATGTTGAAGATAGATTGACGAGTTTCAATGGAGTAGATGAGAGGAAGAGAGAGAGAACGACTTCTGAGATTCGAAGATTCACTTTTACGGTTGATATAAAGTTTAAAGGATTTGCAGAATCTTTTCCTTTTTTGGTAAACGGTGCTGAAATGTTTGACATTATTTAATAAACACAATTACCTAATTACCTTAACTTCTTTCTAAATTTTAGCCTATTTTTATTATTTTATCTTTATTCTTAATTAGAAATAGTTAGTACTCAAAAAATAAAAAGTGCCTTACTAGATAATTTTTCTTAATCTATTTTTATCCATTTCTCGGGGAGGTGCATATGCAAATATTATATTCATTTTATTGTTTGAGTTGTTGCAAACAAATTCGATACAAATGAATATGTCAATTTTGTGTTTGATTTTTATCGTTTAATTTCTTAGTTGGTATGATTTTCATAGGAGACATAAACCTCCAAAGCTACAACTAGCAGGACAATAAACCATGTTGTTAAAGCCATCAGACTTCCATATTCGATCATCCGGTAGTTTTCCATTTTTTGTTTCCACTTGAACGAATACTGGGTTCTTGTGAATTTTAAAAATCGCGTCAATATTTTTTCAAAGGTTACTCCGGTCCATCCCTATGATATTTCAAAAGATAACTCTTAGGGCCCGTTTGGTTCCAACTCCGGTAACGGAAACGGAATGGAAACGAATTTAGTCCATATTCATATCCTTATTCATGAAATTTTATGGAATCATTCCTTGTATTTTAGTGCAAAGTACACTTGTTTTCCCACATTTTGTTACCCTATAGGGTATCAAAAGTAATGAAAATGTACTCCAATTACTTCAAACCACAAGGAATAATTCCAAAAACTTTCACGAACAAGGGCATACGTATGGACTAGATTCATTTCCATTCCGTTTCCGATTACGGAGTTAAAACCAAACGGGCCCTTAATGTGAATATGAATCTGGTTAGGAATAAAACCTTGAAAAATATGATAATTTTACTTGTCATATTCTGACTTTAATAATTTATTTTTATTTTTTAGTAAGAAACTAATGATATCTCTTTTATTTTTAATTTACTTGATTTTTTTTATAAAAAACATTAGGGCTGTTTCTAAGGCCCTTTATTTTTTATAAAGTTTTTTTGGATTATTATTGATTTTGGTTTTGTTTATGAGTTTCTACACTAATTTATATATTTGGTTTACGAGTTTTGGTTAATGTTTTGGGTTTACGAGTTTCGGTTTCTACATTTTGTGTTCAGCGCGCCCCATCCCGGCTTACCCAACTTCAATAGAGCGAAAAAAAACTGTTAAAAAAATTAAATAAAAATTTAATGATAATGACATAATAAGAAAAACTAAAATTTAATAATAACGACGTAATAAAAAGAATGTTATTAAGGCAAAATAATAAAAACATAAATTTAATCATTACAGCATAAATTTAATTATTTTAAATATACTCCCATTAATATGCGTATTTCATTCAAATATTAAATTATTTTATTAAAAAAAAATAACCCAAAATAATATCAACTAACATTGAACTCAAATTAATACTAACTTTGAAAATCAATTAAAGCGAATGTATCTATAAAAGATATTACGACTTTTTTTTTCTACAAAAGAACTTGGCTCCGGCGATAACGTGTCAACTGATTTCTTCTTTGTTATCAAAGAATAGGATTAAGTGTGTGGCGTGAACTTTAAAAAAATCGGTTAAAATCATTTTAATATGTTAAAACCCAAATTAAGTTCAAAAGTTTTTAACTATTTTTTGGATTTTTTTAACACATATTTTTAAATAAATTTATTTATTTTAATTAGAAATTAAATTAGAAACGAAAATTGTTAGAAAAAAAATCTACACCAATCGCTGAGCTAGAGTTTTTGCAAAAAATATTTTACTTAACTTTGGGTTTTCGGCATATAAAATATTTTTTTTCAAAAAATTAAATCCATAACAAACCCTTCTGTTTTTTTTATGACATGTAAGATTCTGATTGTCATGTTATCCCTGACCTAGAACTTTGCCCAAAAAAAGTTTTATTTTTGTAAAATGTTTGCATCGCTTTTAATTTTTAAAGTTGTTATTATGTTGAGTTTAATGTTAATAGTTAATATTATTTTAGATTTTTTTTATAAAAAATATAATTTATAAAACATGAAAATGATACTCAAATTATATGATGATATTTTCACTGAAAATTAAATCACCTTAAAAATGAAATTTCTAAATCCAGCTTCAACCGAACATACGTCTGAATATTTTGAACATTTCTATATTCTATTTCAATGAAAATGTCAACAATAAAAATATCAATGATATTTGTATAAAATAAAAATTTGTATTTGTACTCCATAAAATAGTCGGTAGTTGTTTGAAGTCCGTTTTAGATAGAGAATAAGTAAAAACAAATATATTTTTTTCTTAAAAATCCTCCATGAAAATTTATACACAAACCAATACCGTATCAAATTATTATTAAATTTTCATAATATACAAACTATTTAAAACTTTATAAAAAAAATTAAAGCTACTCAAAAATCTAGATCCACCTAACGTAATCGTATTAGATTTTTTTTATTTATTTGAGTTAAAATTAAGGGTTGATGTAGAGGTAGTTGTCAAAGTGTTAGTGAAATGACATAAACGTGTATTCACAAATACAAGAGTAAGGTCTTTGTTTATAGGAAATACATGACAACTAATTTACAACACTAATCACTCTACAAGAACTCCCATACGGCAAGTCGCTTTTGAAATAACGTTGTATGAAGAATCTTAGCGACCAATATGAAACCAAATTACGTCATTTGTCCCAACGATGCTCGACACCTTGTCCACCAACTGCTACATTTTCTTTTATAAATAATTACGTTTTAATTTTATACTTTTGGTAACAAAAATTAACGATTTAGCTATTTTGATATTTACTCTATAAAATTATCCTTCTAACTTTGGAGCTTGATATGAGCAATGACTGTGATGAGTTGTGTTCATGGAGCATCTTACTCTTTCAAGGTCAATGATTAAATTGAAGGAAATATTTTGCCAACCCGTGGCATCTGCCAAGGGAATCCTCTATCACCGTTATTGTTCATTTTGAACGCGGATGGACTATCTTCTCTCATTACTCGAGCAGTATACATGCATTTCCTTCACGTTATCCCCATTTCTCGTTCTTCTCCTACTATTAGCCATTTTTTTCTTTGCAAATGACAAACTGACATTTGCAAAAGCAATTTCACGTGAATGTTCTACAATAATTAACTGACATACTCAGTCACTATGAAAGAGTATCAAGCCAACAAATTAACATGCAGAAGAAAGAGTTATTTGTGCGTCTTAATGTTAGTATGGTGACACTACTTCCCCCGACATATTAAGTATCTTGATCTTCTTCTTTTAGTTTCCAGATCCAAAAAGTCTATTTTTGCATTCATTAGAGAAAGGATTTGGAAAAGGTCCAAGGCTGGAAAGAAAAGCTCTAGTCGCGGACGAGGAAAGAAGTAATGAATAAAGCA
This sequence comes from Fagopyrum esculentum, assembly GCA_033239045.1. Classification (NCBI taxonomy): domain Eukaryota; kingdom Viridiplantae; phylum Streptophyta; class Magnoliopsida; order Caryophyllales; family Polygonaceae; genus Fagopyrum; species Fagopyrum esculentum. The sequence goes on from BSUD01000139.1 coordinate 461,991, forward strand.
GTTCTTTAGAGCATACCTCTTATATGTTTTGACTACGTATCGTTTGCCCGATGATCTCATTGACGATATACACTCACTCCTTGCTAGATTTTGGTGGGGTTTGCCGGAAACTCATAGAAAATTTATAGGCAACAATGGAGTGATCCGTGTTTGCCAAAAAGCCATTGTGGATTAGGCTTTAGGGGTATTGGTATATTCAACCAAGTACTTCTTGTCAAGCGATGTTGGCTTCCGCATACAAATTCTACCACCAATCTACATGCATTCATCAAAAGACGTTATTTCCTGCACACAAACTTTCTAAATGCACGACTGGGCAATCGTCCAACTTACTCTTGGAGTAGCTTGTGGGCTGCGAAGTCTTTAATACTAGATGATCTTTGTTAGCGAGTTGGTTCAGGACATTCAAGCCACAACGCTAACAAGTGGGTTCCGCAATCAACCCATGAGTATTGTTCACCAACGCTACTTCTTGGAGCCAACCCGGGCATAATGGTTGATCAACTTGTTGAGATATCTACTACTAAGTGGGATCATCTCGCTTTATTTTCTCTATTCACGGTTGATTATGTGCAATTAGCAGATACCCCTCATTACTCGCTTTCCAGCATCCAATGATAAACTTATCTGGTATGTCACGTCCGTTGGCACTTTTACATCTAATTTGCTTATTGGATGTGTAAAATGAGAACACGTAATGTTGAACCACCTCCAAGCTAGAAGACATTATGCACCAAAATCTCTCATTAAAGGTTCAAGTTTTTGTGTTCATCCTTCATGAGTGTTAGTATGACGTCCGCAAGAGTGACAAAAGAGACCTTTGATGATATTAACCTTAAAATAAAACAACAACTTTTGAAATGGAAAGCTAACTCATTATCGCAAGAAGACATAAATACCCTCATAAAACATAATATAGTGACTAAACTAACTTTTGCTATGCAAAGCTTCATGCTCTTGATCCATAACTGGGAGGAGTTAGATCAAACATATAAAAAATTTATGAAACAAAGGGGACCAACGCAGACCTATTATTGGATGAGACGTAATCTATCAGTCAAAAAAGAATGTCGGCCTCAGACTAAGGAAATTAATCTTTTATCATGAAAAAAAGCCTTGCAAAAGAAACTCTTGTGGAAAAATCTAGTAGAACCAAACAATATATGTTAATGAAGAATACATGAAAAACCATTAGATTCTCCATTACCAAAAGAAAAGACCAACGTCTTAGCAATGAAACAACCTTACGAAACTCATATCTGAATTCAAAGATGGTATTATTTGGCAGGTTGGAAAATAAATCATCAACTTCTAGTATGATAATTGAGTCACTACGGCACAACTTATTAAAATGGTTACGAATACCAATCAAATTGACATAAATATCAAAGTTAGTCACTTTATAAACGAATCGAAAGATTGGGATGTCACTAAAATTGATAACGAGCTACAAGCAATCATCAACCAGGATATTAAAAATAAAATTAAGAAAACAATCATACCAAAAAAAAAATGATATCCATGACAGACAATGTTGGAGATGTAGTAAAAATAGTTGGTTCACTTCAAAATCTACTAGAGCCCCCCCCCCCCCC
>BSUD01000139.1:463651-477518 GCA_033239045.1 Fagopyrum esculentum
CCCCCACACACACACACACACCTCCCTCCCTATAGACTAATGTTTGTGATTGAATTTGGAAACTTGATACCCATCCTAAAAAGTAAAATTTTTTTAAAAAAAAACGGAATTCCATTAAAAACAAAGTTTGACGAAAGAATAACTGTCATAACAAGGAAAAGTAAAATATGCAATTACCAACTTGAGGACTTGATCCACTTACTCATTGAATATCCTGTTAGCAAACAAATCATTGCCAAAATCGAAAGATCAATCTTAAACGAAATTAACAACATTAGCCTTGAACATAAAAACCTCGTGGCCTCCTACAGGAAATAAAAACAAAATTGGACTTAACAAGTTCGCAACTCTTGCAATTGTTTGGTGGAGCAATTGGTTCTTCAAGAATAAAATAATTTTAATAATGGGCCTATTGGTCCTAGTAATAAGCTAATGACATTCAATAAAAACCAAATTCATAAGTGAAAAACTAATATCATTGACGAAGATGATTATGCTATAATAAAGCAACAAAAAAACGATACTCTTCCAAAAGCAGAAAACACAACATTAAGTGGGATGAATCAAAACTAGTTTCCTTAAACTTAACTTTGATGGATCAAAACTCGATTCGGGAGTAACATTCATTGATTATGTGATTCAGAATCACAATGGAGAGGTTATTAGCTTCGATGCTAAAAACAATAAATTCAACTCGGTAATAAAAGATGAAGTTTTTACTCTTAAATTTGGTTTACAAGAGGCTATCAGATTAGAGATCAAAATGATCTAAACTGAGGGTGATAATTTGTGCGTTATTAAGATACTCTAAGGTTTATGAAAATGTCCGTGTGAGGTCAAGATTTATCCGACTCCATACTAGATCTTCAGTTATTTGACGAAGTCCAGATCAAACATGTTTCTGACCGATTGACTCATCTGGGAATCTTGATCCTCGATAGCAATTTTTTGATGATCCGAAACTTCGTATTTACATTCGTATGAATGCTTTAGAAGATTGATCAAACTAATTATATATAAAAAAGAAAATCAAAGAGATAGGACCTGGATCTTATGTGAACTTGCCCAAAGAAACTCCTACGTGTACACACATGACCGAGGAGGAGACAAATTATATGTTGTGTTACGGTTAGAGTAGAGCTGGCTGCCTGGCTCTAGTATGAACGTACGAGTCCTTTCCTTGCCTCTAGTAGTCAACTACTCACACACCGCCACAGCCCACGGGATAATATAATATCTATGTATACATGACGCACATACTCCCTTGTATGTGACGTCACTATTTTTTTTTTTTTTTTTCCCGCAAATATATATCGTTACAGAAATCGTAATATTTGTTACAATTCATGTTACGTTTAGTTGATATAAAGTTATTAGCAGTAGGTTAATCTATTTGACCTTTATCTATGTTTGTCGGGAGTAACTTAACACTTATGTGGCAATAAGTATTAATTTATAAATATAAAATCTACTTTTAAAAAAAAAAACTTTTATCCTACACAAAATCTTTATAAAAAATATATTAACTTAACCAAAATTTTTTTACGGGATTAATAAAGTTATTAGTGAATAAGTAATTCTATTCTATTTTATTATTTATTAAATATGAAATTATTTTATAAAAAAATCGGGATACTGAAAGGAGGCGGAACATGGAGAACGGAGACTTGACCAATGGTGACCCATCCACGAACAAATGAATGTCAACCTCTACATGGTTCGTCTGTTGATCATGATCCGGGTTATGTGCTAAGTAAGTAGCGCTAAAATTGTTGATATGGACAATAGATGTGCGATGAATGTGACAATTGATAACATCTATTTTATCGTTTTTATCCAACCTCGTTCTTATTCATGTACTTTGCATATAGTTTAAATTCGTTGAGTTTTTGGTTGTCTATTTGTGCTTCTATTAATTATAGACACTCAAGGCCATATAGAACACCTTTTGGAGATAGTTTGTAGGAATCCTTACATCGAGTTTAAGTTCTCCTTGTGATTGAGGAGCTTTTCATAGAGACCAAATTGATTAAGAAACAAGAGTTAAGGAAACCAAGTCAAGAATCTCATCAAGATTGTAAAAATGTCAATCTTTGACAATTTTCCCTTCAGTTTTGTACATTCATATGCACTACAAAGTTGTAAAGCTTCATATTGACTTTAAAAAAAGTAATTGTGGTTTTTTGGTTCCAACCACATCAACGGAAATGTCGATCTGTTTCACCAGAGTGTCGAAAAAGTAGGAAAAAGTTGTCGATCGGCCCGACTTGTGTACCCGTTGGCCCGATCAACTCACCCGCCGGTCCGACCTTGGTCTTGTTATGATAGACTTATCCATACATTGATATTTTGCTCGTCCGGCCGATCGGTATCATATCTTCACCAACAAATCCGTTCTCATCTTTTTTTTAACCATATCCCTTTTTATTTGTTTGGATATCTTTAAGTTCGTCCAATTGGACGTTTATATCTTTTATTTATTTAAAGATATGGGTACTAGTCGACAACTATAGTACCGTGATTGGTCCAGTCTAGTTTTTCATCGATTAATAAAGAAGAGGGTTTTGTAAACATGTCTTGCTAATTTTTTGGTCGTGGGTACTGTAGCAACCGACAGAGCTCAAGTGTAAGATCATGCGAAGTCGGAGAGAAAGCCATATTAATCGACATACCAACCAAAAATCAGCTGATCTTAGGGCTCTAATCGTCTATAAGGAATAAAACTATGAGAGTTAGAGAAGAATATATATGTGATGGTTGATCCATCCACGAACAATCTCGGTACGAAACATTAATTTAAGTTGTTAATAAAGGTATTCCAAAACATGCATCATTACAACAATCATAACATATAATTTAATATATTAATCTAATAATATTGACAATTATAAACATCAAAAAATCATCAATGCAAGATGACTCTCTAGACCCTAAAATAACGAGAATTCGACAGACATGCTTGAAACATACCGTAAAAGAGTTACAAACAACAATCCACATTAACACGAAAAGAGTTACAAACATGATACCATAAACCAGCAATTCAACACTCTATTTTAACATTGACTCATTTCTTAAAAAGATAAGCATGTTTGCATGAATAAAAATGAGGCAAATTAAGAAAGTAAAGGAATATTTGGCTTCCTCCAGAGAATGGACGGTGATAGCCCTGAGCAGCCATCATCGGGACCCGCCTCAACCTCCCAAAGTCCAGTAAGGCATGCATCCATATCATTCAAAGAGACAACGTGAAAAATGACGAAAGTACCCCTATAAGTATTGTATTCCGATTCCAAGTTTAGATTGACTGCCACGTGGCGTACAAACAATTGAAACCCTATGGATTGTGTTCACTTGTGTCGTTGCCCATATATATATATTTGAAGATCCATTACGAAAGAATTAAAAAACTGAACTCAAAATGAACCGAAGATCAGGAAAGGCTTCTCAACATATTGCAGGTGTAATGGAGAAGAAGAAGATTGAGAGGAAGACTGTGGAGAAGAACAGAAGAATTCTCATGAAAAAGCTTTGCTTCAACCTCGTTTCTCTCCTCCCTTCTCATCACTTCCATCCTAATTCTTCCAAGGTACATACAATAATACATATCATCATCTCAATTTACAAGTTGGGCATTTGACTCATTTCAATTGTAATTAGGAGATGCTGTCACAACTGGATCAACTGCAGCAAGCCACCAACTACATTGTGCAGTTGAGAGATCGGGTACACCATTTGAAAGAGAAGAAGGCGGAGTTATCTTCGATGTTTGGACGTCTCATTAGAACAGCAAACACTGAACGTCCATCTCCTGTGACTGATTCAAGATATCCAATTACGGAGGTAAGAGATTTAGGTTCCTGCTTGGAAGTGATCATCATCAGTAGACTGTGTAAGAGCTTCAAGTTATTCGAAGTTCTTACTGTTCTTGAAGACGAAGGAGCTGAGGTTGTTGGAGTTAACGTTGCTACCATTGGTAACAAGATTTACCATACCCTTCACGCTAAGGTATAATTATAATTACTGTATAATCATCATAATATTATTGTACGTGTAACTTGTGTATGGAATGAAATTAAACTGATGCAGGTGAAGACTCCAAGAGTCGGTATGGAAACATCGAGGATAGAAGGAAGATTACATGAACTGATGTCTGCAGTAACTCCTGTTATGTATGATCCCATGGATTATGGTTGTAATACTAATGCAGTTACTATACATGTTCTAGAATGATGCATTTTTGTCTAGTTAGATAATTACTTACAAGAAAGATTATGAGTACGTAGTTACGTACGTTCATGTCCTTAGAGAAATTCCAACCCCTAAACTATACTTGCGGATGAGGAATCTTTTTCGTTTCGGCTGAGACGCTAAAATTATATTTTATCCCATTGTATCTTATGTGTATGGGTTAAGCTTCTTAGGTCCATCGTAGGGTTTGATCCAAACATTATAAATAAACCGTTCAGGTCAGATTAGAGGCGATATGGATCCCACCTGAGGGTGAACGAGTTTCCAGGGTTTCCAGAATTCAAAGACCGCTGCACCGTAGAGTTTGATTTCCCTTTCCCTTATAATTTTCAACTTTGATATTTATGAAAGACTTGTCTTCTTTTATCATGTCTGGATGATTCTTCTTAATCTAAAGATTAAATGATCCTTATAATGGTTTGATTTATTATTGTATATATGTTTGTGAATTGAGATTGCCATATTGTTTCTTTTCAAAGCGATTCATTTCCATACCTTATATACCTTCGAAAGAAGTGGTGTTTATAATTGGTTTAGATAAAACAAGTGAAGGGTCAAATGCGAACTTTATTTTATTGGATTTGTTGAAAAGAAATTGGTTATGAGATTAACGTTTTATTAAAGCTTCGAGGATTTATAACTATTGTAGAAAGTTCCGGTCATTATACCTTTTTAAATTGAAGGGTTACAAGCGAATGTTTTTCTTGGTCTTTTTCGAATTTTTAACTTCTTAATGGATTTTTCTATACTTGATAAACCGTTGGATTGAGAGTTACTCGAGTTGAAAAGTATGGTTTTTGTTTGTATATGTCAAAAGCTATTTTAGAGGGTTACCTACAATGTCCATATATCAATGTTCATGAGTCTCTTATATGCAATGTTACTTTAATTCATTATAGTAGGGATTTTTGTTTCCTTAGATCATCTTCCCTCCTTACTCTTGTTACCAACAATCTTTTCTTTCTTATTTTATCATAACTTTCAAAGACAAAACTTCCTCTTCCCTTTTCTTTCTCTCTTCTCCATTTATGTACTTAGCGTCATTTCTACCAATTATATCCAACCAGATGTGGTCCTTGTGAATTCAATACCCAAATATACTACATCTTTTCCCGTTATTCTTGCGAGTGAGGTTGTTGTAAACTATTTGGTTTAAAACTTTCACATCAAAGACCTATGATGAGGCCATGTCATAACTTACATATGAAGGTCTTTTTGGAAAAGTTTCACGAGCTTCCATTTGCGGCATGGTTAAGACTTAAAGAAGTAATCTTCTTTCATCTCATTATATTATGTCTAATTTCTAGTGGAATATATGAGGTTTTTGTAGTAGGAATGTGGTGGACCTGAAAGTGGCGAAATGCAAAAATATTCGAAGAAGTTTTGGAGGAGGGCGACCGGGCCAAGCTACTTCGGGATAGGATCGGGGAGCATCTACATGCGTGGACTCCGTGGAGTAAAGATAGAGGTCCATATATGATAGGTGTCGAGCTCGGTTATGGAGATTGCTTGGGAGCCGCCTCAAGTTGGGTTTGTGAAGATTAACATTGATGGTTCAATTCGAGGTGTTGTGATGGTCATGCTAATGTTGCGGGTCTTAATTGGTCTCATGAGAGAGGGGGTGGGGTGCTTATGGGGTTTGGAGTTAACCTTGGTCTATGTAGTATTTCAATGGCTAAATTATGGGGTGTGTTACATGGACTAAAATTACGTTGGGAGAATGGAATCTGATGTGTGATTTTGGAAATGGATTCTCAATTGGTCACTAGTCTTCTTAGTCTCTCTCTTCCCAAACACCACCCTCTCTCTAGTCTTGTGTTTAAATGTCTAAGACTTTTTAAAAATGGGCTGATTTATCCAGTTCTTACATGTTTACTGTGAGACGAACAAATGTGCAGATTAGTTAGCCAACATTTCTTATAACTTTACTTTTGATTTAAGTATATTGATTGACCCTCTAGATACGTTGAGATTACTTACCTCCTTTTAACATAAAAAAAATCCCTATTAAATCCATTCAAACACAAAATTTGAAAAATGGAAAAGAAAACCCCACCTTCTCTTTTCCCGATGGATTCCTCAATTGTCAAACCTCACTTTTTTGATCGCAAATGCAAAACTTTTATCGTGTGTATATTCATATTCAAATATAGTAGATGTTTGACATTAGAATTTTATTAGACTTTCAAACGATATATTAATTTTTACATATAGTTTCGGGTATAGTGTTTTTGAAAAATTATTATAATGTGTGGGACATTATATTTTTAATATTAGATTTTGTGCATTAGACTTTAATACGAGATGTTAATTCCGGTAAACTATTTCGGCTATAGTGTTTATGGCAAGTGTTACATTTTCAATATTAGATCTCGAAGTATTAGTACTTGTTTGGTACCCATATTTTATTTATATCGGTGAGTATAATGTTCATATCTTATACATGTGTTTGGCAAAATGATGAGACTCCCATTTCCTACCTATTCCTAAATGCATGAACAATGGCGGATCTAGGAGTACGGTGTCCCGACTTGCCACGTTGTTTTGCCTTAGGAAGGAGGAAAAAAAATCTCCTTAAAAACGAAATGTTGCTGCGTCTGATTCAGAATCCATCAATCTCTTTTATGATCTGCCTCTTCCGACTTTTGCCTATAGGCTGATGTTTGTGAGCACTTTATTGCTGCTTCTCCTAGATTTTGCTAATGGATAAAAGAACAGATGGTACAGGAATGAAGGAGAGAGCTTAAATGGGTTGTTGTGGTAGTGAGAGATATCTGAAACTCAAATTTGATTCCTAAAACTAACGAGGGCGTTATTGGCAAGAACCATGAGGCCGCCTTCTCTTCTCTTGGTTGCAATGACAAAGCTGTGAAGATAATGTCTTGGAATGTTAATGGACTGAGGGCGTTATTGAAATTGGAGGGAGACTGGTATAATATTCAGAAGAGAATCAAGGGACTTGTATATAAAAACATGATGCTGCTAGTATCGGTTGTACAAGATTGGAAAAAGAGTGGTTAAGGTGATCTTAAAAGGAAGACGTGTGGGAAGAAGAAACGTGATATCCGTCAATTTATAAGAAAAAATAATCTTAAAAACATAAAATTAGTATTGGTAGGTGGGTACATGTATATCACTTTGATACCCATATATCCAATTATTAAACACGAGTAATATATACATGATATACATAACCATATCTGATATCGGGAAATAGAAACCAAAGAGGCTATTAAACTTTAATACAATATATTAATCCCGGTAAATTGTTTCATGCATAGGTTTTCTAATAAGTTTGGATACACACAATCCATTCAATAAAATATGTTTTACAAAAATAGTTAATATAAGCATATAATAAGATAATATTTAAAACTTTCAATTTAAAAAATTACATTAACAAGTGGAAAAAATTTGATAATAAAATTAAACCTAATTAGGATTTTTTTTAAAGCAGAACTCAATATATAGAATTTCAATATATATTTTTTGGATTCTGTACCAACAAATGGAATGGAAGTATCTAATGGACTTACGGGTCTAGTTCAACGTATAAGTCCAATGATATTACTACGATCGTGTACTTATGAACTCGACTAATCCGGTTTTTAATAGTCCGGTCTACACCCGGACCAAATTTGGTCCACGGTCTACACCTGGATCAGATCTGGTTCACGGTCAAGTTATAGTATAATTTCTATTTCAATTCCGGTCCAAGACCGGAAAAATCGGCGACTGCAGTCGAACCGGAAATTAATTTTTAAAAAATGAAAAACTAAAAAATATTAAGGGAAATAGCTTAGACCGCAATTCGGGGTCCCAAATGAACAAGATAAGATGAATGCTTATTAAGTTGTTTATTGCTGTGATAGAATGATGAATATATATAGATAAATGATAGAAGATCTTTATGAGGAAGATGTTATCTAACCCTAGTATCTATAACTAACCATAATATCTTTCTAAATAGATAGGTAAGAATATTATGGTTAACATCCTCCTTCAAGTAAAGCATCATTCTTGAGTTGTAACTTGCATATAATGTGTGAAACTTGACTCGAGACAAGGGCTTTGTTAGCACATAGTCGGTAAGATCTTCTGTGGATACCGGCGAGTCCAGAGATGCCAGTAGGTTGGTTGCCTTCTTGATGTTTTGTATGATGGGTTGATTGTAGAACAATTTGGTAGTGTTTTGTCTGGAATGGCTGACTTCCCTTTGATGTAGTTTGTTGGTGTTAGTTTCGTGGGTTCATGAGGGTTTAGTCGTGTACTGGGATACTCAGCCATAGTTGGGTAGGTTTTGTTGGTTCGTACGTTTCCGATTCTTTAGTAGATAAAGCAAGAGACTTGCGATGAAGAGTGAGAGAGCTGCGACAGGGAGACTTCACTCAGGGCGGCGGGGAAGATCCGTGGGGGCGGCTCCGGACTGGCCGGCAGCAAGGGCTTGGAGACAGAGGCGGTTCTCGGTTGTGCTTTCTGGCGGCAATAGATGACAGAGGAGGGTTGAGGGATTGCAGAGAAGGAGGTCGAGAGGGATGGTTGCAGAGAAGACTTAGGTTTCCTGGGTAGACTTGCAATAGTCTGTTCAGTATTGGGCAGGTTGTTGGGTTCATCTCCGGTTGCAGGGATATAGGCGAAGGTGATCCGGTGAGGAAGAGATGGAGGAGGGAAGCATGAGGTGTGGCTGCAGAGGGCCGTTTAGTGTGGCTGCATATGGAGGCTAATAGAGATGGCATAGCGGAGGAGAATAGGATCGAGAGTGCCGTTAGGCATATAGCTCTGATACCATATGAGCATTGAGCAAGATAAGATGAATGTTTTTTTTTTGAAAATAGGGTAAGTGGTTTAGGCATGGTCAACATCGATCTATTGACCATCCTATAGCGTCTTTACGGACGAACGACAAGACTTCATTTGGAATCTCTAGGACGTCAGCAGGATTATCATGGCCACTAGTTGCAAGGCAGTCCGCAACACCATTGATTTCCCTGAAAATGTGATTAACCTGAACACTTAGAAACTTCGTTAGTAAAATTGAGATATCAATTATAGTAATGTCCATTTCCCATGGTGGTTTCCAGATTTTTTTAACAGCGTTGATGATTGTCAGGTTGTCACCTTCAATTTCCACATTTTTTATTCCCAAGTCGATCACTTTTAGTAGGGCATTTTTGAGAGCATAAGCTTCTGCCCCTACTATCGATGTTTTTCCACGCTTTTTAAGGCCAAAGGCTATCACATCAGCATTATGGTTCCTTAAAACGTATCCATAGGCACACTTCCCATCATTTCTCTTTGATCCATCAAAATTAATCTTATTTCTCATGTGCCAAATATTCCACCAAATGAGAATAAGTTTAACAATGGAGCCATCATCGAGCTTAACTCTAGCCTGATACAGAGTTTCTGTGATTTTCTTGTGTGTTGTATTAATATTTTGTATGCAGTTTTGTATTTTAGCGTTATTTATGTTGTGCATAGTAAATGGACAGTTGAAAAAAATGTGTTCAGCAGTTTCATAGGGGTGTTGACAAATAAGATGAATGCTTATTAAGCTGTTTATTGTTGTGACGGAATGATGAATATATATAGATAAATGATAGAAGATCTTTATGAGGAAGATCTTATCTAACCCTAATATCTATAACTAACCATATCTTTCTAAATAAATAGGTAAAAATATTATGGTTAACAGACCAGACCTGTAACATCCGGTTTCAGTTCGACTGGACAACCTTAGATATTCTATCTTAAAATCAATAAATAATAGAATGAGTAATCAATCAACCTAAATATATATTTGTTCTTAATCGACTCGGAGTAAATTTAATCTCACGCATGAAGTTGCGGCTGTGACGAAGAGGGTAGATGATTGTATAACATTGTTATTTGGTTCATTCTCACGTCCGAGTCACGAGGTTTGTGGGAAGGTTTTTCATATGCTGTGGGATTTTAACTACTGTAACGTTGTAGTTGAAATTAACTCATACGAGTCATACTTCCTTCTCCAGAGAATACAACTAGTTTGCGTTCAAATCTCAAGAAAGTCTTATATTAGACAACCCTTGAAGGCCACTCCCTTTCATTCTATCTCGACTTTGAATGGTAAAAGAAAAACACAGAAGAATCATACTGTATTCTCTGGAGATTCCTGTAGTGCCACTCCACTCAAACCAAAGCTGCTACAAATTAAAGCTTCCACCTCTCACTCATGCTTCACACAAACGACAAGTTTAAGCATGCAACTTTTCAAACTTGCAAGCTATCATAACCATTCGAACCAATGGTACACACACATTTACTCTATGCATCTAACATTTGTAATGCAACCCAATAATATTCTTTCTCATGATCAAACTTTATATCCATATCTAAATATCAAGATATGAAAATATGGATATAAGACTGATATGTTATATATTTATTTTGGAGAGAAAGAATAAAAAAGAGATGAGTAATATAAGATATTTGATATCGTTAGTTTTATAAGTATATCAAATGTGTATTAAGAGTAAATCAAGATATCTATATACCTGTATTCCAAACATAGGTATGTGTTTTTTTTATGTCGATACCCTAATAATATAGATAACGTCGTAACGTGAAAGTAACCGACTCCGGTCCAACACAAATTTATAACGAAATTTCACCCCATATAGTACTAAATCATAGTAAGATGAGGATTTTGTGAACCTTATGTGTTATGTTATGTCATTATTTGTAATCGATATTTGATACTTTCGTGTCTAGACTTACAAACATGAAGCTAGTTTGTGAAATAAAAAGTTGTCTTTTCATCATGAAACTAATTAGCTTGTGTTCTAAGTGATCTCAAGTGAAAAACACATGAAAAAATTTCTTGGAATCATGAGATTGCTCATTCCGGTGCCTTTTTTCTACCAAACACAAGAATCGATTTGAGTGAATGTTCTGAAAATCGTACCAAACAAGTCCGAATCATCAATATTTGTTTGGTGGTTCCTGCTATTCGTACCACACTAACCATGTTATATATACCTCTTCTATGTAGGCGTAGTAAAAAAAATAATTTTTTTTGTTTTTAAACCTTACTACGCCTGTGCATACGCATGATGTAGCCGTAACATATATATAGTATGGTTAATGTGGACTACTAAGGATACGCCATGCTTAGTCGTAGCCGTACTACAACTACGCATGCGTATGGTAGTATGACTACGCATCCGTCATGCGTAGTCGTAACCATTTTCCTTTATTTTTGAACGAAATGGGCTTGTTGCTACGGCTACGCATTGCGTACGCGTAATCAGGGTGTGGTACGAATAACAATCTCGTTGTTTGGTATTGTTTTTACTAAAATGCAGTAGCCCTCAAAGGCTCCATTGCGGGACATATCTTGCTAATGCTATTGTTTGTATGTATATTGGCATAATGCTCGTGCCTTACTCCTTTACCTTTATGGATTCACTTTTGGCTGTCGACCAAAACAATGTTCTGAATGTGTATAGTAAATTAGGAAATGGACAAAAAACAATAAAGCCTCTGCTAGAGCTATTTAAACATATCAAGCACACCTAATACAGTCACAGAAAAGAAGAATCATAGAAAAATACAAGTTGAATGTTAGGGAAGAAGCTAGGGATTGTGTGTCCATGAAAAACTCTTCTAATCAGCAACATTCCAAGTCATATCATTTTCAAAGATCCAATGGCAGACCTCAATAAGCCCTGGTCCAAACCCTAAAGCCATAAAAGCTCCATGTCCAGCACTCCATGATGAAGTATCAAGATGACAAACAGCCACACCATGGTTCACCTTCACTTTTTCATCCAAGCTTAGTATATCAGCTTCATAGACTCTCACCTTTGGGACAGAGTGACAGTAATACAGCAGGTAAGGGAACATGCTCTGATGGCATGATACTGATTGCGTTACCCTACCGCCATTGATTCCTCTTACTTCTCCAATTATTACCTTTTCGCCAGACCCTTTCACATTCTCAGTACTCCTGACATTCACATTGTGCCCTAGAATTGACACAGCAAAGTCGATCATGTCTTCCACTGACCCAACGCACTTCTTCGTCTCGCCTTTGCTTGGGGCCCGCTTGCATTCTTCCATTGTGTTCTTGATTACACGCTCTGTGTTCGAGTTCGGTCTTGCATTGAAGATCTCGTTGATCTTCGATGTCGAGAATGGTAGTTTGTTTAAAATCGATCTCGGCAAGAATGACCTTTTAGGCATTTTGTCTTTGATATCCGGCATTCTCATTACACTTCCTGGTTTCAACATTGATTCCCTGAAAAATTTCCCTTCTTCTACCCACCTGTTTCGAGATTTTCCATCCTTTGTCGAGGTTTTGTTTGTGTACCTGGCAAACGAGATGCCTTTGTTATCACCGTAGCCTTTGAATGTGTTGTTGACGCCGTAGGATTTGAATTCAATGGCACGGCTGGTTGATCCCTTTCCGTACTCATTAAATTTGTCAGTACCTTCATTGAAGGACTTTCCGTAGTTGATGAAACTCGCCTTGGTTGATTTCGCATTCTTTCCGTACGACTGGAACTCGTCGTGCCCTACATTGGCTCCATCTCTGTAATTAACAAAGCTATCAACCCCTGAGTTCACTCCGGCACTGTAGCTTTTGAAATTGGTGAACGGATTGTTTCCATCGGAGGAGTATCCCTTGAATGTCTCGTTTGCTGAATTTGCCTTTTCACTATATCCAGTGAATGTAGATCCCAGGATGTTTGACGTTTTCCCGTAGTTGTTAAACTCCATAGGAACTCCATTCCCAGCCTTACCATAGCTTGTGAATACTTCACGGCCTGAGTTTGAATCCTCTGTGTAATTAGCAAATGACAGCCTATGTCCATGGCTGTTTGAATCATAACTTGTGAACCTGAGATTTGGCACATTCACATCAGATTCGTACCTACTGAACTGACCAGAGCCACCAACCGAACCAGCAGCATAGCCGGTGAATCCGTCATCGCCGACATTGGCATTGTCGGCATAGTTAGTGAACATCTCATTGTGTCCACTCGAACTAGAGCTGTAACGAGTAAACGAATTGGTTGGCATGTTGATCCCTACAGAATAGTTCTTGAATGAATCAGTTCCTCTTACACTCGAGGAGCCATAGTTTGTGAAAGGTTTACTGGTGTATGATGAAAAATCGGCGTTCTGGCGCGGCTTTCGTTGTTGTTGCTGTTCTTGAGAATCGAATTGGCAGAAGAGATTTGCCAAAGAGCAAAAGGTAAGAAGATGAGTTGAGAGGGCATTCTGAGAGGCGAGTTTGGAAAGCAATGCAGAATCGACAGCAGTAAGCGGCGAGGCCTTTGAGAGTAAGAAAGCTGGTTTGGGAAGGTTGTTGGATATTTGGTTTTTCCAATATCGAATCAGAGCTGCCTTTGCGGTGAAAGGGTTTACCTTCTCACCATCAACAGATAGCTGCAAGCATTCAACAGTAGGACAGCAACAAGACAATGTTAATAACAACGGAAAGCTAAAGCAACAGCGAGTAAAACAACAAGAGATTACTAACCAGCAGTGATGAAGCGGATAAGAGCAGAAGGAAGTAAATGATGAAGTGTCTGGACATTCTTGTGATCCAGGAAGAATGAGGATTTTGGAG
>BSUD01000141.1:0-10057 GCA_033239045.1 Fagopyrum esculentum
CATCTTTCTATCTTTTAATTCTTGAATTGATATCAATATGACTGTTATTGGCTAAAAACCCTTAACAATTCTAAGGTGAAGGGTTGATAGTTGTGGCTTAGATGATGATAGATCGATCGCAAACAGATTAGACCCTGAGAGTTAGAGAAATATCGCCGACAACCCCAAATTACGGGCTGTTCTTGAGTCCACGGCCGTGGAACCTCAAGAACTAACCGTGATTTCCCTTAAGTCTACGAACCTGCTTTTACTTCAATCTAAAGTTAAAGATTGGCTTTAGCTTAGTTTAGACTTGTCTTTTCTAGGTGGTAGTGAGCCTCAACAACCTCTACCTCGATTGTGAGCCTCAACAACCTCAATCGGTTAAGTTAGTCTTGATCTTTAGGTTATAAGTTTGGGTATTTGACACTAATTCTCGCCTTTAGAATCTTTCTATATTGAGCCTCAACAACCTGTATAGAGAGTGTCTTGTAGGTGAGTTACATAAGGTTTTTGGAACTTCACCGTACGATTACCTTACATTAGTATACCTTTGCATATCTCAACTCTGTCTTTACATCATTAAGTATATCTTGAATCGATTGCCACAGCTGGATACCCGGATCTCTAGGATTGTTGTTTTCCCAATATTTGCAAAACTCTCATATCTACTTGCTTGATAACCATTAATCGAGTTCGTTCCCACCCAAATCCCTGTGTTCGATACTCTGGAATTCTTGCTTAGCTACGTCGATCCGTACACTGCGGGTTCGCTGCTTGATTCTAGTTTTATAAATTTAAAGCTTATTTGCACACACCTCTAGGGGCGAACAAGTTTTTGGCGCCGTTGCCGGGGATTTGGTTTCGGCCGAATCCGGTAGCCGGTTGTCGAGCTTGGGAGCTTGCTCTCGTTGTTTGATTTTGCTTTGAGTGCATGCGCAGGTCTAGGAACACCGAAGATCTCTTACCTCTTGATCAAGAGCTAGAGAAAACCTTGAGGCAAAAGCGCAAGGAAAGGAAGATGGCTGAAGAAAACGAACGTAATCTTTAAACGGAGTTGGCGGAGAAAGAAGCTCAACTCCGATAGAATGAGACTCTCCGCCAAGATGAGATGGATCGTCATCAATCTCAAGTTAACGGTCTACAAGACATGATCTTCCAGATGAGGGTAGAGATGAGCGACCTTAAGAATAAGGGAAGCAAGAAGTCCTCAAGAAGGAAATCAAGGTCTAGAAGAAAAAGTCACTCATCTGCTGATGATAGTGACTCTTCCATGCCACCATTAGAAGAGATTGATCCCTCGATCACTATGAATCCTTTCCATCCACAAGGAGCTGCTAATCGCCGCATTCCACCTAGGAATGCGAGGATCGAACGTGTGGATAATGAGCCAAGAACTCTTGGCCAACGGATGGATCCAACACAACAACCACGCCGCTTAGGTGTGAATTTTGATGCTGAAGATGTGCAAGGGTTTAGCTTCAACCCTCAAGTTATCACTCTTGTTCGCCAAAACCAATTTGGCGGTACAAGTGCTGAATCTCCACACCAACACTTGCAAAACTTTGAGTGTATGATGGAGACGATGAGACCAAAGAACGCTACTACCAACAGCTATAAGCTCAAGCCTTTCTTTTTCTCCTTGAAAGGGAAAGCGTTATCTTGGTACCAAGCTCTTCCTATTGGAAACTAGACACGTGGGAAGACCTTTCCGCGGAGTTTCTCACCAAATTCTTTCTGCCTTCCAAAACGACGGAACTTAGAGGTAAGATTAATGCTTTTTCTATGAGACCTAACGAAAGTTTGTTTCAATCATGGGAGAGGTTTCAGGATTTGCTCTTGGATTGCCCTCATCATGGCATATCCAAGCTTGCCTTGCTGGAGATTTACTACAAGGGGCTGGATGCGGGAACGCAATTCAACCTCCAATCCCTCTCATGTGGAACGTTCATGGACATGAGAGAAGATGACGCTTGGGACTTCATTGAGAAGCAGGCAAGAGTCATAGAGAAGTATTCCCACCGAAAAGTGGAGGGAAATCGTGTGGAGCAAGGAGCGAAGCTCACACATGAAGCTCAAAATCAGATTTTCTCCCTCAACAATGAGATCAAAGAGTTGAAGGAGGCTATCAAGACCAACTTCCCAAAGCAACAAGGGAAGGATGGTAGTTATTTGGGCAACAATAATGGCGGCAACAACAATAACCGGGGTAACAACCGGAATAACAACTGGAATGGAAACAACAACAACCGGAACAATGATTGGAACAACAATCGGGGTTCAAGCAACAACAATTGGCGCTCCAATCAACAAAATTCCGGTAACTCTTATCCTTCCAATTCTAATACACTAACTCCACCTTCCTACTCCTCTACTCCTTTGAAAAGCCAGGGGCAATCATATAATGGAGGAAACAATACGGGAAAGGAGAAGCCCGATCCCATGTTGGAAGCAATCTTGGGAAAGCTTCAAGGGTTGGAGAACCGCCTCATCAAGGTTGATGATCAAGTTTCTAAGGTTGACAAAGCCCAAAAAGTTTTGGAAAACCAAATGTTCAACCATGCGGAGGAAGTTCCTAGAAATCAAGGGAAACTTCCAGGAAAGACGGAGGACAACCCTAAGGGAAGGGTAATGGCGATTACAACTAGGAGCGGAGTGACTACCACCGATCCGCAGCCTACGTTCGTTGAAGTCCCCGTAGAGAAGGAAAAAGGAAAGGGGAAGGAGAAGGAAGATGTCCATGTTCCTCCTCCAGCTTACAAACCTCCCCTACCGTTCCCTCAATCTAGAGCGCGAGCGCGCCTAGATAAACAATTCGGTAAGTTCATAGAACTCATGAGTAAGCTGCATATTAATATACCTTTCATTGATGCTATTGTAGGTATGCCAGCTTATGGCAAGTTCTTGAAAGAGCTCCTTTCCAACAAGAGGAAGCTAGAAGACTTCGGTGAGGCCAAGATGAGTTCGGATTCTTCGGATCTCATCAAGACCATGAAGGAGAAAATGCCCCCAAAGTTGAAGGATCCGGGGTCATTTTGCATTCCCATTGGAGTGGGAGATGTCACATACGACGCTTTATGTGACTTGGGAGCAAGTGTGAGCATCATACCACTTGCATTATGTAGGAAGATCGGTTTAGGCGATCCTAAACCGGTAAAGATGACGTTATACATGGCGGATCGATCCATCACTCGCCCCGTCGGTATTGTAGAAGACGTCCCGGTCAAGCTAGGTAAATTCTTTGTTCCCATTGATTTTGTCGTGCTTGACATTCCTGCAGATAGTCCGGTCCCGATTATACTCGGAAGACCGTTTCTTGCAACTTCCGGCTGCATGGTCGATTGCAAGAATGGAAGACTCGCTTTTGATATTGGAGAAGAGAAAGTAGAGTTCGTTCTTTCCACTCTAGTGAAGGAGCCAATCTTTGACGAGGATATCTACGATATCCAAGACGAAGAGGGTTTGTCTAGGGAGGAGGTAAGTGCGATTCTCTTTAACGATCCTTTACAAAAGATTATCACTATGAGTCTAACCAATGTAGGAGAAGAAGAAGAGTGCAAAGAGGAAATTGAAGCCTTAGAAGCACAAGAAGAGGTGTATGAATTGGAGTTTGAGAAACTCCACGATGAGGCTGAGAATGTAAGAATCCACGGTCACACCCTGTATTCCACGACCGTGGATTTCACAACCAAATTCGACCTCCATTCCAGGGGATTACACGGCCGTGGAACACATGAGGAGGCCGTAATTCTGACCGTGGAAGAGGGTAACCGGCAAACTTCTTCAACTTCTTCTAATTCTTCTCCAAACCACTCAACACCCTTGGAAACTTCTAAGGACACGTCGGAAGCTCCTCAAGGATCATTGGAAGCTCCGAAAGTGATGGAACTCAAACCACTTCCTACTCATCTAAGGTACGCTTTTCTTGGATCTAATTCTACCTTTCCGGTTATCGTTAGCTCCGAATTAAGCATAGATGAACATGAACAGCTCATGATTGTCCTTAGGAAACATAGAAAAGCCATAGGCTATACTATTGAGGACTTAGTAGGAATTAAACCCTCCTTATGCATGCATAAGATACTAATGGAGGAGGACTTTAGAACTTCAAGACAACCTCAAAGGCGGTTGAATCCGACCATGAAGGAGGTTGTCAAGAAGGAAATTCTTAAACTTCTTGATGCAGGTATCATCTATCCTATCTCCGATAGCAAATGGGTGAGTCCAGTTCAAGTAGTTCCGAAGAAGGGAGGAATGACGGTCATCACCAACAAGAACAACGAACTCATTCCTACCCGAACCGTGACTGGATGGCGGATGTGCATAGACTACCGCAAGCTCAACAACGCAACGCGGAAGGATCACTTTCCATTGCCATTCATCGATCAAATGCTTGAAAGGTTAGCACAACATTCACATTTTTGCTACCTTGACGGTTATAGTGGTTTCTTTCAGATTCCGATACATCCGGATGATCAAGAGAAGACCACATTCACGTGCCCTTGGGGTACGTTCGCCTATAGGAGAATGCCGTTCGGGCTTTGCAACGCCCCAACCACCTTTCAACGGTGCATGATGGCCATCTTCTCCGAATACGTAGAGGAAATCATGGAAGTCTTCATGGACGACTTCTCCGTATACGGTTCCTCTTTTAACGATTGCCTTTCTAACCTCTCTCTCGTTTTACAACGTTGTGAAGACACTAACCTAGTTCTTAATTGGGAGAAGTGTCAATTCATGGTTAAAGAAGGAATCGTATTAGGTCACTTAGTCTCTAGTAGAGGGATAGAGGTAGACAAGGCTAAGATAGAGACCATAGAGAAACTTCCTCCCCCAATTTCGGTGAAAGGGATAAGAAGTTTCCTAGGACATGCTGGGTTTTATAGACGTTTCATTAAGGACTTTTCTAAGATATCAAAACCTCTCACTAATCTATTGATGAAGGATGCGGTTTTTGAGTTTTCGCAGGAATGTTTGGATGCGTTTAACACCATTCGGCAAGCTCTAATTTCAGCACCTATTATCCAACCTCCAGATTGGACTCTCCCCTTCGAGGTTATGTGCGATGCTAGTGACGTAGCTATTGGAGCTGTTCTTGGACAACGAAAAGAAGGACGAACCCACGCCATATACTACGCTAGCAAGACGCTAGACGAAGCTCAGCTCAACTACGCCACTACAGAAAAAGAATTTCTAGCCATTGTCTACGCTATTGACAAGTTTCGCTCTTATCTTGTAGGTGCAAAGGTGATTGTCTACACGGATTATGCTGCGATCCGGTACCTCCTTGCAAAGAAAGACGCGAAGCCAAGACTAATTAGATGGATTCTTCTCCTACAAGAATTCGATCTTGAGATCCGCGACAAGAAAGGTTCAGAAAATTCTGTTGCGGATCATTTGAGTCGCCTCACACATCTAGAGGACGACCATCTACCCATTGATGACTCCTTTCCGGACGAACACCTACACATCATAGAGGAGTGCATCAACGAGATCTCCAAAGGTAACGAACCATGGTTTGCTGATTTTGTTAACTTTTTGGTTTGCCAGGAGATACCACCCGGACTATCTTACGCACAAAGGAAGAAGTTCTTCAAGGACGTCCGGGAATACTATTGGAACGAACCTCTCCTCTTTAAAAGAGGTCCGGATGGCATCATCCGGCGATGTGTGCCAGAAGATGAGATGCAAAGTGTCATCCGCCATTGTCATTCACTACCTTGTGGAGGACACGCTAGTTCGAACAAGACTAGCGCAAAGGTATTGCAATCTGGATTCTATTGGCCTACTTTATTTAGAGATGTGCAATCCTTTGTCTCTTGCTGCGATGCTTGTCAAAGAACAGACAATATTTCTAGAAGGAACGAGATGCCCCTCAACAACATCCAAGAGGTAGAGATTTTCGACGTTTGGGGAGTCGATTTCATGGGACCATTCCCATCTTCTTGTGGAAATCAATACATACTATTGGCGGTAGACTACGTTTCTAGATGGGTGGAAGCAATTGCCTCTCCCACAAATGATGCCATGGTGATGGTTAAGTTCTTCAACAAGACCATTTTTCCACGATTCGGGACGCCAAGGACGATCATTAGTGATGGAGGTTCTCACTTCATAGCCCGTCGCTTTGAAGCTCTTCTAGCCAAGTATGGGGTTACTCACAAGATCGCTACCCCTTACCATCCACAAACGAGTGGACAAGTTGAGATCTCAAATAGGGAGATCAAGGGAATTCTAGAGAAGACGGTTTCAAGGACTAGGAAGGATTGGTCCTTGAAACTAGATGATGCATTATGGGCGTACCGGACTGCGTACAAGACTCCCATAGGAACCACACCATACAACCTTGTGTATGGGAAGTCTTGTCATTTACCGGTAGAGCTGGAGCACAAAGCGTTTTGGGCTATCAAGTGGCTGAATTTCGGCATGAAGGAAGCGGGAGAGAAGCGTCTCCTAGACATCAACAAGCTGGATGAACTTCGCTTGAACGCCTATGAAAACGCTAAGATCTACAAGGAAAGAGCAAAGCGTTGGCATGATAAGCATATCATTCCAAAGGACTTCAAAGAAGAAGATCAAGTTCTCCTCTTCAATTCAAGACTTCGCCTCTTTCCAGGTAAGCTTAAATCTCGTTGGAATGGACCTTTTCTAATTAAGCGTATTTTCCCCCATGGTGCAGTTGAAGTATGGGGTGAAGCTAGCGGAAGTTTTAAGGTGAACGGCCAACGACTCAAGAAGTATACGCCGGAACTCCAAGCTGAGGAGTTTGCGCCTACCGCACTCGAATAAGTGCGAGATTGGTCTAGCTACGGACCTTAAACAAAGAGCTTCTTGGGAGGCAACCCAAGGTATTGCATCTTCGTTTTTGTTTTCAATTCATAGACTAGTTTAGAATAGACGTTTTTGCTTTGTTTTGCCTCGATTTCTTCCGGTATATTCGTGTTTTTGGTTGTAGGATCGATGGAAAAGGAGAAAGGGAAGATAATGTCGAAGAAAAGTGACGAAATTTGGACTTTGAAGCTTTACAGGAGGTTCCACGGTCTAAATTACGGTCGTCATAGCTACAGTGGCCGTAATTCTCAAAAGCCTTTGAAAAATCACTAAAACCACGGTTCCGTACACTTCCACGGCCGTGGAACACCCCGACAGACCGTGATTTTCAAAATTTTGCCTGCGAGTATATAAGCCACGTTCTTCACAAATTTGCCCCAAAAATTCCCATTCCACGACCTAAACGCCGATATCCCACGACCTCCTCCAATTCTTCGTTTTCTAATCGTTTTCAACGATTCTTCATCCTAAACTGCAGCAAATCCAACCACGAACAAGATCCAAGCAACAAACCGAGCGGAAATCCATCAACAAACGCGCATTTCGGATTTTTCAATCCGAAAAAGAGGTTATTCTTTCTTCTCGAAATTTCGCGGATTTGGTTCGTTTTTGCTATAGATTTTTAGGGAGAACTGACAAAGATTGGAAGGAATTAGATTAGGACTGCTTGTTGTGGTGATTGTTGGTGAATTTGCTGAGATTCACGAGATTCTGAGACGAATCACGGTCTCTGGGTAAACCACGGCCGTGGAACCTGAAGAACAGACCGTAATTTTGGTGAAAAAAATGGACTTTGTAAGGAGAGTGTCGGGAAGGGTAAAAGAGAAAAAGGGAGAGCAAAATAAGAAAAGAAAGGGCAATCCCTCCAACTCTAGGGCACCACCACCCTCATCTCCCTCACTACCATCCTCACCTTCACCTCCATCTTCACCCCCTCACCCTAGCATTCCAACCATACACGAGAACCACCTTGCTGCATTTGAGAAGATACAGAAGAGGACAGTGATAGGTCCTAGGTATTTGTTGTTGGAGGATCTACATCCTCTCAACATTGTTGATGATCTTACATGGCTCTTGGATAGAGCCGGATTGCTTGTCTTCACGAACATTCGTGAAGACGCCTATGAGGAGATCACCCGAGAGGTTGTGACGTCTTTCGAGCACAGCCACGTTGATAGGACCATCTCCTTCCGTCTCATGGAACGAGACTATCATTTGAGTATTGTTGAGTTTGGGACCATTTTCGGGTTCCATGAGACCTACAATGGTCGATTCCCTAGTGGTGTCTACCCTAAGGATTTTTGGGAAGAAGTTGCGATGATATACACCGACGAGGACCGTTGGCAACCCGCCGATACCAAGGCTAGATTGATGTACCATCTAGCCTTGAAGATAGCTCACCGCGTTCTTTCGGAGTGTCTCTTTCCTAGGACGGAGACGCCCCAAAAGATCAAGACGGATGAGCTATTCTTGCTCTATTGCATGCTCTATGGACGCCGTGCAGATTGTGCTACTCTCTTGGCTGCTACGATGAGCAAGCTCAAGAATAAGTCGAAGGGGAACATTGGATATGGTGGGATAGTGACCCATATTGCTAGGACGTTTGGTGTAGATTTCTCCGCTTGCACCCGTATACCGGCGGTTCCCTTAGGGCTACATGCATTTATGGTTAGGGGACTCATCTTCCCCACACATAGAGGTCCGCCTTATGCGGGCATGCCTTGGGAGACTAGGACGGGTAGGGGGATTGAGTGGCTGCCGGAGTATTCCATTGTGGCGGGACGCCACAATTGGAAGGAGACGTTCGCTGCGATGCACGCGAACATGCTAGTAGCTCCCCCTTACGTTCCACCACCGGTTGTGGAGGAGGAGGACATGGGAGATCAGTACGAGAGTGGTAGAGGAGTGGAGCAGGAGTTTGGCACGTTTCCGGATCAGCCGGGGGCGGCCCCAGATGTACCCAGACGCTCTCCACGCCCAGCTAGAGCCTCAGGCTCGTCATCTCGCCGCGCTAGCGTGAGTGAGAGGCCCACGTGGATGACTACACCTCCCACTTGGTATGACACCCCCCCTCCTTGGTCCACGGAGCAGCCAGCAGCACCACCACCAGCACCAGCACCAGCCGATGCCCCCGCATGGTATGATCACGCCCCGGGATGGTACGAGAGGATGCCGGATTGGGCTACCGGACTTTCAGAGAGAGTTGGAGCGTTGGAGATCCGGGCCGACGCTAGAGACGGACGCCTCGACGACCTCGATCACATGATGAGGGACGTCTACCGCCAGCAGTTTGGGCGGCCATACGACTCCAGCTTCTCTCTGTTCCCACCTCCACCGCCGCCGCAGTGATTGATGCATGATCGTTGTTATAGACATTCCCGCCACCACTTGTGAGTTTCTTTTTTTCTTTTCTTTCTTTTGTTCTTTCTTTTGAACATTAGGGACAATGTTCGTCCTAAGTATGGGGTGGGATGTACTAAAGTTTGTAATAACTCTACTCTCTATGTTCGCTTTCATTCGAGACTATCGTTGCATCTTCATTATGTGTTACACGTTTCCTTATTGCATTGCATGAAAAATGACTTGAAAAACCCATAAAAATTGAAAATTTTTGATGCATTTTGTGCTTCTAATGAATTGAGATGATTTCCATGATAATCACTACTTGTGAATTGAGTTTGATGACAATTGCATGCTTAAAAGGATTGTGAATTGAAAAGGATTTGAATGAATAAATTTTACCTCTTTTGCAAGTTTTATAATGTGAAAATGTTACCTAATTCATGCTAGGAAATTGAAGTTGAAATCACATTATAAGTTCCTATACTTCTTGTTGAAATGATTAAGGCAATTCGATACTTTCTTTCTTCTTTCTTTGATCATCTAGCTCCTCATTGAAATATTAGCCTCCTTTACCTATCCGGGAATTTGGAAGAAGTGAATGAGAAAAAGGCATGTTTGATGTGGGAGGGCCATGAGAGCAATTATTTGCAATCAATTGAATAGAAAGAAATTGTAGGTTTGGGGAAGTCGATCATGACGATGAGTAACTCGGCACCATTCACATAGCCGGGTGTTTGTGTCTTGCCAAAGTCGAATTGAGCGATATTCCTAGCGGATTATGGTATGTGCGCTAAGGGTTTGAGGCATCTCTTGCAAATTTGAGAAACGCCGATCTCCTAGGCTTCGGTTTTTGTGCACCTCTATCCATAACTCCAAAAGTAAAGTCGAAAAATGAAAAGAAGAG
>BSUD01000142.1:0-11536 GCA_033239045.1 Fagopyrum esculentum
TTTTTTTATAACTTCCCGTTTCTACTTCTTATCATACATGTATATATGGTACTATATTCATACAATTTCCATATGTATATATATATATACATCTCGCAGTATCCTTATAACTCATACCATTCCAATACTCAGTGGATACTACCGAATGATGCACGTCGCTGTACTCATTACAATCAGGCAAACCATTCCCATGTGTATATGTATATACTTCACAGTGTACTAGCAACTCTTCAATACAAGGACTTACCTAATCACCGACGCTGGTCCAGGAGGGTGCAACGAGGTGCGGCGTCGGCACAGGGTACGGAACAGTAGAAGGCGGCGGCTCACAGTGGTAGCGATGCCCTGGTCGTCGGGAGCGGCAGTGCTACAGACCGAAGGGGGCGGCGGTTAGCATTTTCGATCGAGACCAAAAGCGAGGAGAAGGAGGAGCAACCACTTACCGGATTCCGGTGCTGCGAGGCGGCTCACTGGTGTTCCGGCGGCCCCCTCCCTGGTGTCGATTTGCTACTGCGGAGTCGACGGAAGGCGCTGGCTCGGACGGTCACACGGCGGTCCACGACGAGGGGAAAACGGCGGCGTCCTCGGTACGGAGTCGACGGAAGGTGGCGCAGGACCCGGCGGTGGTGTCTCCGATCGAAGGCGGTAGCGGTTCGGTGGCGGCGGCGATTGCAGGAGTCCGGCGTGATGTGTGTTGTGTAGAGGGTTTGCGAGAGGGATAGCTAAGCGGCACAGTAGATTAGGATGTAATTAGGGTTAATAGTGTGATTAGGTTAGGTTAAGTTATTGGGCTTAGGGTAATGGGCCGACTGTTAGGCCCAATCTGGAATTGTTGAGCGGTTAGCTCATGAAATAATTGCGGAACTCGTAACTTGTAAATTGTGTGCGGGAATTTATATAATGCGGAATTAAATTCCGTATTTATAAATTATAATTATTTTTATTTTAAAACGTAAAATTATTTCCGGTCTTTTAATTCATCATTTTATGTGAAGCTAGGTCACATAAAATGATAGAACTAAACTCGTATTATTTTTCTTATTTATTTATTTACGATTGTCTCATCGGACTTTGGTTAATTTCCATTTACCGGAACTTATAATTTTCGGTTATTACATCAGTGCCCCCTTAAAAGAAGTTTCGTCCCGAAACTTAGATTGTTCCCCTTACTCACACACTTCTTTCGGTATATTTTAGTTTTCCCGACATTTTCGTTTTCTACCAAGCAGCTACTCAGGCATCAAATAAACAAGTATCACCAAAAAGAAACGGAATCACACAAATCAATATGAAAACCTGAAAGGTCAAACAACACCACATCCGAGTACTAACTCGTCAAACAGAAGTAACCTCTAACCCAGCAAAGAACTCGGGATAGTTACGTCTAATACTCTCCTCAGTCTCCCAAGTGGCCTCATCAGCTCCTCTCCTAGACCACTGGATCCTCAGCATAGGTATCTCCTTGGATCGCAGACGTCTAGTACTGCGCTCCAAGACAGCTACGGGGTACTCTACAAATGTATGGTCAGGCTCCACTATCAGATCCTCATGGCTGATGACGTGTCTCGGATCCGGAATGTACTCTCGCAGCTGAGACACATGAAAAACTGGGTGTACTCCCTCTAGTCTCGGTGGCAGTGCTAGTCGATAGGCAACCTCTCCGACTCTCTCTACAATCTCAAAAGGTCCGACATACCGGGGACTCAGCTTCCCCTTAATGCCGAAACGTCTAACTCCCCTCGTAGGTGACACTCTCAACCACACCTGTGCACCTACTCTAAACTCCAAAGGTCGACGCCTCTTATCGGCGTAGGACTTCTGACGACTCTGAGCTGCTAACATCCTCTCCCGGACTAAGGCAATCCGGGCGATGTCGTCCTGTATCTGATCTGGTACTACTCCATCAGCCTTGCTAGGCTCATCCCAACATAGCGGTGTACGACATCTCCGGCCGTACAAAGCCTCATAAGGTGCCATCCCAATAGACGCATGCCAGCTGTTATTATATGAAAACTCTACTAGTGGGAGGTGATCTGGCCATACCTGTCCCCAATCTAGCGCACATGCCCGTAACATGTCCTCCAGGGTCTGGATGGTCCCCTCTGACTGACCGTCTGTCTGTGGGTGGTAGGCAGTGGTAAAGTGAAGACTCGTACCCAGAGCAGTATGTACCTGCTGCCAGAACCTCGAGGTAAAACGTTCATCCCTGTCGGATACGATAGTCCTCGGTACTCCATGGAGTCTCACAATATGTCTGGTAAACTCCTCTGCTAGACGACTTACCGGCCACGTCTCCTTAATCGGAATGAAACGTGCGGTCTTCGTCAGACGGTCTACTACCACCCAAATGGCATCAAAGCCTCTGCTGAGCCTCAATCCAGTGACGAAATCCATAGAAATGTCTTCCCACTTCCAGTGTGGTACTGGAAGTGGGTGTAGCTCTCCTCCGGATCTACGGTGCTCAATCTTGACCTGCTGACAGGTCGCACACTGAGCTACATAACGGGCCACATCAGGCTTCAAACCACCCCACCAGAAGGAACGTCTCAAGTCCCTATACATCTTACTCGCTCCTGGATGTACGGAGTAAGGGGTAGTATGAGCCTCACCTAGTATCCTCTGCCTCAACTCACGGTCTGATGGCACACAAACACGGTCCTGTCGTCTCATCACTCCATCGGCACCAATAGTGAACTGAGGTGCCTCATCACGTGCCATCCGGTCCCGGATCCGGGTCAACATCGGACAGGTCTCCTGCTTCTGTCGGATCTCACCCAACAGGTCAGGGAGCAACTCTATGGTGGCTAACTGATGAGCTGTATCCGGGAACTGGATCTCTATCTCTAACCAAGCTAAGTCTCTCTGTAGCTGTGGCTGTACTGTCAACCGGGCTATCGCCTTCTCCTGAGGCGTCTTCCGACTCAAAGCGTCGGCAACTACATTCGCCTTCCCGGGGTGGTAAAGAATCTCAAGGTCAAAATCCTTGATCAACTCTAGCCACCGCCTCTGGCGGTTATTCAACTCCCGCTGAGTGAATATGTACTTCAGACTCTTATGGTCTGTGAAGATCTGACAGGTCGCTCCATAGAGATAATGACGCCAGATCTTAAGAGCGTGCACTACTGCTGCTAACTCCAGGTCATGAGTGGGGTAGTTCTCTTCATACGTCTTCAGCTGTCGAGACGCATATGCTATGACCTTACCCCTCTGCATCCAGACAGACCCCAAGCCCAGCTTGGATGTGTCACTGTACACTATAAAGTCCTCTATACCCTCAGGTTGTGCTAAGATCGGAGCAGACGTCAATTTCCTCTTCAGCTCCTCAAAACTCTGCTGACACGGCTCAGACCAGACGAACCGAGTAGTCTTTCTTAGGAGAGAAGTAAGTGGTCGGGTGATCAGGGAAAACCCTTCCACAAACCGACGGTAATAACCTGCTAATCCAAGGAAACTGCGAACCTCCTTCACATTCTTCGGAGGTTGCCAAGAAGACACTGACTCAATCTTCGCCGGGTCGACCTTGATCCCCTCAGCAGTCACTACATGGCCAAGGAATGCCACCTCTGACATCCAGAACTCACACTTGGATAGCTTAGCATATAGCTGGCTATCCTGTAGAATTTGTAATATTGTCCTCAAGTGTCCGGCATGCTCCTCTCGACTTCTAGAGTAAACTAGAATGTCGTCAATGAAGACCACTACAAACTGGTCTAAGAAGTCGATGAAAATCCCATTCATCAACTCCATAAATACTGCTGGCGCATTAGTGAGCCCGAATGGCATCACTACAAACTCATAGTGGCCATACCTAGTCCGGAATGCCGTCTTAGGTATGTCCTGGTCTCTCACTCTCAGTTGGTGATAATCCGATCTCAAATCTATCCTCGAGAACACTGACGCTCCATGCAGCTGGTCCAGCAGATCATCTATGCGAGGCAGTGGATACTTATTCTTGAGGGTGACCTTGTTCAACTCCCGGTAATCAATACACAGCCTCATCGATCCATCCTTCTTCCTCACAAATAATACTGTGTGCCCCAGAGAGAAACACCAGGACATATAAAGCCCTTCTCTGCTAACTCCTCTAACTACTTCCCCAACTCAAGCAACTCTATTTGTGTGGAATGCTAAGTAACTTCTATCTGGTCTGACGTAGGATCTGATCAAAATTATCTACTTCTTCTTACTCCTCTAGTTCTTCTTTTATAATCCATCCGTACTAACTGTGATATGCACCCTTTTCCTAGTCAGTAGGCAGTAAATTCTTCACACGCTTCCCTTGGTCTTCATGTTATTATTAAGGTGCTAGCACGCGGATCGATTTAGCTTCACATTTGTCGTTGTTGATCTCTTGAAGGGTCCTCTAGACGTCTATAAAATTCGTTCATCATTCTATAGTTATCCTCCTTATCTGATAACCAGTACCACTGGTAGACCCGCACGTGTTATGTCTCAATTATTACTGACTGGTATGTAGTTGACCTTCCATAAAATCACAGACTTATTGTTCTTCTATCTCTTTTGAGGTTTGATAGACTTGGTCAACATCTATCTCCTCTAGTTTCTTTGTTAATACTCTTTTAGTTTCCTCCACAGTCTGCACTTCTCTTGTTCTCTTATGAGGTCACTATACTCTTCTGAGTCCAGTCCTAGTATTCATCTGTCACCAATGAGTTCATCAAGTCTTCCACATTAGCTTGTAAGCGTGTCTTCGCGATTCTCTTTACTTTAGTCATCATCTGTTTGCGGTTCTCTGGTATGAACCGTTAGTGTTGGTAACTTAAATCTCTTTGTAATTGAGAAATTATTGCGGACCCTTGAGTCCACCAAATCACTTTTCCACATTCTTCCCCTTGTTTAGTGTCGTCTTGATTATGTCGCCTTTATAAAAAAATTCGTTGTCTCAATTTTAGACTTCTAGTTTCTTGGATATTTATGTCGGACTTTCATTCAAAACTCTCATATCCTTGAAGGACTCCACATGCTTCCATGGTTACAAGATTTATTTCTCATCATCAAACTCACTCTTTATCTTTGTACCTTTTAACCTCTCACAACTGGGTCGACACTCTATCTTCTTTGTACTCTCATGTCCATGCTTGCTTCTGGCGGCGTCCGTCTTGATAGTCATGTCCTTTACACCGAAATTCTTGGTTGTACTTCATTCTATATGATTCTTGTTTCTCCATTTTTATCTCCATTCTACGCTCTCGTCGTCTCTTGCATGGTTCTTCTAATTCATCTCTCGACTTCATACGACAGAGCTCCTTGCATGATTCTCAATTTCTTCTTTCTAAGCTGACTCGGGAACTTCTTTCTCATCCGGTTGTACTGGCGGTAAAAATTTTCTAAACATCTTTACTGCTTTGCCCACCCGTCCTTCGGATGGTTTACAAGTCACCAGGACGTCCATCAGAGTATCATACTAAATCTTGGTCTGAATCCCTTATCTCGTGTGGAAAACTCTTCGAACTCGTTACCGATTTATCATGAGGCGCTAATCGCTTCATGATATCACAACTAAAGAATACAAGATATCCTTTAGGATACTAGCATACTACACACACACAGATATATAATTTACACTAAAACCTATCGATATAAGTCTATATACTAACTCACCTATCGTTCCAAGCTGCAGAGATCCACGGAGAACGATGGTGGTCCGACGTACTACTAACCCAACAACCCGACTATGCACGTGTGTAAAAATAGAAATCCGTTTTGAAAATCTTAGACCCCTTTCGGGTTCTAGTTATTTTATACATTCGGTCTTTCGGAAGATTTCAAGTGCCATTGTTGCCAACCCAGAGCTCTGATACCATGTTGTAACACCCCAAATTCTCGGAACTCGGGGAGTTACTGGTTAGGACCTCACAATGGGTCCCGACCTTGGTTTAACAACAACATTACTTGGATCTTACAACAAGGCACAAACGTATTTAAAACAATTTCTAAAACATAATATTTTCAATGTATAAACGTACACATGTGACAGCCTTACAAACATATATAAAGACATAACATGCATGACGTATGGAAGACTCCCCCGTCCCCATCTAATGAGTACGTGGACCCGGCTGACCATCCGTTCCGGATCTTTCTGCAACTGTCTATCTCTATAGATCTACAACACGGATAAACCGTTAGCTAACTATCCAAATATAAGCAAAAATGATAATAGCACAAACACAAGCAGAAACAAAAAACAAACATCATGCTGGCACTCAACCAATTATTATCTATTATTTAAGTGATTCACATTATTCAATTTAAGTTGTGGCACGAGAACTATTATTAGTTCTCGCCTCCGATCCTTATCCAACTGGTGTAGGTCTAGCTGACTTCCTTTGGTAGCATCACTACAAACCATGTGTGGACTAGTCCCGAAAGAAACCCCCAGCGCCCTGCGAGCTACTGAGCGGAATGCCACCGCCCGTTACTCTTAGGCCAAAAATACAGGTCGGTATTTATATATCACAACCTATCTCTCTAACATGTCAATCACACACCACCATCATCATTTATACTCATATTTAGCAGTCAGCTAAGTAAGCCCAAAGGACTTACCTATTATAACGCTCGACTCTTTAATAACCACTCGCTCTGTAAACTGTACCCACTCAGTTGCCTGTCAAAGGCGATAAGTGTATTAGCACACTTTCACGTAGATAGAAGTCTAAAACTTCTAAGATCAAATAAGTATTAAGACGTACTAGTTACAGTATTAGTTTTAGGGTAAAATGACCATTTTACCCTTGGTTCCGATTTTCTCGAAAACCCTAAAACTCATGTCCAACTCCTATTTGAAGTTCTAAAATTATATCCTAACTCTTAGAATTTTATTTGGTTCGAAACTGACATTTTTCCTATGTTTCTATTTTCCGGAAGAATCGAAAAAGGTTTAACTTCGGCTCTAAATATAAAATTCTTAACAGCTTATAAAATTTACGAATTAAATATCTAGATCATCTAAGAGGTTCTATCTAGCCTTAGAAGAAAGAATTTCTCCAAACTGTTCAGCCAACATTTTTATAATAATTCCCAAAGTCGGTTCTTCATTCTACTTTCCTACACTTAGCCAATTTTTTTAGTTTACCAAAACTGCTCAACTACCTAACTTCGGGAGCTCATAACTTTCAATCCGACCGTTCATTCCTCCCCAAATTTTAATATGCTAAACTACATATATCCGTCTACAACATATCCAACATTCAACGGTGGATCTTTATCCAAACGTTTTATAATTGATCGACAAGATGGGCTGTTCGTAACCTAAAAGCTGAAGGAATTAAATTAAATTTACAGCAGCCAATCTTTTCCATTGTTCATAAAAATATACAGCAGTCCTTTATTCTTCTCTTTAGATCTGTATGCTCATCAGTGTATTAATTCGGACTAACCTAAACACCGGAGGAATGCTAGTCTGGTCCCGGTGCAACGAGGTGCGGCGTCGGCACAGGTACGGAACAACAGTAGGGGGCGGTTCACTGGCGGAAGGGTCCGGCTGGTTCGTAGCACTGCTGTAAATCGTAGGGCTGCAGTGAGGCGGATATTCACAAGCGACAGAAGGAAGGCGGAAAGAAGGCCAGCACACTTACCGGACTGAGGCGGACGGCAGGAGGCTCGGCGGCGTGGACGGTGGCTGGCAGCAGCGGCGAAGGCTGCGTTCCGGCGGCGAAGGCTGGCTGCGCAGGAGGCGGCGAAGGCTGGCTGCGCAGGAGGCGGCGAAGGCTGGCTGCGCAGGAGGCGGTTATTACCCTCTAAATCGCGACAGAAGCGGAAGTAAGGCGGATGGACAGAAGAGGGATGTCGGAAACTTACCGGCCCGACTGGAGGTAGACGGCAGCGTCGGCGGCGCAGTGGTTCCGAAGGAGGACGAAGGCGGTTGCAGTGCTTCCGGCGGCAGCACCTCCTTTGTGAGATGCGCTGGTTTGTGAGAGAGAGAAGCAGGTCGATTGTTGCGAGAGAGGGAGATAAGCGGCAGTCATTAGCGTAGGATTAGATTATTAGGTTAATTAGATTAGGTTAAATTTTTGGGCTTAGTATGATGGGCTGGCTGCTTGGGCCCAAATGGAACAATTGAGCGGTTAGCTCCTAAAACAATTTGCGGAACTCGTAACCCGTTAATTTGTGCGGAAATTTATATAATACGGAACTAAATTCCGTATTTATAAATTATAATTATTTTTATTTTAAAACGTAAAATTATTTCCGGTCTTTTAATTCATCATTTTATGTGAAGCTAGGTCACATAAAATGATAGAACTAAACTCGTATTATTTTTCTTATTTATTTATTTACGATGGTCTCATCGGACTTTGTTTAATTTCCATTTACCGGAACTTATAATTTTCGGTTATTACAGTTGAATCAAGCATATATAAAATTCTTTTGGAATAAAAGGGGACCAACACAAACCTATCATCACCTAAGATAAAATCCACAAATAAAAAATAGAATGGTGGTCTTGGATTGAGAAAACTCTTAATCACGAACAAAGTCTTACAAATGAAGCTTTTATAAAAAAATCCTGGCATAACCAAACAATATTTGGGTTTATATTGTTGATGAAAAATACACGAAAAATCATAATATTCTCAACTACTTAAAGAAAGGATCAACATCTTGGCAATGGAAT
This sequence comes from Fagopyrum esculentum, assembly GCA_033239045.1. Taxonomy (NCBI): domain Eukaryota; kingdom Viridiplantae; phylum Streptophyta; class Magnoliopsida; order Caryophyllales; family Polygonaceae; genus Fagopyrum; species Fagopyrum esculentum. The sequence goes on from BSUD01000142.1 coordinate 8,642, forward strand.
AATCTGATGAAATTAAAAACCGAATTCAAAGAGGGTCTTATCTGGCAAGTTGGCAATGACAAAGGCATCAACTTTTGACATGATAATTGGGTCACAACTTCACCGCTTATAAAAACGGTCCAAAATATCAATCAAATTGGAACAAGTATCAAAGTTAATCATTTTAAAAATAGTTCTAGAGAATTAAATTTTACAAAAATTGACAACGAGCTACAAAACATCCTTAGCCCGGAGATTATGGACAAAATTAAATAAACAATAATAAAAAGAAACTAATTTCATAATAAATTATATTGGAGCTGCCATAAAAATGGGCGGTTTACAACCAAATCAATATCGGAGATGATATATGAAGATAAAATCATCACCCCTAAAAATGCTTGTGATTGGATTTGTAATCTTGATTGTAACACCCCGAATTCTCAGAACTCGGGGCGTTACTGGTTAGGACCTCACAATGGGTCCCGACCTTAGTTTGACAACAATATTACTAGGATCTTGCAACAAGACACAAATAAGGAAAAACCGAAATTCATAAAATAGTATTTTTAAAGGTAATGAATGCAACACGGTCTAGCAGCCTAAAGTACTTAAACAAGGGAAAGACGAACAACTGTCTTAACGAAAGAAAGAAAGACGAACACAACCCCAACCCCACTCTAAGGAGTACGGAGACCCGGCTGACCACTACTTCCGGATCACTCAGCTGCTGGTCTAACCTGCGGTAAATCTAAAAACACAACAAGAGGAACCGTTAGCTAGTTATCTAAATATTAGCAGAATAATAGCAGCACAAACACACTCAGATAAACATAAACACTCAGCATGCTTTCAAACAAGTCCGGTTTATTATCTTGCTTTAATTTACTCGTTCACTCTAGTGATACTTATTTTGTGACACGAGGGATTCCCAAACCTCGCCTCCGCCCCCGTGTAACCATCAGGAATGGATCCGATGCATCTCACCTTGTACCTGCATGGTCTGGGTATAGAGAACCTCCCAGTCTCCTGTCAGAGCTGGGCAGTGATGTCACGGCCCGTTATACATACACTTGGGCCTTAAACGTAATAATAACAGTCGTCCTAGCAAGTTATTATTATTAAACACGCAAATAGCACACACAACCACTATCACTCAACTAATATCCAGAAACTGGCTAAGTAAGTCGCAAGGACTTACCTGAGTCAAAATACTCTCTAACGCGTCTCAAACAGTCCGTACTCGTGGTAACTCAAACGCCTGTCAAATAAGGCATGTGTATCAAAATCACATTTCGACGTCCAACCTCATGCGAAGGAATTACGGAAAAAGCTCTCTTATGGTAAAGGACCATTTTACCCTTGGTATCGTAGTTTCTCCAAGTTTAATTTAGAAAACTATCAATTCCCTTTGATAGTTACCCCATTTATAAGTTACACTCTAAACTCTTCCAAGAACCAAAATGCCTCCTTACTTCCCTATTATTACTTTCTCTTCCAAACGTATGTATACCTAGGTACATACTATAACCTTTACTTCTAGTTCATATAAAAACCGTAACCAATCGGTATATATATATATATATATATATATATATATATATATATATATATATATAGCTATATACATGACAATTCCGCAACTCCCGTTCGTATGAGTAGATTATATATATATCGATCCATATGTATAACTTTACTTCACTTAGGTATACTTTTATTTTTATATAATATATTTTTACGTATATTTATATATACCCGGCATACACAACTCCTATATACACTATACTAACTGATACATATTTTTTTATAACTTCCCGTTTCTACTTCTTATCATACATGTATATATGGTACTATATTCATACAATTTCCATATGTATATATATATATACATCTCGCAGTATCCTTATAACTCATACCATTCCAATACTCAGTGGATACTACCGAATGATGCACGTCGCTGTACTCATTACAATCAGGCAAACCATTCCCATGTGTATATGTATATACTTCACAGTGTACTAGCAACTCTTCAATACAAGGACTTACCTAATCACCGACGCTGGTCCAGGAGGGTGCAACGAGGTGCGGCGTCGGCACAGGGTACGGAACAGTAGAAGGCGGCGGCTCACAGTGGTAGCGATGCCCTGGTCGTCGGGAGCGGCAGTGCTACAGACCGAAGGGGGCGGCGGTTAGCATTTTCGATCGAGACCAAAAGCGAGGAGAAGGAGGAGCAACCACTTACCGGATTCCGGTGCTGCGAGGCGGCTCACTGGTGTTCCGGCGGCCCCCTCCCTGGTGTCGATTTGCTACTGCGGAGTCGACGGAAGGCGCTGGCTCGGGCGGTCACACGGCGGTCCACGACGAGGGGAAAACGGCGGCGTCCTCGGTACGGAGTCGACGGAAGGTGGCGCAGGACCCGGCGGTGGTGTCTCCGATCGAAGGCGGTAGCGGTTCGGTGGCGGCGGCGATTGCAGGAGTCCGGCGTGATGTGTGTTGTGTAGAGGGTTTGCGAGAGGGATAGCTAAGCGGCACAGTAGATTAGGATGTAATTAGGGTTAATAGTGTGATTAGGTTAGGTTAAGTTATTGGGCTTAGGGTAATGGGCCGACTGTTAGGCCCAATCTGGAATTGTTGAGCGGTTAGCTCATGAAATAATTGCGGAACTCGTAACTTGTAAATTGTGTGCGGGAATTTATATAATGCGGAATTAAATTCCGTATTTATAAATTATAATTATTTTTATTTTAAAACGTAAAATTATTTCCGGTCTTTTAATTCATCATTTTATGTGAAGCTAGGTCACATAAAATGATAGAACTAAACTCGTATTATTTTTCTTATTTATTTATTTACGATTGTCTCATCGGACTTTGGTTAATTTCCATTTACCGGAACTTATAATTTTCGGTTATTACA
>BSUD01000143.1:0-11646 GCA_033239045.1 Fagopyrum esculentum
CTACCTGATCTACAGGGGGCCTCAGAGGTCGCTACCTGATCTACAGGGGGCCTCAAGATAAGAAAAACAGCCAGGGGTCGCTACCTGATCTACAGGGGGCCTCAAGATAAGAAAAATAGTCCAAGATCGCAACCTGATCTACAGGGGGTCTTAGGACAAGATGGCCGAGGTCGCTACCTGATCTACAGGGGGCCTATGACGCTATCGGGTTGGCCAACCGAAAGAAAAAAAAAGAAAGAAAGAAAAGAAATACGAAAGCACATGAGAAAATATATCGTACGATCAGTTGGGGCTAGTTAGTTAATTATCACCTATGCATCGATGCGATCGAGTCTAGCATGTTATATGTTATGTTATGTTTATTTATATGTGTTGAGATGATATGAGATGTTTATATGAGATGATATGTTTATATGTGATGTGTGATAACATGCTTGAATGTTTATGTGAAATGTGATGTGAATGGTTGTGGAATTATATGTGAATGTGGATATGTATGCATTGATCGACTTTGGAATGTGAGGAAGGGTATAGAGTGTCCTTTGGGGACGGGATATTAGATACTTATATATATTGGGAGAGTGCGATTTGTATACCCTTACTGAGCGTGTGGCTCATTGTTGTTATATCCACATATTTTTCAGCTACTCAGACTCGGCCTGATCAAGGCAAGGACGTTGGACCCAACACCTGGATTTGAGATCATATCAGGTGGGCTGTTATGGGATGCTACCGCCTAGGATATTTTGCATGGTTTTAAACAGTTGTGTTTTGTTAAACAAAGTTTATGACGTATGCTAGTATGTATATATGTTGTGAATATGGTTGTAAGATAAAGTTTTAAAAATTTACGTTTTCCGCTTTTCCGCTTATTGTTTTAAACAGGGTTAATTAACTAGTAATCAACTAGAAATGAAATAGGTGTCACATTTGGTTGGTATCAGAGCAGGGATATGATTCCTTGGCTTGGGGTTTTGGGAAGTTTTTTGAAAAGCTTTTGAAAGTTTCTTTTTCTTTTAGATGGCGGAGCACAGCTAAAGGTTCGACTGAGTGTGTACATGCTCAGGGTAGAAATGGTCAGGAACACCCTAAGGTGCCAGTTTAACCAATATCACTACCACCATCGGATATGGCTGATATATGTGATTTAATGATATATTTGAGAGAAGTTATACCACCATAGACACAACAGTGTCTCAAGCGGGTATTATTCCAATAAAGATGGACAAGAATTTTGAGAAGATTTTCCGCCAAGGGGAAAAGTCGTTTGAGGGGACCACTAATCCATTAGTAGTGGAGGAATGGTTGAGGAACACTAAGTCCATTCTATATGGAGTTATCTACGCTAATGAGAGACATGTACAATATGGTATATCCTTGCTTGATGAAGCATCTAGAGATTGGTGGGACACGGTCCCTAATGGCCGTAGTATACCACCTGTAATTACATGGGATGATTTCTTGAGAGAGTTTGATGTGATGTTAGTAATGGATTGATCATCCACTCATAGAGCTTTGATGGATTGTTATACAAAGGAAGTTGCCATGGAGGTAGATGGGTTAAAAGAGGTGATTTTCACCGGTGAGAGGAATATGATTCCTGCTTGCCTTATATCTACAGTGAAAACTTTTAGATTACTTCGGGAAGCGTGTCAGGCTTATCTGGCTAGTGTGTCAGATTTTGCTATTGTTAGTCCCGGAGTATCTAAGATGGATGTTGTCAGAGAATTTCCTGAAGTTTTCCTTGATGATTTACCTGGTTTACCTCCAAGTAGAGAGGTAGACTTTGAGATTGAGACATTAACCGGTGCAGCACCGATATCAATTGCTCCTTACAAGATGGCTCCGCTAGAGCTAAAGGAATTGAAGAAACAGCTAGAAGAGTTGCTCGAGAAGGGTTTTATACGCCCGAGTATTTCTCCTTGGGGTGCACCAGTGCTTTTTGTGAAGAAGAAAGATGGTAGTTTACGATTGTGCATAGACTACCGTCAGCTGAACAAAATCACAATCAAGAACAAGTATCCCTTACCGAGGATAGAGGACTTGCTGGATCAATTAAGGGGTGCTACAGTATTTTCAAAGATTGACCTTCGATCGGGATACTGGCAGTTGAGGATAGCAGAGAATTCAATACCGAAGACAGCTTTTCGTACTCGGTATGGACACTATGAGTTTACAGTTATGCCTTTTGGGTTGACGAATGCACCTGCAGCATTTATGGCATTGATGAACTCGATCTTCCAACCTTATCTAGATCAGTTTGTCGTGGTCTTCATTGATGATATCTTGATATATTCCCGAGATGCAGATACTCATAGAGAACATTTGAGACGTATCTTAGGGATTCTGAGGGAGAGACAGTTGTACGCGAAGTTCAGCAAGTGCGAGTTTTGGACGGATCAGATTGCCTTTCTAGGGCATGTGATATCACGAGATGGTATACAACCTGATCCATCCAAGATCAAGGCTATTACAGAATGGGAAATTCCGAAGAGCATTACAGAGATTCGCAGCTTCTTAGGACTTGCGGGTTATTACAGGAGGTTTGTAAAGAACTTTTCGATTATCGCGCGTCCATTGACTAACTTGCTAAAGAAGAATCAGCAGTTTATATGGGATAACAGTTGTCAAGAGAGCTTTGAAGAACTTAAGAAAAGATTGACTACGTTCCCTATTCTGGTTGTACCCTCAGATAAGGGTAACTTTGTGGTTTACACCGACGCATCTGGGAGTGGCTTAGGAGGAGTTCTAATGCAGGAAGGGAAGGTAATAGCATATACATCTAGACAATTGAGACCTCATGAGCAGAACTATCCTACACACGACCTAGAGCTTGCTGCTATAGTTCATGCTCTTAAGACCTGGAGGCACTATCTTTATGGTGATACATTTCCGGTGTTTACCGACCATAAAAGCCTGAAGTATATTCCCACTCAAAGGGATCTGAATCTGAGGCAGAGAAGATGGATGGAGTTACTCAAGGATTATGATTGCACTATAGAGTACCATCCAGGAAAGGCGAATGTGGTAGCTGACGCTCTCAGCAGAAAGAGCAGTGACCAAGGCGGTAAGGTCAACTACAAAGTTGAGCATCTATTAGCTCTCAGAGTTATGAGAGTAGAGATGGATGTAAGAGGATCTGAGTTGATAGCAAACATTCAGGTAAGACCGTTGATTCTTGATGAGATTTCAATTAGGCAAGATGAGGATGATACACTGAAGAAGTTGAAAGCTAAAGTGGGAGATGCTACCACTACACACTTCCAGTTGTCTGATCAGGGAGTGTTATACAGAGGTGCACGGATATGCGTGCCAAACATTGAGGAGTTAAAGAAGAAGCTACTTGAAGAGGCACATTCCTCGAGGTATTCCATGCATCCTGGGAGTACGAAGATGTTTAATGACCTGAGGAAGATCTATTGGTGGCCGAGGATGAGACGAGAGGTAGCTGATTTTGTGACTCGATGTCTAGTGTGTCAGCAAGTGAAGGCTGAACACCAAGCACCAGCAGGAAAATTACAATCTTTATCAGTTCCTGAGTGGAAGTGGGAGCGGATTACAATGGATTTTGTGGTTGGACTTCCTAGGACTTTCAGAAAGAATGACACGGTATGGGTGATTGTAGATAGATTGACGAAATCTGCCCACTTCTTGCCGATGAGACAAGATAACTCCTTGGATGAGCTGGCAGAGTTGTATGTGAGAGAGATTGTTCGACTGCACGGAGTCCCTGTATCGATTGTATCCGATAGAGATCCGAGGTTTACCTCGCATTTCTGGGGAAGTCTGCAAACTGCCTTAGGTACAAGATTGCATTTCAGTACGGCATTTCATCCTCAGACAGACGGACAATCAGAGAGAACGATTCAGACCTTGGAGGAGATGTTGAGATCTTGTGTTTTGGAGCTTAAAGGTAATTGGGATTCTAACCTGCCATTGCTCGAATTTGCGTATAATAACAGTTTCCATTCAAGTATTGGTATGGCCCCTTACGAGGCCTTGTATGGAAGGAAGTGTCGCACACCTGTATGTTGGGATTTTGAGGGCATGCGACAGATAGAGGGTCCTGAACTTGTACAACAAACAATAGAGAAAGTACAAGTAGTAAAGCACTGCTTGAAGGCAGCACAAGATCGTCAAAAGAGCTACTTTGATCGCCATAGACGAGAGATGACATATGAGATAGGCGATAGAGTGTTTTTGAAGGTATCTCCTTGGAGGGGAGTTATGAGATTTGGTAGGCATGGGAAGTTAGCACCGAGATACATTGGTCCATATGAGATCTTAGAGAAGATCGGACCACTTGCGTATAGATTGGCGTTACCACCTGAGTTATCAAGATTGCATGACGTCTTTCATGTATCGGTGCTACGGAGGTATAGGTCAGATCCGAGTCATATCATTCCCGAACCTGAGATAGAAGTATCTGAGAACTTGTCCTACCCAGAAGAACCAGTTGAGGTTTTAGGCAGGCAGGTTCGAAGATTGAGGAACAAGGAGATTCCGATGGTGAAGGTCAGATGGGGACATCATTCTGTTCGAGAGGCTACATGGGAGACCGAGCGAGATATGAGAGCTAGATACCCCTATCTTTTTGAGTAAAAACCTCGAGAAATTGTGATCCGGTTGTGCATCCTTTTGATATATCTACGAGTTTGGTTCTACGTCCTTTCTTAAATTTCGGGACGAAATTTCTTAAAGTGGGAGATATTTGTAACAGTCAAAAATCGAAGATGGCCTAATCGGAAATTTTAAGGAATTAAATCCGTTTTAACACGAGATACCTATCGAGGTAACCTCCTCCTAGATGATATTACAACCCGGTGTTATTTGGAGCATTTGGGAGCTTCAATTAATAAAAATGCAGTTGAGAGAAATGATCAGGACATCGGACATGTCCTAGATATGAAAAAACATAGAAAGGCAAAACGGCCAAAAGAGTCGCTATTTCGTTTCTTAGCGGCTAAGAAAGACGGCTTAGGAATACGCGTTTTTCGAGACAATTGCGGAATAATTATCCATACAATATTCCAGATTTATTATTCCAATTTCGAGAAGTTTGGAGAAGGGGTCTTAAACCGCTTTCGGATCGGTGAAAGGATAATCATCGACTCCGCTAAAGGATAATTATCGTCTTCGCTATAAATAGCTGAAATAACGTTTATTAATTCATTTCCTTTCACGTTTCCTCGTAAAAGCTCTGATTTCTCTCAACCTTCAAACTCAGATCTACTCTTCGTTTCTAATCCGATTTCAAATCCGTTTGAGTTTTTGGATTCCTCTCTTCATTCTCTTCATTTTGGTACCGAGTTTCTGCATTTCCGAGCAAGGGAAGGTCTGGTCGAGCATATATGATACTAGGGAGGTTCCGTCGCTCAGATTCCGGTGAATTTGATGGTGTCCGAGCGTAGCTTGCGTCGTTGTGATTCCGAATCTTCTTTCGGATCGTCAATCGGGTTAGTAACGAATAATTTATGAATTTATTCGTTTTCCGTATTGCGATTTAGCCTAAATTGACCTTAGGCTTGTCAAAATGGATAATTGGAAATTCCATTATGCTCGTTACTTTATTCTGGTGATTATGGGCTGTTTGTTTGATGAGATTTGATGACAGGTGGGTTCAGAAATTGCCTGCGGGCAAAACGTTATTCTGGCGAAATTTAATTAATTAATTAAAGGTTAATTAATTAAATTGGGATTCTAGAAAATGCTACAAGCTAATTAAATTCAAAGGAATGAATTTAACTGGTGTTTGAAGCGAGAAGTTTAATACGAGGAATATGATATTCTCAACAGGTGTTGTTGAAGGTTTCAGTTTAACTATAGTTTAGTTGCTTTGGGAGCGTATCCAAGCACGATAAAAGAGGATAGTCCGAGTGGGAAACGGACTCAGTAGTTGGTTTGCGAGGCTTTATTGCTCTTACCTGCGAGGTAAGTGTATATGAATTACACTTGCTTAATATATGTTATGTATTTAATATGCTATGATTTTATGCATGCTTGAGTGTATATATATGTTTGTTATGATTGTATGCATGCTTATATGTATATGAGTGGAATGACGATGATGACTTGATATGATTTATGAATGCATGCATGAGGTACATGAGATGATAATGGAAAGAATATGATGGAAGAATATGATGAAAGCATGAAATTGAGTTATGAGATAGAAGTGATAATATAGGATGGTAATTGATTAATTAGCCCAACTGGGTCCCGCACGGGTTTCCGGGGGACGAGGTCGCTACCTGATCTACAGGGGGCCTCAGAGGTCGCTACCTGATCTACAGGGGGCCTCAAGATAAGAAAAACAGCCAGGGGTCGCTACCTGATCTACAGGGGGCCTCAAGATAAGAAAAATAGTCCAAGATCGCAACCTGATCTACAGGGGGTCTTAGGACAAGATGGCCGAGGTCGCTACCTGATCTACAGGGGGCCTATGACGCTATCGGGTTGGCCAACCGAAAGAAAAAAAAAGAAAGAAAGAAAAGAAATACGAAAGCACATGAGAAAATATATCGTACGATCAGTTGGGGCTAGTTAGTTAATTATCACCTATGCATCGATGCGATCGAGTCTAGCATGTTATATGTTATGTTATGTTTATTTATATGTGTTGAGATGATATGAGATGTTTATATGAGATGATATGTTTATATGTGATGTGTGATAACATGCTTGAATGTTTATGTGAAATGTGATGTGAATGGTTGTGGAATTATATGTGAATGTGGATATGTATGCATTGATCGACTTTGGAATGTGAGGAAGGGTATAGAGTGTCCTTTGGGGACGGGATATTAGATACTTATATATATTGGGAGAGTGCGATTTGTATACCCTTACTGAGCGTGTGGCTCATTGTTGTTATATCCACATATTTTTCAGCTACTCAGACTCGGCCTGATCAAGGCAAGGACGTTGGACCCAACACCTGGATTTGAGATCATATCAGGTGGGCTGTTATGGGATGCTACCGCCTAGGATGTTTTGCATGGTTTTAAAACAGTTGTGTTTTGGTTAAACGGAGTTTATGACGTATATTAGTATGTATATATGTTGTGAATATGGTTGTAAGATAAAGTTTTAAAAATTTACGTTTTCCGCTTTTCCGCTTATTGTTTTAAACAGGGTTAATTAATTGGTAATCAACTAGAAATGAAATAGGTGGGTCACATTTGGTTGGTATCAGAGCAGGGATATGATTCCTTGGCTTGGGGTTGTGGGAAGTTTTCTGAAAAGCTTTTGAAAGTTTCTTTTTCTTTTAGATGGCGGAGCACAGCTAAAGGGTCGACTGAGTGTGTACATGCTCAGGGTAGAATTGATCAGGAGCACCCTATGGTGCAAGTTTAGCCAATATCACTACCACCATCGGATATGGCTGGTATATCTGATTTATTGATATATTTGAGAGAAGTTATACCACCATAGACACAACAGTGTCTCAAACGGGTATTATTCTAGTAAAAGATGGACAAGAATTTCCAGAAGATTTGCCGTCAAGGGGCAAAGTCGTTTGAGGAGACTACTGATCCATTAGTAATGGATGAGTGATTGAGGAACACTGTGCCATTCTAGATGGATTTATCTATGCTAATGAGAGATGTGTACAATATGTTATATCCTTGCTTGAAGAAGCAACTAGAAATTGACGGGACACGGTCCCTAATGACCGTAGTATACCACTTGTGCTGACATTGGATGATTTCTTGAGAGAGTTTGATGTGATGTTAGTAATGGGTTTGTCATCCACTCATATAACTTTGATTAATTGTTATACAAAGGAAGTCACCACGGAGATAGATGGGTTAAGAGAGGTGATTTTCACCGGTGAGAGGAATGATATTCCTACTTGCCTTATATCTGCAGTAATAACTTTTAGATTACTTCGGGAAGGGTGTCAGGCTTATTTGGCTAGTGTGTCAGATTCTGCTATTGTTAGCCCCGAAGTATCTGAGGTGGATGTTGTCAGAGAATTTCCTAACGTTTTCCTTGATGATTTACCTAGTTTACCTCCGAGTAGAGAGGTAGACTTCGAGATTGAAGCATTACTAGGTGCAACACCTATATCAATTGCTCCTTACAGGATGGCTCCGCTAGAGTTGAAGGAGTTAAGGAAACAGTTGAAGGAGTTACTCGAGAAGGGTTTTATACGCCCTAGTATTTCTCCTTGGGGTGCACCAATGCTTTTTGTGAAGAAGAAAGATGGTAGTTTGCGATTGTGCATAGACTACCGTCAGCTGAACAAAATCACAATCAAGAACAAGTATCCCTTACCGAGGATAGAGGACTTTCTTGATCAATTAAGGGGTGCTACAGTATTTTCAAAGATTGACCTTCGATCGGGATACTGGCAGTTGAGGATAGCAGAGAATTCAATACCGAAGACAGCTTTTCGTACTCGGTATGGACACTATGAGTTTACAGTTATGCCTTTTGGGTTGACGAATGCACCTGCAGCATTCATGGCTTTGATGAACTCGATCTTCCAACCTTATCTAGATTAGTTTGTCGTGGTCTTCTGATATCTTGATATATTCCCGAGATGCAAATACTCATAGAGAACATCTAAGACGTATCTTAGGGATTCTGAGGGAGAGACAATTGTATGCGAAGTTCAGCAAGTGCGAGTTTTGGACGGATCAGATTGCCTTTCTAGGGCATGTGATATCACGAGATGGTATACAACCTGATCCATCCAAGATCAAGGCTATTACAGAATGGGAAATTCCGAAGAGCATTACAGAGATTCGCAGCTTCTTAGGACTTGCGGGTTATTACAGGAGGTTTGTAAAGAACTTTTCGATTATCGCGCGTCCATTGACTAACTTGCTAAAGAAGAATCAGCAGTTTATATGGGATAACAGTTGTCAAGAGAGCTTTGAAGAACTTAAGAAAAGATTGACTACGTTCCCTATTCTGGTTGTACCCTCAGATAAGGGTAACTTTGTGGTTTACACCGACGCATCTGGGAGTGGCTTAGGAGGAGTTCTAATGCAGGAAGGGAAGGTAATAGCATATACATCTAGACAATTGAGACCTCATGAGCAGAACTACCCTACACACGACCTAGAGCTTGCTGCTATAGTTCATGCTCTTAAGACCTGGAGGCACTATCTTTATGGTGATACATTTCCGGTGTGTACCGACCATAAAAGCCTGAAGTATATTCCCACTCAGAGGGATCTGAATCTGAGGCAGAGAAGATGGATGGAGTTACTCAAGGATTATGATTGCACTATAGAGTACCATCCAGGAAAGGCGAATGTGGTAGCTGACGCTCTCAGCAGAAAGAGCAGTGACCAAGGCGGTAAGGTCAACTACAAAGTTGAGCATCTATTAGCTCTCAGAGTTATGAGAGTAGAGATGGATGTAAGAGGATCTGAGTTGATAGCAAACATTCAGGTAAGACCGTTGATTCTTGATGAGATTTCAATTAGGCAAGATGAGGATGATACACTGAAGAAGTTGAAAGCTAAAGTGGGAGATGCTACCACTACACACTTCCAGTTGTCTGATCAGGGAGTGTTATACAGAGGTGCACGGATATGCGTGCCAAACATTGAGGAGTTAAAGAAGAAGCTACTTGAAGAGGCACATTCCTCGAGGTATTCCATGCATCCTGGGAGTACGAAGATGTTTAATGACCTGAGGAAGATCTATTGGTGGCCGAGGATGAGACGAGAGGTAGCTGATTTTGTGACTCGATGTCTAGTGTGTCAGCAAGTGAAGGCTGAACACCAAGCACCAACAGGAAAATTACAATCTTTATCAGTTCTTGAGTGGAAGTGGGAGCGAATTACAATGGATTTTGTGGTTGGACTTCCTAGGACTTTCAGAAAGAATGACACGGTCTGGGTGATTGTAGACAGATTGACGAAATCTACTCACTTATTACCGATCAGACAAGATAACTCCTTGGATGAGCTGGCGGAGTTGTATGTGAGAGAGATTGTTTGACTGCACGGAGTCCCTGTATCGATTGAATCTGATAGAGATCCGAGGTTTACATTGCACTTCTGGGGAAGTATGCAAAATGCCTTAGGTACAAGATTGCATTTTAGTACAGCATTTCATCCTCAGACAGACGGACAATCATAGAGAACGATTCAGACCTTAGAGGAGATGTTGAGATCTTGTGTTTTGGAGCTTAAAGGTAATTGGGATTCTAACCTGCCATTGCTCGAATTTGCGTATAATAACAGTTTCCATTCAAGTATTGGTATGGCCCCTTACGAGGCCTTGTATGGAAGGAAGTGTCGCACACCTGTATGTTGGGATTTTGAGGGCATGCGACAGATAGAGGGTCCTGAACTTGTACAACAAACAATAGAGAAAGTACAAGTAGTAAAGCACTGCTTGAAGGCAGCACAAGATCGTCAAAAGAGCTACTTTGATCGCCATAGACGAGAGATGACATATGAGATAGGCGATAGAGTGTTTTTGAAGGTATCTCCTTGGAGGGGAGTTATGAGATTTGGTAGGCATGGGAAGTTAGCACCGAGATACATTGGTCCATATGAGATCTTAGAGAAGATCGGACCACTTGCGTATAGATTGGCGTTACCACCTGAGTTATCAAGATTGCATGATGTCTTTCATGTATCGGTACTACGGAGGTATAGGTCAGATCCGAGTCATATCATTCCCGAACCTGAGATAGAAGTATCTAAGAACTTGTCCTACCCAGAAGAACCAGTTGAGGTTTTAGGCAGGCAGGTTCGAAGATTGAGAAACAAGGAGATTCCGATGGTGAAGGTCAGATGGGGACATCATTCTGTTCGAGAGGCTACATGGGAGACCGAGCGAGATATGAGAGCTAGATACCCCTATCTTTTTGAGTAAAAACCTCGAGAAATTGTGATCCGGTTGTGCATCCTTTTGATATATCTACGGGTTTGGTTCTACGTCCTTTCTTAAATTTCGGGACGAAATTTCTTAAAGTGGAAGATATTTGTAACAGTCAAAAATTGAAGATGACCTAATCAAGTATTTTAGGAAATTAAATCCGTTTTAACACGAGACATCTCTCGAGGTAACTTGCTTCTAGATGACATTACACACCGATGTTATTTGGAGCATTTGGGAGCTTCAATTAATAAAAATGCAGTTGAGAAAAATGATCAGGACATCGGACATGTCCTAGATATAAAAAAAACATAAAAAGGCAAAACGGCCAAAAGAGTCGCTATTTCGTTTCTTAGCGGCTAAGAAAGACGGCTTAGGAATACGCGTTTTTCGAGACAATTGCGGAATAATTATCCATACAATATTCCAGATTTATTATTCCAATTTCGAGAAGTTTGGAGAAAGGGGCTTAAACCGCTTTCGGATCGGTGAAAGGATAATTATCGACTCCGCTAAAGGATAATTATCGTCTTCGCTATAAATAGCGGAAATAACGTTTATTAATTCATTTCCTTTCACGTTTTCTCGTAAAAGCTCTGATTTCTCTCAACCTTCAAACTCAGATCTACTCTTCGTTTCTAATCCGATTTCAAATCCGTTTGAGTTTTTGGATTCCTCTCTTCATTCTCTTCATTTTGGTACCGAGTTTCTGCATTTCCGAGCAAGGGAAGGTCTGGTCGAGCATATATGATACTAGGGAGGTTCCGTCGCTCAGATTCCGGTGAATTTGATGGT
>BSUD01000144.1:0-26188 GCA_033239045.1 Fagopyrum esculentum
CGCGCACAAATAAAGAAAGAAGCTCTTTTAGCCACTACAGTGCTAGCTACACTACACACCAAACAAATTTCCGTACCAGTCGTCGGAAATGGAGCCCAGAAATCACTACCTGCAGAATGGGGAGCTGACCTTCGGCTCCGTATTGTTTTGTTTCGCTTAGACCCGTGCAAACACGGGTCGGATCAGGGCCATGCTTCTATCAAAAGCCAAATTTAAATGTTGGAACCGGATTCGGATCACAACTCAGAAACTGCGTAAAGTGCCTTTTTGTTTGGTTTAACCATATTTTAAAAAGAAATTAGTCTTTTTGCGGTTTGGCCTACAAAAGGGTAAGGAGTGTGGAATTAATCGTATCGAGATTCGAGATAGAAAGAGATAGCCTTACGCTCATCAATTCGATTAATCGAATTTGGAAGCCTCCATGGGAACTCGATATGGTGATTAACGATATCGATTATTATGTCTGATTTCCATAACTTCGTCACGTTTATAGGGAGATCAATACGGTTGCGAACAAGATTGCTTCATACGAATATAATGGCGAGATGGGAGTGGATGCAATCCCAAAAGATGTTCAAGACCTCATTCAAGGATGCTTTAGGACTATCTTTTTCTAGAAATTGACCCTCCTAAGCTTTTTACCTTTGTATAAAATTAAATGGTCTTTCACTATTTGTAAATTGTCTTCTCCTTTGGTGAAATAGATCGATGTTCTCCATTTCAGTGATTGTAAATTATTGTTGAGATGACATAGATGATGTTTAGGAGGGGTAAATATAAGACAAAATTTTGAATTCATTGTTACATACGCCCTTAAGAATATATTAACCCTCTAGAAATTACATTTTGTTAAAGAGGGCTTGCTCGAGCTTGTGACAGAGCAAGCCAACAAAGCGAAGGGAATAAAACAATCCTTCTTCATCGGCAGCCTAGTTCAGCTCGGCTTTCCTCACTGATGGTCTTGTTCGTGCACAGCTTCTGTAAATCGATGTAGCCTATAATGGTGTCTTCAAAAACCACGTCTTGTAGCTGGGCATCATCGAACGTCGATCCTGATAACACAGTATTCCTGAAAATAGCTCCCCGCAGATCAGCTTTTCCAAAGTTGACTCGATCAAGAACAGCATTAGAGAAATCTGTACCTGCAACATCAACTCAGTTTGTTAGTTAGTGTTATGATGTTATCATTCATCAAGTGAAGCAATGCCTACCCTTGAAGCTAGCACCGACGGCGTAAGCCTTGGACATGACCACTTCGGACATGTCTGCACCATCAAACTTGGCATCTGACATGAGCGCAGCAGCAAGAGACTTGCCCTTGAGGTTGGATTTTTCATTTGTGTAGTCGCAAAAGCGTAGATCTATAGGCTTGTCGTAAACCCCATTTGCTTGACCTATTGTGTTACCAACAAAGGCACGCTCACAGCGATTGGGTTCTGTTGACAATGGAGGTAACCTCTGCAACAGAATTTAGGTTAAAAACGTAGCTTAGTCTTACTACCAGCAAGTAAGCAACATTGCTTAATCTCCAATCTATAAGACTAATCATAGCATCAATTTGAGCATACCAAATCTGAAAGCAACTCAGAAAAGAGCAATAACAGTTGCAAATGGAAAACCTGATTGGCAGCTATAACGGGAGAAGCAGTGGTGACAGCCCAGGCAGCAAGGAGACCAAGAGCGACGCCCTTGAATTCCAGGCGACTTCTCCCGATCGCATTCTCGTCTACTGTTGCAGAAATTAGGGATACATTAATCATGAAATGAACAGATAAACACAAAGTATTTGGAGAAAGGGATGGAGTAAGACAGACCGGAGGAGCAGGTGATATGGAGGTTGAGGGTTGGGAAATTGGGGATTTTGAAGGAGGGCTTTGGTTTGTGATAAGAGATCATAGCATTATTAGGGAGAAGCTGATAAGAAACGGAGAAGAGGGGAGACATCTCTGTTACTGTGTTGATGAAGGATGGAGGTGAAGCTGAGAATCGATGGAGATCTCTGCTCCACTCTCTCTGCTTCTATCCGTTTCTCCAGCTTTATCATCTTACGTGGCACAGAAACCGCATCCATTATTGCACACATCAGCAAGAAGCGGTCTAGTCACATGCGCAGTCACTAGTCTTAACCTTTTTTTTAAAAAAAAACATTCGGTCTTCACCCCTTTTTCTGTCTTTACCTACCTATTATATATTTTCATTTGTTATATAAATAAGTAAAAATGACTAAAAATAATATAAACTATTATCATAAATTAAAATCAAAGGAACTTTAAAAATTACCAAATAATATATGAATTATAAAATATTAAGGGTGCGTTCGGTGAGCCATGGATTATCGAGATTATTGAGATTATAACCTCATGAGATTATTTTAGTAGATTATTTTGCCTATTTTTTTCACCCACTTCAACATGGATTATCGAGATTATTGGGGATTATTGTGAAATTTTAATCTTTCAAATAATCTACTATGTTCACCAAAACGGACCCTAAACCAATTTGTGTATGTATACTAAAATCACTTTATAAAGTATCATTTGCTTATATTATATATTTTATGATTTTTTCACAAAAATTAAGAGCACCTCCGTGATTTTAACCAAAATAATTTATTAAATTTTAAAGGTTATCTTTTGAATTTTTTTTACCTACGATTAAAAGTTTTTAAGCTGATAAGTAAATTCTCAAAATTTATTTATTTTATAACCGTTATTGAATTTTTAGAGAAAAAGTTATAACGACCATTTTTAAGGTTTTATGTATAGAATATCTTAATGGATACGTATACAATTAGAATTAAGTTTGATAATGAATGGAGAAGAATTATTGGAAATTATATTTGTAAAATCCGTTAAAATTTAGGAGAATTTTACATCTTATTGAGTAAATGATACAAGAAATATTACTTACCTAACATAATTTAACAAATAAAGTGAATTTTTTGGTGAGATAAAATAACATGAAAATAACTAAAAAATTTTTTTGAGGAAGCATGAAAATAACTAAATAAGCATAGTGAGTAGTGATAAAAGCGTCACACCAAAAAAAGTAGTGATAAAAGCGAGATCGCAACCGTTGGTTAGGTTGGGCTATTAATTTGGTGGGAAAATATCTTCCAGCGGATTGGGATGCCTAATAAGTGAAGAATGAAGACCCAAAAAAATCAAACCAAACAGCCCGAGATTAGGGTTCATACGCAATTCGCATTGACTATTTCCTTACCTGCTCCAGAGAACGAACCTTCAACCACTCCCAATTCTCTCTTTACTCTCTCCTCTTTCCACCTCCAATTCACTTCCAATCCAACCTCCAATAATGGAAGACAGCAGGCTAACCACAACCGGCAAGCTCTACACCGTCGCCAACTATGTCGGAGCCAGCGTCGCCGCCGCCTTCTTCGCCTCCCTCGAGCGGTGCTCTTGTATCAACCTCAGCACCTCCGATCTCGACGACGATGACGAATTCAAGGATCGCCCTCTCATGTTCTGCAACTCCACTCGCCACGACGATCCTCGCCACTCCCTTCGCCCCGCCGCCTCCACTGATAATCTTGCTGTTTGATTTGCTTCCATTTCTAGGGTTTCTTGTTTTTCGGTGGGGAAGTTTTCTTTCCTTTGTTTATATTGGAGCTATGATAATCGTCGTGCTACTGCCGGACAGGAGAAAACAAGAAAAGCATAAAGTTCCCTATCGCTTTTACCCTCCTCTTATGTGATATATTTTCCTATCGGATCTTGGGGTTTGGTTACTCCGTTTGTGTATGTATGCGAGTATTGTCCGACCCTCATGATCTTGTCAGTTGAAGCTGTATAAAAAGCTTTTTAATGGAATTTTCTTTGTCCAAATGGAATTAGTTCTTCTTTGTTTCGCAAATTTCTCTCTGTACAAAATTCTTGTTGATTCTCTACTGTCTAGGTTGTTACGCCTCAAGTGTTTTGTATTCTGATAGAGAATTGTCGTCGAGTGGCAAATTTCGTTCAAATTATCACTTTAATCCACAGTTATTGTAGTGTAACTGATTATATAATCAAGAAGAGTACTACAAAAATTTTGGCTGATTGATCCTTCTTGTTTTTTTTTTTCATGTGTAAGGTAGGAATTTCAGTGATCATGTTTTGAGTTTGGGTCAAAAGACTCAAAACGTTTGTACCTCTACTGTATCTTGGCATCCTGCAACTGCTTGTGTATACTTTGTTGCATTATTCTAGATTTTTCCTTACCAATGTTTGTGTCCTGTTTGTTTGTGGTTGCTGATAGGGGTTCTTTAGTTTTTGTGCAATTCTTTAAATCACGTGCTTACAATCTATATATATACCTGAGATGTCTGTAGTTATGTATAATCTTTTGTTAAGGTAGGGATCACATATTCTTGAATGGGTGTTAATCTGTAAGCATTGTTATAAGTGAATGCATAGACAATGCTCGAAGAAATGAAGAGTTGGATGCTGCATGCGGGTCAAGTGGTTGATTAGTTTATCTGCTGCATCCTGGTGATTAATCCTCTAAACTGTCGAGGTAAAACAGTACTGTAAGTTTGTTTTCAAGGTGTGAGCCCATGTAAAAGAATTGATGATGAATTGGTAATGTGCCATGACCAGCCATCTTTTTGTAGAGTTGCCATACTGTCCACTACATCATGGTTGCCAAGGAAAGGAGAAGCTGAATTGCAGAGGCTTAGCAACAGGACTGAAGGTGTCTAGGCTATGGAGCCGGTGGAAGCCGTTTGAAACAAGACGGGCTTTGCGATGTTCACTGGAGACCCATTTGACATCAAGTGTCCACTACATCATGGTGTATGTAAAGAGGATGGCTTGAATGGTTCCATCGCTGCAAATCAGAGGTTTGAAGATGTGACGACTAGATCATGTTGAATATGACAAGTGAGGATTTGGAATAGACGACAAATTTGGAGAAAGGTTGGAAGATTTGGAGTAGATGTAAATCGGGCCTCATCTACAGTGGTGGAAATATGGATCGAAGAGAGGAAGAGCATGAGTTGTCTGTGTGGGTAAGAGAAGATGAGTCAGAATTTGATTGTGCTTCAATATCATTGGAAGAAGGTATGAATGAAATTTGAAATTCTAATGGTAGGATTAGACGATACGGATGGATGAAGGACAATTGGTATAAGGGAAAGTGTGCTCATGGAAGATGAATCTTTTGGGATGTAAAATTTGAAGCAAAGGTAGCCCGGTGATTTGAAGAGTGTTTTAAAAAGATAGTAGGATGAGCGCGGAAATTTAGTTTATGATTGTTGTAAGATTGAAAGGATGGGAAATGTTAAGCACCTGAAAGCCCTTACAAATTTACAGTCGTTAAAAACAATTTTAAAAGGGCGTTTTTGTATTGGAGAAGTGTGGGTAGTCTATTTAGAATGTATGAAGATGCTTCAAAGGTCAAATCCTGAAATTTGAGCAGTAGAGTTGAGTGTTAGAGGATTGTGAAGCCTATATATCCACAATACGAGGATGACGGGTTTCAATCGACCATTTTGTTGGTGGGTGTATGAATAAGTTAACCGATGAGTGATGCCCAAACTTCGAAAAAGTGGCATGTGGTTTAAATTCGGTTTCACTATCCGTTTGAACATGATAGTAGTAATGAGATTGATAAAATTTGTAATGATAGGTATAACAAAATTAACCAAACAAACTTCGAGTAATTGAGGCATAGCATTTGTTCCCTTGTAAGATAAAGTGTGAGAAGGCCCCCAATGAATCCAAAAACAAAAAGGAAGCATCAATTACATCTTCATAGGCTAGGTAGGAGGACGAGCTTCTACCTCCCAAATTACCGTCAACACGAGATGCATAGCAGAATATACAGCGATGACGGTCGATGAACGTGAGCGTGCTTGAGCGATTTCAGTTAATTTAAATGTTATCACACACGAAATTAACTACCTAAACCCGTTAGGCTACTACAAACTAACATAGAACCTCAACAAGAATAAATACATCACTAAAAATCTGAATTTAGATATATCATTCACTTCTTGCTTCAATCTTGTGTACCTTCAATGTCTGCATCTCTTCCATTTTCCGCCACTGCTTCTGTGTCTAATCTCTTCTTTGCCTTGATTGCCTATCATACATCATACATGCTTTTTATTTCACATCTAAAATGTAAACTCAAAGATAATAAGATTATATGTTATGCACCTGTTTATCCCATTTTATAAGATAGACGAAGATGGAAATGGCGACTGTTTGAATGGTAGCACCGATAAGGATACCCAACCATAAGCCCTTTCCTCCTCTATGGAACACAAACCCTAACAGCACCGTGGCGGGAATTCCGCATACGAAATACGCACCAAAGTTTATGTAAGTCACAACCTTTTGTAACCCACAACCTCTAACGATGCCTAAAACAACAAAATTGAAATTCAGTTGTTACTATAAGATGCATAGAAGGCGTTATATCAAAGAACTAGGTTAACTCACCTGTTAGGACGTAAATCAAACTATCCAAGACAAGTGAGGCGCAAACTAAAGGCATCATATCTGAAAAATATTCTACAACTTGACTGTCCTTGGTGTAGAATTCACCTATGGAGCGTCTAGCAAAGAAAAGGACTGAAGTAGCTAACGTCGTCTCTACAACAGTTACCAACATGGTTGCACGTGTTGCTGCACGAGCTCCTTGCGCGTTTCCAGCTCCCAGCTCATTGGAAACCCTTGTGCTTCATAACCGTAAATATATAGGCCAAATTAGCTAAGTAAGTTATTTTTGATATTTTTCTCTATTAACTAGGTTCATGGTATAAATATGTTTAGAAGCCTATTTGGCCAAATTCTTTCAAATTATATACGTGTCTTATGTAACGAGTCTATTTGCATAGTTGTGATTCGTTGCAATAAGATCGTGTACATACCTGGCGCCGCAGCTGATCCCGTATGGAATTTGACCCAGGAGCCCAAGGGTTGTCATGCTGTTCAGAAAACCAACTGTAAGTACGTTGTTCTAAACCAGGCCTTGTTGTTAAACTGAATATATACCATAGTGAAAGAACAGATATCTCCAGCTCAGGATTATGCAGAAGCCCAGCCATGAGGATGATTGCTTGATAGGCCCAATATTCCAAGCTACATATACGTGGAAAATCACAAAACACAATCAATGTTGAATTTGAATTTAGATATAATCACAAAGCATGCCTACCAGAGCATGAGAGCGGAGGGTATGGCTAGGCGAAAGAAGCCTGGTATTTCATGCAATGCCTGGATGGATAAAGGAGGGCGTGACTGAGCACATTCATGTGAGTACTTAAAGAACAAAGCCAAGATGATTAGCTGCAGCCAGGTTGAGATATCAACAGATAGAGCTGATCCGAGAAATCCAAGTTTAAACTTGAACATGAGGAGCCACGACAGGGGGACATGGGCGCACGAGGACACGAAAGTGCTCACGGTAATGGGAAGGGTGAAGCCTTGACACTGGAAGTACCGGATGAGTGACTGGGTCAAAGCTTGGGCAAAGAGTAATGGCAATAACCACCTTAAGTACTTGCCAATTTCAACGGCTATGGACTGTTCTTGGTGCATTAGAACTAGCAGTTTATTCATCAAACACCAGACTATACAGATTGGCAGGCAAACCAAGAGTTGTGATATAATTGCGGTTTGGGTTAGAATTCCCACTTTCGTGTATTGTTTGGCGCCGTGGGCTTGACCAGCTAGGGTTTCTAGGGCACCCGACATTCCCACCTGTGCAGTAGATGCTTCTACTCAATACTCACATTGTAAACTATACATTTAGGGAACTTCGAAAACGGAAACGGAATGGAAATCAATCTAGCTATGGGCCCGTTTGTTTTAAACTTCGGAAACGGAAACGGAAACGGAATGGAAATGAAATTTTTTGGAATCATTTGGTTTGAACTAATTGGAGTATAATTTGATTACTTTTGATACTCTATAGTGAAACAAAATAGCAGAAACAAATGTATTTTGCATGATACCACAAGAATGATTTCAAAAAAAATTCAGGAACAAAGTGCATATATGAACTAGATACATTTCCATTTATGTTTCCGTTTCCGGAGTTTAAAACATATTGGCTATATATATATATATATATAAACCCTTATTCACAAAATTTCATGGAATCATTCTTTGTGTTTTAAAGTAATTACAGTAGTGTTTGATTAGCTTTATACCCTATAGAGAAACAAAAACAAAATGGAGGAAACAAATACATTTTACATGCAACTACAAGTAAACGTATGACTTAGATTCATTTCCACGTACTTTGTTTCCGTTTCCGAAGTTATAACCAAACGGGACTTCAGTTATAAGTTTTCTAAACTAAATTACCAAGTACTACCTCCTGCTTACAAATTTACAATCATCCATCTATTTGCAGCTTATAGCAATTTTAGGCTGTTAGAAAGCATAACCTGGATATTGTAGGCAGTGATGCGAGAGATGAAGAAGGCAAGGGAGGAAGCGGAGAGATAAAGCTGGCTATGGAGGTGACCAACCATCGCCATTGTCGTTGTCTGCATCAGGTACTGCATCAACGCCACCATTGCCATCGGCCCTGCTATCTTTGCCAACTTCTTCACATCCTCCCGCGTCACTCCTGCCATTGATCAACTTCGATCTTTCTTTAACTATTTTGAAATTTTTGTTTAGCCTTCAGTTTTCCTTCTCTTGTTTAATTTCCTCTTACCGTTGTGTGAAAATGATATGGCATTACATTTTTTTGGCAGTAGGGGAGTTGCACCTAAATGCTATACTTAATGTGACATTGTTGAAGACGTATACTCAGTGAAAAGTGATGGCATAAGCCCAAAAAGGAAGCTGTGATCTAGCCAACAATGGGTTGCTGAATAATCATCAACTTAGTGTAATTTACGTGTATCCACAGTCAAAATACAAGTGTGTTTGTACAATTCATCAAAAGTCAATCACTAAATCACAATTCTTGCAGTTGGGGCCTAGCTCTTTGGTTAACTAGTTCTTCAGTTGTCATGCAAGTCAAATGGCCACATCTACACATGAGGGCTTAGTCTCAAATTAAACTTGCTTCGATCCGAAGTAATTTCTTAGGGGTAGGGTCAATGAGTATTTATAAGGGTCTAGTCTCAAATTCACATCATTAACTACTGTGTCTATTTCACTCCTACATATACATTCCATTAATTAACTTATTGGATCCCATCTCTACTTTCTCTTCCGGTTGATTTTTTTATTATATTATAAGGAAGTCATTTAACTGATTATCTATGGAGAATATTACCATATAACACGATGAATAAATATTCTTCCTTGATCGTTGAGTCATACCATTATTACCGAATAAATTCAAACCATATAAATCTTGTTATTTGAATTAGTACTCGTGTATGCATGACACTTGTATATACGTACATAAAATAGTGCATATGCGTCATTGGAGTCGTGCATTGTGAAGCACTAGTTTGTGCATTCTACTAATATGAATATTATCATGTTTGTTGTCAATTTATACGGTTTGAATTTATTCGTGTGCAACATCTTTTTCTTATTCGTGTTTATATGTTGATTTGTGCTTGCCATTTTAATATATTCGCACATATATATTCGTGCATGATTATTGTTTAATGCATAATTAATTATTAACTTATATTAACATTAATTCTTATATATATATATATATCATATGAATTATTGTTATCATGATTATGTAATATGTAATAAATCATGCACGATTACTGAATATTTTCCTTACCCTATGGATACCATAAATCTTAATACAAAAATATCTTATTTAGATGTCAAATCTCAACCTTTCCGCCATGTCTGAACCCGTCCGTTTTCCCGGATAACCCGACCTGGTTTAATCTGCTCTATTATGATACCGGGATACAATTAAGAGTATATTTGATTGATTAGGAGTGTTGAAATACATGATTTTACAGAATGAGATTTACATATAATGGGCCTACTAGGAGCCGATCTTCATGATGGGTTGTGTGCTAGCATTGGTATACCGGAGAATAAACTATGAGGATATAATCAATTGTATTTTTAGAAATCTACTGCGGGTTAAGAATGTTGAAGGGTGACGATTTTGCTTCTTATTATTGAAGTTCACTGTACATATATGGTAGATAAAGCATCATCACGTGGACAAGCAAGCAACAGAACTGTAGCAGGTAAAGTTATGTTACCACTTAGCCACTAATCAAACACCCAATCAAAAGCAATCATTCCCAACTACTATTTATTATCATTCACCTTCTGATGATCTTACAATTTGAATCTAAGGGCCCGTTTGGTTCTAACTCTAAAAACGGAAACAGAATGGAAACGAATTTAGATCATTCCTTGTATTTTCATGCAAAATGCACTTGCTTCCCCACATTTTGTTTCCCTTTAGGATATCAAAATCAATCAAATTCTACTCCAATTACTTCAAACCACAAGGAATGATTCCAAAATCATTCCAAAAACTTTCATCAACAAGATATACGTATGGACTAGATTCGTTTCCATTCCGTTTTCGATTCCGGAGTTAAAACCAAACGGCCCCTAAATTGACAGCAAAAGAAACGATCGAAAGCTTGAACGTAGCTGTAATGTATTCAGCGTAGCTGTAATTCAGTATTCAGCTAAACTGTGGGCGACTTAAAATTGACAAATTTAAAACATATCCAACCCACAGATGATGCAATGCAGAGAGGTACAGATAATACATGTAGACAAATAGCTAGCCATGATTGCAATTCTCCTTTCTCTTTCCAACAAAATAATACTCCATCACATGACAGACAAAATTACACATCATTAAGAAACGGAATCAACTGTGCTGAGAAGATCTGCTTAATTAAACAAATATGATATCTATAATAATGCAACAGCAGGATCATATACAAGGGACTTGCATTACAAGACGTACACGGTTTTTGTATTGCCTGAGCTTCACTAATTTAACAGAACAGATATAGGAAACAAGTTAGATCTAAGATGCCTAACTAATTTACAGTTATATAATGTTATCCATGTTACCGACGGGAGCAAAGAGAAGTCAAGAAGGCGTTACCGGAAATGAAGATGCTTGCTTACATACCAATGACAAGGATGGTCTGGTGAATCTGATAGTCTCAGCCTGGTAGAGTAAGTCGTATGAGCAATCGCGACTCGAACTCGGACATTCGATAACCGGGCGAATCAGCACGGAAAAAGAAGTTCCCACAAATTCATCACTAACCATAAGCACATGGAGAGCAAGAGATTAGATGGAAGGACTCCCCACAGAGAGACCCCACTAACCAGACCCTCCATTTGCTTTTGGATTATGTCGATGTCAAGAGTTTTGGCCTTTTCCCAAGCACATGACCTTGTACTTCTCTGGGCCACAGAACCAATATACACACAATTTGTTCAATTAATGAATCAAAGAATCAGTCGTTTACTCGTATAAGGTTAGGCTTTTTACACCCTTATTCCGTCTGGGCAGCTTAGCAATCCAAACAGTGACTAACCTTGACCACTTGCAATTCCAATCAAGGGTCCCCCTCCAGGAAATCTGTCTTCTGAGCACTTGCTGCTCAACGAGATATTCGTAAAAGAAACTTCTGAGCTCTTGGAGAGGTTGTCAATAGCTGCCAAAATTTCCTTTTCATTTGTCAGCCTATCAAGATGCATAGCGGGGCACTAGACCATGTGATGCCACGAGCTGACATGATTATTGTCATCATCAACCACAAATTATGCGTCAATGGGGTACTGGTAATCCATAATTGTGAAAAGACCGAATTCTCCCATCCAAACCAGCAGTCAGGATGACTAAGCCCCAAATGTGTGGACTGGATATGCTCTGACATGTTTTAAGGAACTTGTATTCAGATTTTTGCATACTCGATATCAAATGCAGATTACCCCTAGCAGGAAGATTTTCCTCTGGACATGTTTGAGATCCTTTAGGATAATAAGACTCCAAGAAGAATTCTTGCTCAAGTGGGAACATTGATGGAGAAGGTAGAGGAAGATCTTTGGCCGTTCTCTCACTAGGCAACCCAAACTGACATCTATTTCCCACATTCACATTTTGAAATCCATTCCAGGGTATGGCTAATGAAGAAGTTGAATGAAACCGCTCAAAGGAATTGACCTTCCTAGTGTGTAAAGGATTTTGATCATCATGATTGGCACAGTTCCATATGTACACATTAGAATCTTCACATGCAGAGACAATATGCTTCCCATCAGCTGTAAAGGATGCAGATAAATAGTTTCCACAGCTGCGGCTTCCTAAAATAAAGAAAGAAAGAGAAAATCTGATTCAGAGAGTTTATTAGCAGAAAACCAAATCTATGCATATAAAATAGATCAATATATAAAGATAAATGATATGCAGTAATTCTGAAAACAGATTTTTAGTAGATATTCAAGTTATGCAGTGAAAGAGCAGTTATGAATTTGTACATGTTGAACTAGGTGTTCTTGAGCTCTCAGCTGTGTGGAGCCATGTAAAACGACAAAGTTGCGTATCAACCTTTAAAAATATTAACCAAAAGGAACTTTGTACAAAAAGAGAGGAACAACAACAAAAACTGACCCTTGTATTTTCCAATCACATCCATTCCTTTCAGTATTCTGACTTGTGAATCAGCACAAGTGACCATCAATTTACTTGAGTCATGCGGGAAGTACTACAAGGAACAACACATCATCAGCTATAGTTGCTAAATCATGAGAAACTCAAAAACCTTAACAGTAGAGCAGAATCATCTGATACCTGGAACCCAATTATCTTTTTGCCAGGTGACTTCTTTTTATTGCGTATGCAGATCTGGCCATCTAATTCCAACTGACTATCTGATAATATTCAAACAACCATGTCAATGTTCAGTAGCTTCTCCGGGTACAATCTTGTGTCACACTATAAGCGACACTATGCAAAAAATCAAACTACCAAGAGATGTTGCCAATATCCAAGCCATCTTGTTTACTGTCTTTCAGACCAAGATATCAAATAGCAACAGAGACAACAGAAGTTCCCACATCCCAATAATATCAGAATTTACTAATTCTAGCAAGAACGTCAAGCTAGAGGATATGGCTACCATTTTTGGTCAAGCAGAAATCTATCTCGATCCTATCAAGGAAACATGGTTCTTTTTACAGGTTCATCAGTGATATTTATGACCAGAGCATTTAATATTTAAATCTGAACTTTCGGGGGGCAGTATACACTGTGAATGCTTGAAACAAAAAAAACTGATATCAAATTATACTATATACTTTCTAGAGGCCACCCGTAATATGTACAGTTTTAAAATTGCGACTTAGATCATGAAAAAAAGGAAAAAGAAATTGTACACTAGATAAATAAATCATTTCTAGGATTCCTCTACATCAAAAGGTGACATTCACAGAATTGAGAATTAGTTTACAATCAAATAAATTTTATGGGAAATACGTGACAGGGCAACAAAATAAAAAGAAGACAGTGACATATTTAAACTAGTATGCTGTAAGCACAACAATGAATGTTATACCTGATATGTTATAGAAGCGGCAAAAGCCTGCAATTGAACCAACAACGATACCCTGAATAACCATCAACATCATACTTCAAGTCAAATCAACTCCACTAAGGAGGCTAAATGACCATGTATGCAAGAGAAAAAAACAAAAAAAAAATGATTAACAAACCTGTCCATCAGGGTGATAGCTCACGGCAGTGACAATATCCTTGATATCCGTCCAACTTACAACTCGGCAAGCAGATATTTCCCAAATCCGTACCTTTCCATCTATTGAACCACTTATGAAGTAATTATCATTTATGGGGTTAAACTGAATGCTAGTAACTGCATCACCACATGACATACACAAAAGTATGTTAGGGGAAAAAACATAGAACCCAGGCTTAAAACATAATAGAACCATATTTAGAAATGCTAAGACAGAAGGTACACTCACCATAATTATTATGTGAAAAGACTTTGAGGCAATGGTTGCATCCAACTCGCCAAAGACGGACAGTTTTATCCACAGATGATGATAGCAGACACTACATTACAAAAAGGAAAAAACATAAATGAATATAATGTAGTAAGAGTTTATGAAATCAGAAAATTGCTGAGAATGACTTACATTACTGTTTGACCATGAAAGATCCAATATCTCACCATGGTGGCCCTTAAACTCATGGAGTGGCTTCTCCAACAACCTGAAGACTTTTGGAGGGAGAATTACGCAAGCCGAATTAGAAATTTTACTCCAGTTCTTAGCTTTACCCATCCTTTCTTTCTCTGCATATAACGTCTGCAACTCCAACTCCTGATTCATGGTGAAGTAGAGACATAATGGATCTATATCTGGAATGTTGACATCATTTGACCTTTCATCCTCCACCACTTTCCAAACCCGCACAATTCTATCTTCTCCTGCACTAGCCAAATATCGTCCATCAGGGCTAAACTTCATCACCAGGATCGAACCTTCATGGGCTTGGAAATCTTGACTTGTGTAAAGGGCTGAGAGTTCCCTGTGTTTTTTGCCACATTGTCGAACCTTTACTCGCTCAAGTCTGGCCCCAAGAAGTGAATCGAAATTCTGAGTTTGCCATTGATCATTATCCATTATGCAAGAGAAGCTACGCAATTTTCTCAACCACCAGCTTTTGTCACTCTTTGTTGAACCTCTAAAGTTGCTTACATCCGTCTTAGAAAAAGGCGAGGCCTCAAACCGCTCAATTATAGCTAATTTATTTGAATTGACTTCCTTATTCTCACCAATTTGGCCATCTTCCTTCAATCCATCCTCAACAAATTGATCTCTATTATCCCAAATCCCAGTTTTGCACAAGAAACTCTCCTCAAAATTCAAGCCTCTGTGGAATTCCGAATTATGGCCGGACCAACTAGACATTGAAGATCTACTAGAAGAAAACTCGTGCTCAAAACTCGAGAACCTTACCAGGGCCTCATTGCTCATTGTTATCCTGTCAATCTCTGAATTAGAATCCGACAAACCAACTCGACTCTTGCAAAAGGAAACATCCCTTGCACTCAAACCCAACCGGTTGAAGAACTTGCATCGCCGTTCTTGCACGCTAAGCGGATTCCGGACCCAGATATCTAACTGGAAACTACTGGATCCCCAACCACCAACCTCTGAACCAGAATGAGAGACCTCACTCTCAAGACAACTCAAATCAGAATCAGATTCGGATGAGACAGCAATTTCATCAAGTGCGTCAAAGAATTGGTTCTCATCCACCTCAAAGCAAGTATCCATTGTTAGTTAAGCTCAACCCATCAATCCTCCCCTCCCAAGTAACCAACTCTCTTCCTTATAGCC
This sequence comes from Fagopyrum esculentum, assembly GCA_033239045.1. Classification (NCBI taxonomy): domain Eukaryota; kingdom Viridiplantae; phylum Streptophyta; class Magnoliopsida; order Caryophyllales; family Polygonaceae; genus Fagopyrum; species Fagopyrum esculentum. The sequence continues at coordinate 15,303 of BSUD01000144.1, forward strand.
TCAGGCAATGAGCTGAAATTCCCCCCAAACAAGGGACACCCACCATAGAAGTGGATTAAAAAAATCACGAAGCCCAAGATCAGTAAATATTATTATTCAAAGTTGCATAAACAAATAAAAACAAAGAAGCAAATAGAGTAATACTACAACTACAAAACACAATAAAACAATATGGATCCCGATCCGAAAACCCATTCCATTGAACCTGGCCCTTTGACACTACAACAATCCCCGGGATTAAAAAAATTAAGAAACGAGAATGACCAGATCAAATTAAAAAAAAAACCCAGTGAGTTGTCAAAAACAGACTCAACTTGGATCATCTCTAGTCATCTACACATCGCATTCAAACAAGTAATTACATGAGAATTACCTGGAAACCGGAAGGAGGGTTGGGTCGATCCAAAAAGTCTCAGTCTTTCAGCATTAAAGCCGTATAGAAATCGAATCAGGTTAAGAAAACTTGAGGAATCGAAGAATCAAAAGGGGGGAATATTGTAAGGCTTGGGGAAGGTAAAGGTGCGAAGCAGAAAGGGGAAGGTGAAATGGAAGAGAGAGTATTGGGTCGGAAGAATCGAGATTTGTAGAGATGTATGGTTCGCGTTTGAGCATCTATAAAAATAAATAAAAATAAAAAAATAGGAAGGCCTTGTCTCTCAACTTCTTCTTCCTCTTCGGCTTCTCTCGTCTCTTCTCTGGCGTTGCTACAGCTGTGTCCCACGCGCCCCACAAGGATGACGAGTTATGGTCGGTACCAAACTACACATTACCCTCTAATATATTTATTTATTTTATATACACGTACACATATTATCAACGAAATTGAAATCAGATTATTTCTATTTGGTTAACTAAATTCATGGTTATTAATATTCGTACCACGATTTCGTGCTATACGTACCGGGGTACGGCTACGTCTGCGTAGCCGAAATAAGGAAATTTTTTTTTTTTTATGGTGCTACGGCTACGCGAGGCGTAGGCGTAGTCCATTTTCCTTAGTATTTTTATCGAAACTTTTGATATGGGCGACTACGCATACGCCATGCGTAGTCGTAGTCCTACTACGACTACGCATGGCGTACGCGTAGTAGGACTACGCGTACACATGGCGTATGCGTAGCCATTTTCCTATATTTTTTGAACGAAATCAACTTATTGCTACACGTACGTTAGGCGTAGCCGGACCACGGGTATGAATAGAATGAAACATGTGGTACGAATAGCAATTTCGGTTAAGCTGGTTTGAATCCCATCAAATTTTAGCTTCATTTGAGTCAAAATGTTACACGTTGAAATTGAATCTTATTTTAAGTAACTTATTGTTTTATAAATAGTATAAGAGTGTGGGTCATATTTGGAGAAGAAATAAACGGTGTAATTGTAGATCTTATTCAACAAACGGCACTTTTGAATTTTGATTGATGCTTTAGGACATTTAGGCCCGTTTGGTTTCCGGAATCGGAAACGGAATGGAAACGAATTTAGTCCATACGTATGCCTTTGTTCATGAAAGTTTTTGGAATCATTCTTTTTTGCTTTAAAGTAATTGGAGTAGAGTTTGATTACTTTTGATACCCTACAGGGTAACAAAATGTGGAAAAGCAAGCGTATTTTGCACTAAATTACAAGGAATGATTCCATAAAATTTCATGAATAATGATATGCATATGGACTAAATTCGTTTCCATTCCGTTTTCGTTACCAGAATTGGAACCAAACGGACCCTAGCCTTTTAGGAATAAAAACGGACCAAGAATTCAACACGGAGTAGAATGTTGGACCACAATGTTATAACCATACTTAATATTATATGTGATGATCAAACTTATGAAATTATGAATAACTTATTTACATACTTCTTTAGCCTTAGTGCCTTACTCATCAGCATCATAAATTGTTTCATTTAAAAGTTACAAAAGTATGAATAACTTATCTATACTAATGGAAACAAATGTTTTATAATATCAATTTATCTGCTTTTTGTTACCTCTTAAGGTCCGAAATGGAACGCCATGGGAGTCACCTCACTTAGCGACTCAGCGCATATTTAGGACCCGTTTGATTTTAACTCCGGAATCGGAAACGGAATGAAAACGAATCTAGTTCATACGTATACTCTTGTTCATAAAAGTTTTGGAATCATTCCTTATGGTTTGAAGTAATTAGAATAGAATTTCATTACTTTTATACCCTATAAGGAAACAAAATTTGGGGAAGCAAGTGCATTTTGCATGAAACCACAAAGAATGATTCAATAAAATTTCATGAATAAGGATATACATATGGACTAAATACGTTTCCATTCCGTTTTCGTTTCCGGATTTGGAACCAAACAGGCCATTAGACTTCGACTCTATCATCTTTGCCAAATTATTCAACCATTAAAGTTAATAATTTTGTAGCACTAAAAAGTAAAATAAGTTAATCTTTATCCTCGATTATGTATGGTGTGGACCGTCGACACATTAATGTTAAACTTAGGCCTTTCGGATGAGATTATTTATAATTTTTTGATGTTATATGATGTTTGGTATAATAGAATTTTAAAGAGATTATATTTTTGAGGAGTTTTAGTTGGTATTGCCACGTGTCAACGCCAGATTTCTCGCAGCCTAAAAAATTATTTTAAAAAGTGATTTCGAAATGTTAATATAAATTGGAAATTGATTTCTAAATTTTTTTTAAAAATATTTTAAATAAATATTTTATAAAAATAGTTTTTAAACTTTTACGGATTTTTTTTACCAACAAGCATATCCTAACAAATCAATTTAAAAATATAATTAATTAGAAGAGATAAATACTTAAAATAAAATTAAAAATCATAATAATGATTATAATTTCATTATCCGGATTTTTATTATATAAAAATATGCATATAAATTTCTAAGTATTAAATATTTATTAAAACTCAACCCGCACAAAGTGCGGGTAATACACTAGTTTGTACAAGTTTGCCTCTCTTTATTATTTGTTAGATTTTTTTTTTATTTTACTTGTAAAAATCTACGTCATAAACTAAAAAAAAAACTTAAATTGACGGAAAAACCTCTCATCGTTGAACATGTCTAAGTTGAAACTATCTCACCAACTTGAATCTTTTAATTTTTACTCATCAAAAGAAAATTTTAAAGTGGGTTTATATGTTTTCATCTCATTAAGTTATGTTATTTGATTTTTTAAATAAAATAAACGAATAACAAGACGATGGTAATGAACAACAAAGATGTACATAAAATCAATTACAAACAAATCACGAAATCAAAACATATTGTTATTTGATATATTTTTGGCGGAGAAGACCACACAAATGGTGGAAGTAGAACCACCATTTTATTGATATAATAATAACAACCTTTATATACATTTTACAAGAGAACAATAATTAATATTATATAGGAAACTAAATAATAAAGATATTAACACGATATTAATCTTATCACCATCTTGATATTATCACGATCACGATCTTGATCTTATCATGATCTCGATCTTGATCTTATCATGATCTCGATCTTATCAAGATCAAAATCGTGATCTTATCATGATCTTGATCTTATCATTGTTTTTAGGGGTTTTCACTCTTTACTGTGCCATATTTTATGTAACCATATATATAAATACATATTGGTTTTCGTAGATCTGTGAAATAATAACTTCTAAGGGCCCGTTTGGTTCCAACTCCGGAAACGGAAACGGAATGGAAACGAATTTAGTCCATATGTATATCCATATTCATGAACTTCTATGGAATCATTCCTTGTGTTTACATGTAAAATGCACTTGTCTCCCCATATTTTGTTACCCTATAAGGTATCAAAAGTAATCAAATTCAACTTCAATTACTTCAAATCACAAGGAATGATTCCAACAACTTTCATGAACAAGGGTATACATATGGACTAGATTCGTTTCCATTCCGTTTCCGATTCCGGAGTTCAAACCAAACGGGCCCTAAGTTCAAACATGCATGCATCCATATGCCTTAACAATTACGTACTCTTTCACCTATAATATAGTGTGTGGTTAGTAAATCAATAAAAATAAAAAACGTTTAATACGGTGAAAAACACAGTCTTTAGTGTGACATAAGGCTATATGTCAGTCACTAATTATGTCATTGCTAAGGTGTCAATATTAGGTTGCCATTCCTAATATTCGAAGAATATGTTACGCTTTTAGATGTCTTATACTCTTAGGGCCCGTTTGGTTTTAACTACGGAATCGAAAACAGAATGAAAACGAATATGCTCCATATGTATACCCTTCATGAAAGTTTTTGGAATCATTTCTTGCGGTTTGAAGTAATTAAAATTGAATTTGATTACTTTTAGGGCCCGTTTGGTTTGAACTCCGGAATCGGAAACGGAATGGAAACGAATCTAGTCCATATGTATACCATTGTTCATGAAAGTTTGTGGAATCGTTCCTTATGGTTTGAAGGAGTTGAAGTAGATTTTGATTACTTTTGATACCCTATAGGGGAACAAAATATGAGAAATCAAGTGTACTTTGCACTAAACCACAAGGAATGATTCCATAAAATTTCATGAATAAGGATATGCATATGGACTAAATTCGTTTCCATTCCGTTTCCGTTACCGGAGTTGTAACCAAACGGACCCTTAATAAAGGGAAACAAAATGTGGGAAGACAAGTGCATTTTGCATAAAACCACAATGAATGATTCCATAAAATTTCATGAATAAATATACATATCGACTAAATTCGTTTCCATTCCGTTTCTGTTTCCGGAGTTGGAACCAAGCGGGCCCGTATACCCATTTTCCAAAGCTATAAACTAATCCTAAATTTTTATGCCAATCAATAAGCTATTCATTACCAAATTATGACCCTAATCTATTATACTTACTAAAACAGAGCACGGGTTGATGACGTGGCGCGCTGTGGACGCAGGATTTTTGAAATTGAGCTCCCACAATTAAAGCCAATAAATCTTTATTTTTTACACTATTTTTTAAACCATAAAATCTTTTATTATTAAAATAATAATTTTATAGAAACCAAATCTATTATACTTACTAAAATAGAGCACGGGATGATGACGTGGCGCGCTGTGGACGCAGGATTTTTGAAATTGAGCTCCCACAATTAAAGCCAATAAATCTTTATTTTTTACACTATTTTTTAAACCATAAAATCTTTTATTATTAAAATAATAATTTTATAGAAACCAAATCTATTAATAAAGTAATATTGGTAAGTCGATTAGATTAGAGAAGTATACAAAACAAAAGCACGTAAAAAAAACCTATTTCACATTATTCTTTCTTATTTTTTTCAAAACCCGCACAAGGTGCGGGTATTATACTAGTTAAGTCTATTATGAAAGCACGACGAAATTGAGCAAAAAAGCATGAAATAATCGTCCTTTCGAATATTAAGGAGAGAAAAAAAGATTCTAATAGACAAAATTGGAATAAGAATGCAATAATCATGAATCAAAGTACTTAAAAAAAATGATTATAATCAATCAAAGTGTAAATTATTTGCGGGGCCGGCCTTGTATTAAGGGCTGAAATTGGATGTCATGTTCATTGTATAATTTGTAACAGCAAATACAGCTCGATTAGTTCTATTATTTTCCTTGTTATTGGGTTTATTATCGATTTTTATTCTACAATATTACCAATAATAACTCATGCTATTGTCGTAATCACCTTTTTTTAAAATAAAAAAGATATTCCAATTATTGGTTTCTTATTGGCATTTGACATCGACAAAAACAAAACACATATATCATAAATTTGTGTATGTATAAATTGAACTTTTCAATCAAATCACTTTATTTTATGTTGATGATATTTTTCTATGGAGTTTTGATTTGATTAATTATGAAGTATGATAAGATGAAATTTCAATCGACAATTACGCCCCCACAATAATCAACCAATTTATTTTGCATGCGTGGGATGTTTTGGACCCCTATAAAGTATTCATCAATTTATTTTTATCATTCAAACTAACCATATATAGACGGGTCGTTAATATTTACGTGGCGTTACATATCGAAAATGTGAAACGAGCGGTTGGATTATGCTATATCGAAAACTTATCGACGGAGCAATTTCAATATGGATGACCCGTTAAAAAGTTTTAGTGCAAGTGTGGTTCACATGGAAAGTTTTAGTGCAAGTGTTGTTCACATGGATAACACCCTTAACACAGAATACATTGGGTCTTACAATTCAATCACAAATAGTGTAGTCATCAACAATACCACCAACCGTATTGTCATTAACTCATTATCCACACTTACTTTGCCATTAGATTTGTTCAAATCCGGGCAACCCGTCCGGAAAAACGGGCGGGTATGAACATGGGAACAAACCCGGCCGGACCGAAAAGCCCGGCCCGCCAAGCCCGTCGGACCGGATCCGGACAAGGCCATAGGCCCGACCGGGCCGAAAAGCCCAGCCCTCAGCCCGGTAAATAAATAAAATATTAAAAAAAAATATTATAGTATAATTATTAGAAATATTAAGTATTAAAATAAAATATGTAGTATAATTATAATAAATTTAATATATTTTACATAAAATATCTTAAATATAATTTATTTTAAAAAAAAATTAAAAACATTTTTTAATAATATTTTTATAAAAGAAATTGAAAAACGGATACCCGCCAGCCAGCTCGGTCGGGCAGGGTACGTCACCCATCCCAGGCCCGGTAGCCGGACCTACCCGACTCAAATCCGGCTAAACTGGTTCAATATTTTAATGTCCGGCTCGAACCCGGTTCCGACCCGGATATGAACAGGTCTATTTGCCATCATTTGTGTCACCAACTATATATATATATATGTTGTCATTAGACCGAGGCATCCCCGGACCCAGACTTGGGCTGAGCCCGGAATTCGGGCGTAGGGTCTTGTCATATCCACCCGAGTCGGGCTTTGGGACGTGCGGACGGGTACCGTTTTATTTATTTGAAAAAAAAAATTATTCATATTAAATATAAAATAAATCAAATAATATCACATAAATCAAATTAGCCCAATGTTCGTGGACTTTTGAACATTGCCTTGAGGCCCTACTATTCGCTTATATATTTTACATATTTAATTTTCGTTTAAAGTAATAATTACAACGTTTTGGGTCGGTCATATATCCTTGCCCGTACTCACAGACGGGCTTGACGGCCCGGACGGACCTACCTTATGTGTCATACCCAGACTTTTTCTCGGGCGGGTGGACTTGCCCGCGTTTGCCTATGTCTAGTTGCCATCTACATATTATCATCAATTGTATTGTCAATAATCCATTGTCGTCAATTGTGTTGTAACCAATACATTGACACCAACACCAAACATACTATGCTAGTGTTGTGCGTAACAACATTTTAGTGGTGCACCAATACACTAAACATTGCTGACACAAACACTAAAATACATATTGGTACGCTCAAAACACCGTGTGTCCCCCATTTTTAAAGCATTTTTATGATATTTTTTACAAAATATTTATAAACGTATTGTATTGTCATCAACGCTACCATCATCAGCTATATCGTCATTAATTGTATTGACAACAATTGCATTGTAAATAACTATGATGTCGTCAATTGTATTGTTTATCAACTATAATATCAACAACTATGTTGTCACAAAACCACTATCACCAACAAAATCGTCCTCAACCATATTTCATCAACTATAATATCATCAACAATATTGTCATAAATTGTAACACGACTATATTATCATTAACTACAACCAAATTAACTATATAGAGGTTAGAGTAGACCAGTCCAATTTGATGGTCCAAAATTGTAGAAAATTAACTATATAGAGGTTATGGTTGTTTTCTCATGTTTGAAATAGGAAGTGAAATCACATTTACCGGAAATTATATGACATTACCTTATATACTTATTTAACAAAAAAAATAATATCAAATATAAACATTAATTAAATTTAAAATAATAGTTATAACGTTTCAAATGTAAATTTCTTAAAAACTAACACTTTTTCTTAGACAATTTTGGTGAATTTATCTAGATTATAGATATAGATAAGCAGTTACACAAAATCTGCATAAGTTAGTCCACCTCCTTTACTTCAATTCAGGAAACAAACTATAAGAAATCTCCAACTACCTCTTCTATACATATATGAGCCTTCACTCCAGTCAAAGTGCATGAAAGCCTTTGAATGAATCTCAACAATGGAAGATTCATCCAAGCAACATCAAAGAATGCAGAACAAAGACGACGACGATGAATATTCAGTTTGTCCGATCAAGCAAGTGGAAGTAACAGTTCCGAAAACCGACGATCCGAGCCTTCCGGTGATGACTTTCAGAATGTGGGTTCTTGGGATCGGTTCATGCATTCTACTTTCGTTCGTGAACCAGTTCATGTGGTACAGAAAGAATCCGATGACCGTGACCTCAATATCTGCACAAATCGCGGTGGTTCCGATCGGGCATTTCATGGCTAAGACCATAACGGAAAGGGTTTTCTTTCAAGGGAGTAAGTGGGAGTTTACACTGAACCCAGGTCCTTTTAGTGTTAAGGAGCATGTCATGATCACCATTTTCGCCAATGCCGGTGCCGGTAGTGTCTATGCTTCTCATGTCTTGAGTGCTGTTAAGCTTCTTTACAGGAGGAAGCTCACTTTCATTCCTGCTGCTATTATCATGCTCACTACTCAGGTAATATATATATATAATGCTTCGTCTTTAGACTGTTTTCATTAGGAGTGTTCATAGGTCTGGATCTGGACCAGACCGAAACAATGCAGACCGGAAATGACCGAAATATTAGATAAGGATATGATAAACCGAAAAATTTGTGATATTTATAAAATTATAGGTCCATACCTATACAATATCTAAACAAAATATTTCGGTTCTTTTTTTTTTCACAAAAAAGTCTGGACTGGACCGAATGTGGACCGAATTGATCAGACCGAAGATCGGATCTGATGTTTTCTGTCCAGTCTGGTCGGTTCGGTCCAAAAACCGAACGGAACCGGAAAATGCTCGCTCCTAAATTTCATGCAAATATGATTAAACACTGATTTTTCATTGATAATCAGACACTGGGATTTGGCTGGGCTGGCTTATTAAGGAAATTTCTCGTTGAGTCCCCAGAGATGTGGTGGCCAAGCAATATGGTCCAGGTCTCGCTCTTCAGGTGATCAGTTTAATGCGTGAATCTAACATATAAGTCCTATGACTTATTGTTAATTGATTTTAAAAAACCTCGAAAGGAGCTTGTGTGAGTTGTTTCACTTATAAGTATTTTTTTAAATATATGCTCGATCATGTGTTAGGGCTCTTCATGAGAAGGAGGAGAGAGCAAGAGGCAGCATAAACAGAACTCAGTTCTTCATCTTCGTAGGAATCTGCGCGGCCGCCTACGCAACCATACCGTCCTACCTAGCACTGTCAATCTCGACAGTCTCCTGGCTTTGCTTGATCAAACCCAACTCGGTTCTGATGAATCAACTCGGGTCAGGCCAAAATGGTCTTGGGATTTTGTCTTTTGGACTTGACTGGTCAACCATCACATCTTTCCTAGGAACACCTCTAGTTAGCCCTTGGTTTGCAACGGCTAATGTATTAGTTGGATTTATACTCTTCATGTATGTGTGTTCACCTCTCATCTACTGGAACAACATCTACAATGCCAAGAGTTTCCCCATCTACTCCAACGACATCTTTAAGTCGGATGGGTCGGTTTACAACACAAGCACCGTTATTAATTCCAAGTTTGAACTCGACCTCGATGCATACAATAGGAATGGACCCATTCATCTCAACGGAATGTTTACTTTAACTTATGGCGTCGGCTTTGCTTGTCTTGCTGCTACCGTTGTTCATGTTGCCCTCTTCAATGGAAGGTGATTGATTGTGGGGAAATTTCAGATGGTGTCCTGTGATTTGGAGTTTTTGAGTTTTGTCTAGAGTTTTTTTTAGTTCGGACGGTGTCCTTATATTTTAGTATTTTCCGGAAAATGCCAAATTCCCATTATATTGTAATGGGATCTTCTTCTAATTTAAACGGATTTGAGCATTTTCCAGAAAACACTAAAAGCCTTTGTGCAAAGTTCGGAACACCATCCGAAATTTCTCTAGATTGTTTATACATACATAGTTATCTATCTTATTTAACTGCATGTTGTATATGTTGTACTGGAGAATAGAGACATTTTGATGCAAGCTAGAGGGGCGTTCACAAAGTATAAGAAAAGGGATATCCACACTGAACTTATGAAGGCGTACAAGCCGGTTCCGTTGTGGTGGTTTCTTACCCTATTGGGGTTAACCTTGGCTTTGGTCATCTTTGCTGTGGAGTTCTATAATGATCAGCTTCAGCTTCCGTGGTGGGGAGTTTTGTTTGCATGCTCTATTGCTTTCACTTTCAGCCTTCCTATTGGTGTCATCCAAGCCACCACAAATCAGGTACTGTATACATATATATATATCACTGAACATACTGTCATATGAGCTCCTGATGATGAAACTGAACATGGTGATCAATACAGCAACCAGGATTGAATATCATAAGTGAGTACGCAATAGGGTATATATACCCCGGAAGGCCGGTTGCAAACATGTGTTTTAAGGTCTATGGCTACATCAGTATGGTTCAAGGCTTGAATTTTGTCTCTGATTTCAAGCTCGGTCATTACATGAAGATCCCACCTCGAGCTATGTTCACTGCACAGGTACACAGATCTATTATCACTCATAACTCCAACGAGGTTTCATCCTAAAATAAATAATATGAGTAAATGAATTAGGTGCTAGGGACGCACATAGCAGCTGCAGTGTACACAGGAACCGCATGGTGGCTGATGGATACGGTTCCCCACTTGTGCGACAAGGTGGCGCTGCCACCCGACAGCATATGGA